>CP139508.1:79598400-79835500 GCA_021014915.2 Artemisia tridentata subsp. tridentata
TGTATGTATAAGTAACTAAGTTCAAACCATTCGAGAATATGCATGTATAAGTTCATCTTCGTGTGTCAAAGTGGGTTCAAACATGTCACATAAATTGAACTAACATGCATCTATGTACTAACTATGTTTGTATGCCATGAATCTAATTAACCTAGACCTCAACGTACAATTCCTTGGATAGTTGGGAAACGAGCATCCTCCCATCCATCAACCCTTCCTTTCTTAACAAACAATCATGGGTTAATGTCATATATTAACATTGTAATTTGGACAATCGATGATTTTATTAACTAGTAAAAGTTTTCGTGTACCATTTTAGTTATTACACGTACCTTTAGTGGTTTAAAATAACAATTATTTTCATTATTTTTTAACCCGTGATTAGCATAAAAGGTGAAGCTGCCTAATATTAATAAGTTATTGTCAAATATTGATGCGTTTTAACTATTTAGCTTATGACTTAAGGAAACGAGGAAAAAAAAAAAAAATAAGAAAATAGAAAATTCGTAGGTTTTTCCCTGTTCTTTAATATGTCAGGAAAACCGATTTTTAACATGTCCGAAAAGAAGATGCAGCTACAATTAGCTTAACCGGTTTTTTTGTTACTTTATACGGTACTGCAGGGGTGTTTAGGCTAGACATAATGGTCACAATTCCTTTCACCGTCATATCAGCGTCACATCATCATTCCCCTCACCTTTCAGACACAGTGGTCACCACCCCCTTTACTTCCAAACCCATTTTTTAAACAAATTTAATTAAAAACTAAATTAAACTTTTTTACCTTTGCTTTTAACATTAACGGGCAAGTTTCAGGTCATGTGACTCCGACTAGAGGACTTCGTCAAGGAGATCATATTTCTCCATACCTATTTATTTTCTGTTCATAAGCGTTACCATCTATGATAAGGAAATCAGTTACACATGGTTATATTCACGGAGTTAAAGTGTGTAGGGAGCTCCGGAAATCTCTCACTTGTTCTTTGATGATGATAGTACTTTTTTTTTCATTAGAGCTTCAACCAATGAATGCCACAGACTGAAAAGTATGTTGGAGATATTACAAGGCGTCATGTCAAGTTATTAATTATGAAAATTATGAAATTTCTTTTGGCGCCAATGTTGATCCATCCACTCGCATCCCGAATAAATAAAGTCCTTGGAAGTATGAGAAGTTGCAAACCAGTTTAAATACGTGGGCCTCTCATGAATCATCTGTAGATCAAAGAATGTGTTTTTTCAAGCTATTCTTGACAAGTTAAAAAAGAAACTTGGTGGATGGAAGGAGGAAACTCTTTCAATTGGAGGGAAAGAAGTTCTTATTAGATCCGTAGCTCAAGCTATTCATATGGACGTAATGAATATCTTTTTTACTTCCTGAAACTTTAATTAATGATATCCACAAAGCACTTAATCTATTTTGGTGGGGTAATGGGGTTAAATAGAACCCTATCCGATGGTGTTAGTGGGAGAAAATTTGTGGATCAAAGTTTCGCGGGGGTCTTGGATTTCGTCATTTGGGTCATTTTAATAGGTCTCTTCTTGCAAAACAGGTATGGTGGCTAATTACATTTCCAAACACATTGGTTGCAAGGGTACTCAAAGCTCGTTATTTTCCAAGATCGACTTTCTTTGAGGCAAATGTCGGTTATCATCCTAGCTACATTTGGCGTAGTTTTCATGGAGTCAAAGAACTTGTTCTTAAGGGATGTAAGTAGAATATAGGTGATGGCCGTAATGTCAGTGTGTGGGAGGATTATTGGCTTGAAAACCATAGATATTTGGGTCATAAACCAGACAATTGTGAGGTAATTTATGTTCACGACTTGTTAAATGTTCATGGTGATGATTGGAACAAGGAACTAATTATATCTTTGTTCCTAAATAATGTTGCAAACAAATTTTCATGTTGCTTTGTGAATCAATTGAGGCCTGACACTCTTTACTGGTTAAATAGTCCAAATTTGGCATTGATTCAGCCGATGAAATGAAGCAGAATTCTACAGAAACGTATTAGATTGTGGTGGGCTCCTTGGAAGGCACATGTACCTAACAAAATCAAATTATTTTTGTGGCGAGCATTGCACAATTATGTCTCATCTATTGAAAATATGCAGATTCGAGGTTTTACTTTAGCATCAGTAACTTGTACATATTGTGGTGAGTTTGGTGAAAATGTAATGCATGTTTTTTTCAAGTGTTCGGCGGCCAAAAAGGTGTGAATATGATGCGGTTTTGGTTATTTGTATGAATAAAATGGTCCTGATACTCTGGAAGACTGTTGTTGCAAGATTCTAGGAAATAGTTCGTTGAGTTGGGAGACGTTCATAACGATACTTTGGAGTTTGGGGGTTATGGACGAGACAAAATAAGAAGTTTCATGGTCAACCTGATGGAAGGGATCGTGTAACACCCCAAATTTCGAGATACGCAGCGGAATTCAAACTGGGTGTTACTCGACGGCACACAACAGTTATAATAATAGAAAACGATATCTAATTGAGTCATTTTAAAAGATTTATCATTCAAATATCAGAGTTTACAAAAAGAGGTCCCAGTAGTTTTACATGTTGTTAAATAAGTTTCGAATGATAATTAGATTTTAGCCTTTTATCAGTATCTGTGCCCCTCCGTGCCATCCTTGTTCATTACGGACCTGAGATAAATATACTAAAAAGTGTCAACACAAAGGTTGGTGATTTCATAGAGTTTATAAGCAAAGCAGTTGATTTTTTTGTAGTTTCGAGCTTGAGTGATAATTGCAATAAATACAAATACCGATAAAATAAATCGTGGGCTACGTTGTTTTACACCCTTAGTTATCAGTTGAACACAAGTTTCAAGTTTAGTAGACAGTGGGCCCCGTTGTTGCACCCATAAATTCAGTAGTGGTAGTACCGTATCACTACAGTACCATAATATTGCCCTAAGTCTCATGACACGCAAACATTAACAGTAGGACATCACAAGAGTGATGTAAATTACTAACATAATTAAATGTAGTAATAATGCCCTCGGGTAGGAGCTTGCCAACTTCCTATTTAGTCTCAAATAAAGTGCATTTGTCTATCAATCCGGCTAGCATTATAGCTACTATCCGGCTAGTACAAATGGGTCGTCAACCTCCAATAGATCTATTCACTATATTCTCATTCACTCGCAAGTGATTAATGACTCATAATATGAGGTCTTTTTAGTGGCAATAGTGTAAGCTTAGGCAATATCAATCAGGATAGCATACAGGAAAATACTTGTGTTCAGCATGTATTAGTTTCAATAAACAAATAGAGTGTTTCATCAACTGAGTAAATTGTTTATGATAAATGAGTAAAATCCGTAAGTAAAATGAGCATGTATCTCCCCCAAAGATAGTACAAAATAATTGAAAATATGGGCCATGAACTCACCTTGTTGGTCTAGTAGTCCAGATATAGATATGTCAAGTGTGGATGGGAACGGATCAAATTACGATACCTAAATTGATACGGTAAACCTTAGATTTCGAGGGTTTATGTTCATGACTTTAATGTTCAAAAGACAATGTTTAAAAAGTATTTGTATCGTCGTTACTTGTGTGGCAAATGCTTAAAGTTCAAAAATAAAGTTATATACCCATATAACTTGTGTGTATGTAATCGTTTATCGAGATTTAAGAATGAAATCGTTTAATATTTAATAAAGGTTAGTGCATGATAAGTTAAAATATTTATTTCTAACTATTTTAAGTTTGGTGAACGTTAAGTTGCTAAGAAGTTTGTATTATTTGTTTTTAAGCTATTCGATTTATTATTCGATTAAAAATAGCATCGTTATTTATATTTTGATATTGTCGTTTTAAAATCTTATATAAAAGTTTTTATATATATATATATATATATAAAACTTTGACTACATAAGTTTGTAAGTATAAGTATTTCAAAAATATTATGAAGTTATAAAATTAACCATTAGGTTATAAAAATTTACACTTTTTACCCAAAACTTAAAGTTTTATATTTTTAGTCCAAAAGTATAAAATTTCACTTTATATTCACACTTCCTGAAAATTTACCGTTTCTACCCTGGTATTTAATTATTTCAGTTTCAGAAGCCAAAATTTACAGTTTTTTCTTGTACTTTCCAAAAGTTATACTTTTTACCCCTTGGTTAAATATAATTTTCACTGGAGTCCTTTTTATAATGTATTAATTCATTATTTACACTTTTTTTATCCCCAAGCATTAATTAGTTTTTAAATCTAATCCTTTTTATATATAATTGTAAAAATTTTGGCAAAACAGGCCTTCCATGCATTTTGCGATTTACATGCATAGTCCTTATTCTTTATTATTAACTAAATTTACAGTTTTGAACCAAGAATTCCAAGTTTAGTATTTTTACCCCCATGCATGTTTGTCGTTACATTTCTAGTCCTTGTTTTTGTAAATTTGCGTTTTTGTTTTAGAAAAGGATATGGCATGTCATGTCTTATTAATATAAGTTATTTTATATTGGGAATAAGCTGTTTAGAGCTTATTGGTCTATAATTTAGCTTATGGGCTTTTAAAGTCCATTAAGGGTGCATTTGGTTTTCTAGCTCGCGACAAGGAAAAACAAGGAAAAATAAACGAGGCACTTAGAGCTTTTGGCAACGTTTTAGTGATTTTATAAACTTTGCAATGAGCTTATATATGTGGCTTAATCTCGTAGCTTAAAGGTTTGATAATTGACCAAAATGGGGCGTCGGGTTTGTTTAGCGACAAGAACAAAAGAAAAGAAAAACTAAGCCAAGCTTTATAAAGACTTATGGATTATTTTTAGGGCTTGTTACCATGTTTCCTAGCTTATCTAAAGGACTTGAGGAGTAGCTTATAGCTTATTGTTTTGAAAATAACAAAAATAATTAAATAGGGGTGTTTGTTATCTCTCGGTAAAAAAAAAAAGAAAAAAAAAGAGGAAGAAATCTTTTTTTTTTTTGGTTTTTAACTTGAAAAATGGTTTACATCACATATATAGGATACTAGAAAAATGTATAGAAGATTGAAAATAGCTTTGAAGACTTACGAACTTATGGAACCCGATTAGAATGAAAATGGTCCAAAGTGACTTCAAATTTGAACAAAGCTTTCCAAGGCTTCTAGGATCTTGTACAAGCTTCATTCTCTTCTCTTTGGACTTGAATCTCAGTAAGTATAAGTGTGTGTGGGAATGGTGTGTTAGCAGTGAAGAGGAGGCATGTTGGTTCGGTTTATATAGCCTATGAAGTTAAGTCTTGTACACTAGTTTTGTATACGTGAGTGTATATTCACCATATGAAATTGTATGGTGCATTTGGAAGATAAGTAGCATGCATGTAACATGTAATACATAATTATATGTATACACCACATGTATAGTTTAAGGCAACATGTATTATGTGAGTGTGTTGTAAGATTTTTGAACCATGCATGTTTTGTAGGTTTCTTAATAGAACAAGTAAGGTTATATAATGCATATATAGAATTGTATATACATGATCATATGGGATAATATCATACACGTACATATAGGATTATATGGAGCACACATATATATACTATCATGTGGCACAATTTCCATTCACGTACATATATATGGAGCAAATTATACACACACTCACACACACACACACACACATATATATATACACACACACACACACATATATATATATACACACACACATATATATATATATATATATATATATATATATATATATATATATATATATATATATATATATATATATATATATATATAGGATCATGTGAAACAATTTCCATACACGTATGGCATGCATGTAAATTGCTTATGTGGCATCATTTTAGGACACATATTAATAGTTTAGGGTATAGTTTGATCCCTGTAATTACTAACATTAAGTCCTTAAGTCATGAAACTTAAAACCGGGTAACGTAAAAATATAATACTTATAAAAATGTTAAAGTTTATCAATATACTCCAACTAATTATATTAGACGTGTGATAAGTTTAACGGAGAGCGTATACATTGATAAAACATAAGTTTGAGTACTCGTATTACGTAAAGAGTATAATGTAAAAAAAAAATAACAAAGTGACAGTAGTTATGACTATTGATGAATTTGAGTATTTTGAATATATAGACTCATCATAATCTTGTGTTGGTCGTGAGTATAATTCACACGATTAAACTTTTGTGATCGTTACTAAGAGTAATATCATTTAATAAAACGTAATAATAATTGGTATTAAATATTTAAAAATAGACCTGAAATATGCGAGATGCAATCCTTGTTTGGTTACTTGGTCGCGAGATGAATTAAATATGTTTTTAGTTTATGCATTATATACTTGTACTATGAGCTTTAGATCTTGTACTTTAGAGTTGTAAAATAAAATAAAACAAAGTTTGAAATGATGCATTAAAGGGTTGTACATTAGCATTTGAAGTGTTGTACTTTAGTGTTTATGATTTAATTACATAAAATCATAGTTATAACAAATTAGAGTTTCGTGAAAATTCTATTAAATGGCTAACACTTAGTTTAAACGTTTAATAATCGTACGTTAACGAAATAACGTAAAGTGGTAAATAAAAGTTGACATATAAGGAATGTTTATTTGAAACGTGCTTAAGACATGTTGGTGTTGGTGAGAATGTGAGTTACGTCACATTAGTTTGTTGTTGTGATAAGATAAACTGATAACGTTTAATCTTAAAAAAAAATAGACGTAGAAAATGGATTAGTATTCTTTCGTTAGAATATTAATACAAGTGGAAATTTACAGGTGGTTACAGTCTCACCCCTTAAATGGAATCTCGTCCCGAGATTCAGTCCGCGTTAAATGTTGAAAAATGCGGTTCCTTGTGTTAATTGGTTTACGAGCTAACTAGTTAGGTATTTTCACTTGTCGTTGTGGAAAAATGTGTAGTTTGTCGTTATCCTGAATTTCTTCTTAGAAGAGTAACGAGTGTTTTGTCAGATAAATATTTCTCCTAATTTGATTTAGGTTAATCATATAACTAGGTGAGCAGGTTTGATTCTGGTTTCACTTGTGAAAATTTATAAGTTAGAATTATTTTACATGAGAAAAATACTATTCCGAAGGTTAAATAGGTTTTGAAAAAATTCATTTTGAATGAAGATTGTTATATTATAGGGTTTATCATGTTTTAGTGATTAGCCTTGAAAATATCATGGTTCCTAATTACTTGTCTTGTGAAAATCAAATTATTGACGTCGAAAACTGTTTTTAACAATGAAGATTTCGGATGAGTGATGAAGCGAAAAGTGTACCGCTTTTAAGGGGTCATTTAAGCCTTAAATCGTATTTATTTGATCAAATATCGCCCTAAATCGTTCCTTTTGTCATTTTAGGTACTTTTGAGGAGAAATCTGGAAAGGGAGGCATTTTGGACGTTTTTGGAGCATAAAAGTGAAGAAAACGGCAAAGTCTCAAGAATCGGCTGAAAGTCACCTTTGACGGCGTCACATTTAACCCCAGACGGCGTCATGCTTTGGCAAGAAAAGTTGGACGTGAAATTTACTCATGACGGGCCAGTGAAAATAGCATGTGAATTTTGACGGCGTCACGCTTTAACTTGATCAAGGGCGTCACGGCTTAAATCATAAGGGGACGGCGTCACGTTCATGGTTCGACGGCGTCAAGCCTTGATAAGCCAGAATGGATTTTGGAAGAGCTAAAGAGGGACGGCGTCAAGAAGGTCATCCGGGAACCCTAAAAGCGGCGAGGTGACGGCGTCACATTCCATAAGGTGACGCCGTCAGATCCAAAAATCTATATATAGTTTTCTAATTTTTTGTCATTAGGGAGAACTTAGTGTGTGGAATTTTGGGAGAAAACCCTAAGATGATTTTAGCTACTTTTTCAGGGCTTTTTGCCTTGAGATCTTCCATATTTCATTGAAAGATAAGTTATCAATTAATCATTCAATATGTCTATGTGTTGTTTGATTCTATCTTATTCTTGTCTTTTGTTTAACATGTTAGGCTAAATTTATCTTGTGTTTGCTTAGATCTAATGAAACCTAGCTATTGATTATTGGTTGTTAGTGTGTTATTAGTTGTATTGGATGATTGTTTATCTATGTTAGGCTTAAGAAAACTGGCTAACTTCCTATTCGGTAACTTGCTTGAACGTCTTAAGAAACATGAACCAAATGCGTACTAAAGGTTTTTATGGTTGTATTTAATGCACAAGCGAATTCTAGTGATCCCATGTTAGGAGCTTCCTAGCCGGCTCGACATAGGAGTGAAGTAGGAGCTTGTAGAGTTGGGGAAGTAAGTACGCCACCCCACGAATGGTATTAAGGAATACACCCGTCATCCACGCAACTAATACACACTAATTAACCGGTAAAAGATAGTTAGGGAGTAAGGAAATCTAAGTAAACACATTTCTCTACACATAAGTTTCTCACCACATTTTCTTTTCAGTTATTTAATTTTATTGCATTCGTAGTAATTTGGGTTAGTTGACTAGCAACTAATTCCGCCCACTCCTTCAAAACCGAGATTTTACTTGCTTTCATAAAAATATAAAAACATAAAAAAGAATCTTCCTCAACCCTTAGACCTAATTAGAGTAGCCTTTCACACCTAACGAACACTATTCCCTGTGGAGAACGATCAATCCCCCGTACTTACCACTACACTATACTACATCGGTCAGGTACACTGCCTGGTGGGGTTGTAAGCCTCTTGAGATCCCTCGAGAGGTAAAACCTGTTGTAAGGTTACAAAACCACGCATCAAGTTTTTGGCGCCGTTGCCGGGGAGTAGTTATTGCTTAGGTTGAAATTTTATTTTTATTAGGTCTACTCATTAGATTCCTATCTAGTGAGATTTTTATTTTCTTTTTATTAGCTTTCTAGTAGTCTATCTTTTCTTTGTGTCTTTGTTCGTAAAAATCTTTCCATTGACTCTTCCGTTCACCAATATGGAGTACGCGAACCCACCATACTACCGACCACGAAATGCATTTGCCCCTAATGACATCTTAATGTTCAACCAATATCGAGATGAACCCATATATGCTGCATGGACTCGTTTTAAAAACTTACTCCGAATAGTCCCTCATCATAGCTTCGATTTAGCATCCCTAACCCAAATCTTTTACGATCGTGTCGACCGATATGACCAAATTTGCATTAACGATTTTGCCGATAGGGACTTTAGGGAATTAAATGCTGAAGAAGCATGGGATACCATAGAAGATTGTGCCCAATATTATTATAGAGTAGACAACCCAACAAACGTTAGTACAAGTCAATTGACCACAAATTTCAAGGATCATGAAACAAGTTTTTCTGGGGATGACTATTTTGGGATACCTAAGTGGATGTCATGTAACATCATAGTACAAAACAAACACATAGGTAATCTAGATAAAATGGAGGATGAGGTGGATAATCCAAGCCCACAAATTACCTCACAAGTCCTACCATCACTTGAGGCACACACACCGCCCGTGACTTACCCGGAAGAAGTAGAAGAAACTTTAGGAATCCCAATGGAGGTAGAACCCTTGGACCAAGCACCACTAGAGGATATAGGTTTGAATACTTATAGTGATAACCTTACTCTTAGTTCCAGGGAATTTCCTAGTGTTAATGAACCGGAACCTCAACCTTTACACAACTTTCCATCCTTAGATATATTTCTAGGAGACAAAAGAGGAACCGACCCACCCATCAACCCTTATTATCCGGGTAGTTTTAGGATGAAGGAAGCCATTCACTCACCCCCTTCACCTCACGTGGCATATTCACACCCTAAGGGTGTGTATCGCTACTTTCACCCGCACTTAATCCTAAGTGTAGGGAAAACCTCCCCTATTTCCGTTAAATAAGGGTAGAGTCAGGCTCGTGACTCAAACAAAAACAAGCGCTTCTTGGGAGGCAACCCAAGCTTTATTTGCTTTGAGTGTTTATTTATTTGTTTGTTTGATTTTATTTGTTTCCGTATGTGTGTTTAATTTTTATTTTTATTGATTCATGTTCAAAAGTAAATTGTGAAAATGCTTTATGTGTTTTTAACTTCGTCTTAACTACATATAAAGGTATTTTGCAAAAGTTAAGTGTAAGGGAAATCTATATCGGTTTATTAGAACACAAATGAACATGAATCATAATAATAATAAATTAACATACATATTAGTATTTGTTTGAGTCAAATGCTTGTATCGAGTCATAATGATGTTTTGCAGGATTTCCAGGAAGTAAGGTATAGGTTTTTCCAAAAATTTTCCGAAAACGTAACATGAGAATTCTGTCAGATCATTTCTGACGGCGTCAGGATTTACAACCTGACGGCGTCAGGTTTAATTTTCTGAAAATTTTTGAAAGTTTTGTTTTCATAAAAAGTTTTTATTAAATCTATAACTTATAATCTCCAGGAATCTGCAAAATTATCATTCCACAAGCATTATATCCTTATATATAGATTTTATCCCGCCGATGTTATGCAGGTTTTCGTGTTTGTTTTCTCAGGTTTAACAGGTTATTTTGGACAAGGAAATGTTTTGGATCAAGCTTTTGGCGATGCATTAGTCATGAAGCTTTTACATTCTCTTTGGAAGAAGATCTAACCGTGTAATTTCACTATCCACCGAGCGAATCAGGGGAGTATTTGATTTCATCCTTTTACTTTTTTCTTTTACATCTTGTTATTTGAACATTGGGGACAATGTTCATCTTAAGTGTAAGGGGGGGGGGGGGGTAAAAGTACGATTTTAGAAAATACAATTGCGCTTGATTTTTGTTTGTTTAATAGTAGATGTGTAATAAAACTGAGATAAATACCTGTTAGGGTAATTTTAGCGCCAAATTTAAAATTTTTTACAACATTTAGGAGTGAAACTTTGATCTTAATGAGCGTCTCACGGATAGGAGTTATATGATTAGCACAAAAACCGTACCACTAAAAAATTTTCCACCCCAAATATGTGAGGTTCGCCCCTAGAATTGGTAGGAAAAGCATTTATGCTATGATGTGTGTACCGGTAGCACTTAGATTCTAGAACTTGCGTTAGGACCATTCCGAGGCCACAAGTGAGACTACATTCGTGTAGTTAGATTTACTACATGATAAGAGGCATTAGGATTAACCCATTGTTTTACACCTGTGTTTTTGTTATAATTACTTTGGCTACATTGGTCAAGTAATTCTCCCACACCCTTTGCGTTGTACTCATTTTTTGTACACGATACCCCTAGTACACCCCTCAGAGCCTATCTTTTCGTTTCGACCTTTAAGCATTTTACTTAAAGGAAGAATTTGTTTACACCCCACTAAAATGTACACCCAAATCGCCTTAGCCTACCTTGTATGCACTCATTTTTAGTGCATTATTGTGACAACATTTGTTTAAACCCAAGTTAATTATCTAGTTGATTACATGGTTGCTAAGTCGAGTCATATCCTTGTACATATTGTTTTGGGACGATTGGGACTCATGGGTAAAGTACTAGTATAATGGAGTAATGGGGAAGAACATCATTTATTACCCCCATATATGCTAAATGTTTTAAAAGTACTCCAAGTGTTTTAATTATCTTAATTCGAGTCATTAGATTAGTATTTGTAAAGTTATGTAAAAATTCAAGTGTAAGGGGAATGCAACGCCCCTATGATGTATTATTTTGGATGGTAGGGCAAAAGTGTATGCAAAAAAAAAAAAAAAATCAAGAAAAATACAAAAAAATGAGAAAAAGAAAAATAGAAAAAACATACGGACTACCATCCCGTTTCATTTTATGTTTGTTTTATATATTTTTATTTTTTATTTTGTTATTTCGTTTCTAGCTTAAGATCGAGTCTAGTCTTGGCTTAGCAACATTGTATAGTACATGTAATTGATCAAGATTTTTAACTCGCCACCAGTAAAATATCCTTTATCCAACAAAACCGTGTTTTCCTTTTCCCTACACCTAACGTTATAACCCATTTAAAAGCCCTCTTTGATAGTTTATCTTTGGTGCTTACGCCTAGTGGAGGAGGTTTTCGATCCTTTCCCAAGCCTATGGTAATCTATTTGCTATGACAGGTAGTGAGAGATATTATCCGTTTTCATTTATGAGATTTATTTTGATGACACTTGAGAGATGTGAGTATCTAAACAATACTTGTGAGGTGCTAGTATGTAATCTCCGTGCTTATTATGATTGAAGTGGAACGATTATTTGTTGTAATTACTTTTATGTTTGCATTAAATGACCCCTAACTTGTATTTTGATTAGAATAAAAGCGCATTTGCTTGAGGACAAGCAAATCTCAAGTGTAAGGGTATTTGATGAAGCGAAAAGTGTACCGCTTTTAAGGGGTCATTTAAGCCTTAAATCGTATTTATTTGATCAAATATCGCCCTAAATCGTTCCTTTTGTCATTTTAGGTACTTTTGAGGAGAAATCTGGAAAGGGAGGCATTTTGGACGTTTTTGGAGCATAAAAGTGAAGAAAACGGCAAAGTCTCAAGAATCGGCTGAAAGTCACCTTTGACGGCGTCACATTTAACCCCAGACGGCGTCATGCTTTGGCAAGAAAAGTTGGACGTGAAATTTACTCATGACGGGCCAGTGAAAATAGCATGTGAATTCTGACGGCGTCACGCTTTAACTTGATCAAGGGCGTCACGGCTTAAATCATAAGGGGACGGCGTCACGTTCATGGTTCGACGGCGTCAAGCCTTGATAAGCCAGAATGGATTTTGGAAGAGCTAAAGAGGGACGGCGTCAAGAAGGTCATCCGGGAACCCTAAAAGCGGCGAGGTGACGGCATCACATTCCATAAGGTGACGCCGTCAGATCCAAAAATCTATATATAGTTTTCTAATTTTTTGTCATTAGGGAGAGCTTAGTGTGTGGAATTTTGGGAGAAAACCCTAAGACGATTTTAGCTACTTTTTCAGGGCTTTTTGCCTTGAGATCTTCCATGTTTCATTGAAAGATAAGTTATCAATTAATCATTCAATATGTCTATGTGTTGTTTGATTCTATCTTATTCTTGTCTTTTGTTTAACATGTTAGGCTAAATTTATCTTGTGTTTGCTTAGATCTAATGAAACCTAGCTATTGATTATTGGTTGTTAGTGTATTATTAGTTGTATTGGATGATTGTTTATCTATGTTAGGCTTAAGAAAACTGGCTAACTTCCTATTCGGTAACTTGCTTGAACGTCTTAAGAAACATGAACCAAATGCGTACTAAAGGTTTTTATGGTTGTATTTAATGCACAAGCGAATTCTAGTGATCCCATGTTAGGAGCTTCCTAGCCGGCTCGACATAGGAGTGAAGTAGGAGCTTGTAGAGTTGGGGAAGTAAGTACGCCACCCCACGAATGGTATTAAGGAATACACCCGTCATCCACGCAACTAATACACACTAATTAACCGGTAAAAGATAGTTAGGGAGTAAGGAAATCTAAGTAAACACATTTCTCTACACATAAGTTTCTCACCACATTTTCTTTTCAGTTATTTAATTTTATTGCATTCGTAGTAATTTGGGTTAGTTGACTAGCAACTAATTCCGCCCACTCCTTCAAAACCGAGATTTTACTTGCTTTCATAAAAATATAAAAACATAAAAAAGAATCTTCCTCAACCCTTAGACCTAATTAGAGTAGCCTTTCACACCTAACGAACACTATTCCCTGTGGAGAACGATCAATCCCCCGTACTTACCACTACACTATACTACATCGGTCAGGTACACTGCCTGGTGGGGTTGTAAGCCTCTTGAGATCCCTCGAGAGGTAAAACCTGTTGTAAGGTTACAAAACCACGCATCAATGAGAACTTGATGAATGTAGAGAAAGTTATTGAAATTCAGCTTTTGTAAATGATGAATCAGTTTGTTCCTTAATAAAGATTTTCTTTTTTTTTCTCATTTTGAACAGTGATTTTTGACAGCTATGAACAGTAGCCCAATGGCTACTTTTCTTTTTATAAATACCCCATTTTAATTTTTCATTCTTCCACCACCCATATTTCTCTCATTAATTTTGTTTAAAATGCCGCATGTTATTACCATCCTTGCGATTGTGTATGTTGTTGCCGCTGCCAACTAATTGGCCTACGTTCTAGATGAAGATTATGAATTTTTGGCCGGGGTTTTAGTGATTCTCGTACCACTCGTGGGTCTAGCCATCGGTGTGGATAAGATATGGGGGTAATAGTATCGCGTTAGAATTGTTAAAATAAGTCTTTGTTTTATTTGTGTTCTCATGTAATAAGAATTAATGTGTAATAAGATTTATTTGTTTTTATGCATAAGACCATGTCTTTTGATACCGCGTTAATGATTTCTTTGTATTTATCATACAGAATACTCAAGGTGTTACATCCAGTCGTGGTTCTTGCTCTCGTAGGTGTAGTGGTGTTTTTCATTAGTTTGGCGGGTCAACCAATTGGTGATTCTATTCCTTACTTAGTGATCTTTGTAACATTAGCACTACCGATGCTAATTATATCGTTATGCATTAATATTCGTGGAATCTGTGGAAAACTAGAAGGGGGATATATGAAGTTCGTTCTGTTCCTCTATGCATCTCTGTGATGGGTAAATCTCCATGAAAAAGGGGAAACTTTAGTGTAGTTTGAAATTGGATGTAACTATTCATATTTTTTCGAGAATAAATAATTCTCTTAATAGATCTTGTCTTGTTCCTCAATCTTCGAAGAATGCGGCGTTGTATTATTGTAAGTTCCCTGTTCCAAACATTTCCTTCAAGTAGACGACAAGTTTTAAATTTGAATGAAGGCCTTAGTTTACTTTTTAAAACTTTGATTTGATCTTATGTGAATTCAACTCTTGAACAATATGAACAAATATAAGTAAATGTAAATAAACAATGCAACTAAAGTAAATGAAATGAAATGAAAGATAGAGATGGAAAGATCAAACCACAACACACGGATTTATAGTGGTTCGGCTACAAGGACACCTTCCTTGCCCTACTCCACTCCTCGAGTCACCTACTCGAGAGTTCACTTCACTATGTCAACATACTCCCTTGTGGCGGAGAAACCTTACACACTTTTGCTTACACCAATTTAACGACACAAAGCTAGATGTCGAGTCCTAATCGTAGCTAGAACCAATCTCACAACTTTTACACAACTTCTTCACTACTTCTTTCACAACTTCTTCACGACGGCTTCACGACTTCTTCACGACTTCTTCACAGATACTTCACGACTTCTTCACTACGGCTTCACAACTTCTACACTACTTCTTTACAACACCACTACTTACTTACACTTGGATCTACTTATTATAACTACACAACACCTTATCAAACACTTTACACAACTACAAAACAATATGAATTAAACTACAATACTTCTTCTCTAGTTGTTGAAGGAGTATTCTTCTTTTGCACTTGGATGGTAGAAGCTTGGATCACTTAAAAACCAATGCTTAAGAATATATGATCAAAAGATTTAGAAAGGATTTAGAAAGATATAAGAAGAGATTTAGAACAGAAGTTTTGGGGTGCAAAAGGTGAGAAAAAAGTCCAGGAATGAACCTGTATTTATAGGCAAAGCTGGGGACTGGAGGAGCGTGGCCGGTCCCCTTAATTAGGGGGCCGGTCACCTTAATAATTAAGGGGCCCACCTTGTTAATTAAGGGGGCCGCCCTTTATATCCGTTGCCCAACTTTGTCTTTTTGTGGGAAGGTTTTTCTGAAACATTTTTGTCATTTTTGGTTGAAAATTTGAATTCACAAATTTATTATGGATTAAACATTTTCCTTTAATTTCCAAAAATGATTTTGTAAAAGATATAAAATGTTTGTGTCATTTTATAAAAAATCTAGTGATTAAGAAAAAGTTCTTTTGATCATATAATGCATTAGGCATTTGTTTATTCATACCTTAAGTGGTTAAGTTGTTAAAATAGATATTTACAACTAAATACTTGTTTACGTCATAATCTTTCGTTTAATGATTTTACATTTTGTGATTATCAAAACGTAAAGATATCGAAAAATATTAATAACGTGTTCAGGCATTATTTATATCAACAGAATCTAAATAAAGTTTACGTTTTGTGTTTATGAATTCTAGTGATCCTCGAGTTCATACTCATGTTGTTTCATATATAAATAGACCCACTCATTTATAATTCATTACTTACATAGAGAGGTGTCCGAAAAAATGTAAATAAAGAAATATAAACTTATGGTTCGGTGATTCATAATTTCCTTTTTTAAATAAAAAGGCGTCACAATCCATTTAAATAAAGACATTGTAAATCATCCTACTTAAGAATTTCTGACTCAACACTCATACTTAATCGATAAGGTAATTTAGTGTGTAGGGGTTTTCAAAAGTATGGAAGGAGTATTTACACTCATCTTTGGAGATGGGAGTAAGATAATAAGGAGAGTTGTCATAGTACTCAAAATAGTTGGTGAGTATTTATTTAACATAGATGAGGTAAGAATTGTGCAACCCACAATGTCTTGGGAAGGTTTCGTAAATTGAAAAAAAATATAGAAGTAGGTACATGCTCGAGGAAATGTGACCGAGTCGTGATGCCTTAGAATAGGCATATGCAAGTATGTTGATTCCGTTGTTTGTGTAAAGTGATCAAAAGTATGTCGAGTGTGTATATATCAATATACTAAAGTGTTTGTGTAGCATAAATTATCAAGAAGTCACATAATCGTCTGGAGGATGGAAGGCACGGAGAGTGAATGGCTATAAAACATTTTGTTTGTAAAAGTGGTTAGAGTTCAGGTCTCAATTAGACCTGTTTCTCTATAACTATAGCTCTGATACCAATCTATAACACCCCCAATTTCGAGATACGCAGCGGAATTCAAACTGGGTGTTACTCGACGGCACAACAGTTATAATAATAGAAAACGATCTCTAATTGAGTCGTTTTAAAAGATTTATCATTAGAATATCAGATTTTATAAAAATAGGTCCTAGTAGTTTTACAGGTTGTTAAATAAGTTTCGAATGATAATTAGATTTTAGCCTTTTATCAGTATCTGTGCCCCTCCCTACCATTCTCGTTTATTATGGACCTGAGATAAACATGCTAAAAAGTATCTACACAAAGGTTGGTGAGTTCATAGAGTTTATAAGCAAAGCAGTTGATTTTTTTGTAGTTTCGAGCTTGAGTGATAATTGCAATAAATACAAATATCGATAAAATAAATCTTGGGCTACGTTGTTTTACACCCTTAGTTATCAGTTGAACACAACTTTCAAGTTTAGTAGACAGTGGGCCCTGTTGTTGCACCCATAAATTCAGTAGTGGTAGTACTGTATCATTACAGTACCATAATATTGCCCTAATCCTCATGACACGCAAACGTTAACAGTAGG
The DNA here is from genome assembly GCA_021014915.2 of Artemisia tridentata subsp. tridentata. Taxonomy (NCBI): domain Eukaryota; kingdom Viridiplantae; phylum Streptophyta; class Magnoliopsida; order Asterales; family Asteraceae; genus Artemisia; species Artemisia tridentata. The sequence goes on from CP139508.1 coordinate 79,615,749, forward strand.
ACATCACAAGAGTGATGTATATTACTAACATAATTAAATGTAGTAATAATGCCCTCGGGTAGGAGCTTGCCAACTTCCTATTTAGTCTCAAATAAAGTGCATTTGTCTATCATTATAGCAGTCTATCCGGCTAGTACAAATGGGTCATCAACCTCCAATAGATCTATTCACTATATTCGCGTTCACTCGCAAGTGATTAATGACTCATAATATGAGGTATTTTTAGTGGCAATAGTGTAAGATTAGGCAATATCAATCAGGATAGCATACAGGAAAATACTTGTGTTCAGCATGTATTAGTTTCAATAAACAAATAGAGTGTTTTATCAACTGAGTAAATTGTTTATGATAAATGAGTAAAATCCATAAGTAAAACGAGCATGTATCTCCCCCAAAGATAGTATGAAATAATTGAAAATAGGGGTCATGAACTCACCTTGGTGGTATATGTTAGGAATATATATATTCATATGAAAGACTCGGTCACCCCGAGTATCCATTAGCATTAAGTTAGCTCGTAGGCTTATTAATACAAGTTTAGTTATAGCTATATTAGTATAGTCGTGGTAATATTTGTGGAGTTGGGTCAGGTCTTTACCCACTGTCAGCTCACTCCACAGCCCACTCGGGGCACTTAAGCCTGTAGTATATATATACCCCTTCCCACACATGGGAAGGGTTGGATGTTCTCTTACACTTGAATCTAATATTACACATTTTCTCTCACTAGAACATCTCACTTTCTCTCTCTAATCTCTTAGAATTCGGCCAACTACTAAATCCATCATTGTGTTATGATATCCAATATCTTACAATTGGTATCAGAGCTCATGGTTTGATTAGCTTGATTGTGTGTGCGCTTTTCTTAGTTGGTTTAGATCAAAAGTTTGGTTTTTGAAGGTTTATGAGCTTATTCTTGGCTTCCTTTGATTCTCACGTTTGTGGTATTAAAGATAGTGTTTTTATAGTTGTTATAACCTTCTAGGATCAAGTTGTGTAAAAGAAATCAAGCAAAAACGTTCAAAAGGGTGATTTTTAGGTGAAAAAGTTAGTTTTTTCTTCTCTGCGATTTGACTCTCGGTAAGGTTTCCTGGTTGAGTTTTGAGTTGGTTAAGGAAAATTCTAGTTGCGATTTGGTGTACATCGATATTGCGATTTGGCGTTTTTATTTAAAAAGGGAAAAAGACAAATCGCAAAAAAGTGACAGTTTTGTCCTATTATGAATTGCGATTTGTTCCTTGCGATTTGGGTATTTCTGGCTTGCGATTTGAGAGAGTCTGCGATTTGAGGGTTGCGATTTGGGCACTTGAGATTTGGTTTCTGCGATTTGAGTCCTGCAATTTGAGGGTTGCGATTTGAGGTTTCACTGCTGCGATTTGAGTGTTGAATGGATCAATGTTGCGATTTGACTAGCTTCTTCACTGTGATTTGCTCCTGATTCCTCACTGAGATTTGCTCAAGTGCATTCACTACTTTGTACTCAAACCATTACGCAAACTCAATTCAACCAAACCTAATTACAATGTAACCTTACCTAACAACAATTCACCTACTCCAACAAACAATCATTCCTTTTTTACATACAATCACTAATCATCGTACCGATCCAACAATTATCATAACACATCCAATTTATCATTATCTTACGATTTCTTCTTGATTTTGTAAAACTCCACGAAAGAAAAGATTTCTCGGTTTAAATCATAGATTTGTAAAATCCCGTGCACGTTTACACAATGTCTACTAATTCAGATTCCTTCATATCTGAGGTACTCAAATTGTATGACACGAATGATAAACATATGACTTCCAATCCTATACAACGAACAAACGTGTGTGATTCTGATAATGCTAGTATGGAATTGTCATGCTCGAATTCTCACGAGGAAGAGTGTCATCAGCCACTAATGTTGACTAATGAAAAGGAAAGTCGCATTGAATGTTTTCGATTACTTCATTCACATCTCAAGGTTCTGTTTTAACAACCTGGATACTTGGGAGGATACAAACGTGCATTCGCAACACTCTTTGGTCAAGATGTTCAGACATTCACAGCCAAAATGATTCTATATTTAGATCAACTTGAACAACAACTTGACAAAGGAGAATTTTCTGAAGTTAGATCCATGGCTGCCTTCTGTGTGATCAACAACCAACTCCAAGTGTTCAGTGATTCGCAATTCACTGAGGATTACGATTATGACAGTCAAATGACGAAGAAGTGTTTTGCTAATTACACTGGAACCGAGGTTGACGTGTTCAGAGTTAAATTATTCCAACTTATGAGTAATGTTAAGGGGTTCATTAATGAAAGAGCACAACATATGGGAAACATGATAGAGTCAGATAAGCATAATGATGGCAACAACTCAGGGACATATATGTTAAGGGGTTCATTAAACCAAGTACCTACTCCTGAGGTACATCTGTCTGATCAACATAATGTTCTTTCTAATGAACAACAACATACTGATCAAATTAAACCTACTTATGACACATATCTGATGGAAAAGACTGATAGCAATATCACCTCTAATTCAACAAATATGAGTCATAAGGGGGGAGAAATTGATCAGGATGCTGAACATGATGATGCGTCAAAGGTCTTTGCTTAAGGCTGAGTTTTCCGAATCAAATGATATGGTTGAAAAGGAAGTTTATAATGAACTTTCAAACAAATTTTTACAGCTTGAAAAACATTGTATTTCACTTGAAATCGCAAGGCAACAAAAGGAAGAAAGTTTTCAAACTAACCTACCATGTAAAAATCCGGAACTCCCTGAATTGCATGAATTCTTTATGATAAATGATTTGAAAGCTCAGCTAGAAGCCAAAAACTTAACGATCAACAACCTGAAAACCAGTTTGTCTGAGATAAGTGACATGTGCAATGAAGTTAAGGCTAAACATGACAATAAAGTGGCTAAATTACTTAATGAAAATGAGACTTTGAAAAAGCAATGCAAAAACCTGTGTGATTCAATCAAAAATGAAATCTAAGTTTATAGAACATACAACCTCTTTGATTGCCAAAAATGATGAATTCAAAGCTCAAATTCAAGAGAAAGGTTTCACAATCACTGCCCTAAAGAATGAGTTAAGGAAATTAACTGGAAATGGTGTGAACACTAAGTTTGCAAAACCATCAACCTTGGGAACGCCTGTTTTACAACCTCGTAGAAACCAAACAGTTGTTAGACAACCAACTGCGTTTAGATCTGAACGACCAAAATCTTCTAACCCGAGGTGTGCAACCCAAGTTGATGTGAAACAAGTTTTGTCAAAACCAGTCACTTCACAATCTAGACCAAATGATCAGGCAGTTAGTGTTCATTCTAAGGCTCAATCTCATAAGTCTAAAGCTAAGGAAGTAAATGCTCATGCTAAGATTCGATCCCTTAAGACTAGAAGCCACTACAGGCCCGTAGGACCAAAGAGTCATACTCAGAAACCTGGTAGGCAGATTGCTGTAGGACTAAGAACGTCTCTCAACAAGCATTCTGCTACGTATGAGAAATCTAACACTCCTAGATCTTGCCTTAAGTGGTTACCGACGGGTAGAATTTTTAAGATGGTTGGTCTTAGATGGATACCTATTAGTACATATGGCATTTCAAAGATTGCTTGTGAAACTCCAAAAGGTCTGGATACCGATGTCACTAACCCATATAAAAGCAAGCAAAACCGTCATGTTAGTGCAGGGAATCCTTATTTAAGTGCATGTACATCGACCATTTCCCTCAAGGAAAAACTCAGAGTGTGGTGGCCAAAAGGACTGAAATCTCCTAATTTGGGGGTTCAGGAAACTCAACAGTGATGTACGTGCAAAATGATTTCTGAACAAATCAGCTCAGGACTCGTGTTGCAACAGTCTATCTTGGGAAGAATATCGGTGGCTATTCTTCATGTATCCTGTGTATATATCTTAAATCAAAATATAGAATAGAAATATATATATATATATATATATATATATATATATATATATATATATATATATATATATATATATATATATACATATTATATATAACAGGATGCGTATGACGTCATCAAATGCAGGATTGATGAATAAGCAGGTGGATTGATGACTAATCATGCTCTTAATCCACCTAAGCAATATTTTGAAGTAGAGAAAATTCGGAATTTATTTGTGTAAAAAATGTACATTAATGGATTCGAACCTAGGTCTAGGCATCCACACACAAGCATCTCAACCAGTGGAGCACATGAGTTTTTGTGATTGATAATTGAAAACAATAAAGACATGCTTTAATAACTACTGCATTCCTTAATTATAGTTTTACAGAATTATAAATATTAACCTAAATATCATTCATACCTACGTTTTTTTGAAACACTAAATATCATTCATACCTACATTTTTCTCAAACCCTAATATCCTTCGTTCATCCTCCTGCATAATGATCAATTATTTTTATAAGGTAAATGTCTCTTACTTTTTATGGTTATCAGTAATTCACTAATTGTATGCATGTAACTTGGCAGATGATTAAGCCGGATATCTCATCACCCTCAATGAGGTTCATACGACCCACCTTCATTATATATATATATATATATATATATATATATATATATATATATATATATATATATATATATATATATATATAATACCAGATTCATCCTCAGGCATGACTTATAACACTTTGATTGTTTATTATAACACAGGTAATATCTTTATTCAAATTGTTAGGGTTTTTATTTATCTCTTTCAAATCATAGCAAGCATGTTTGATTTAAACCGAGAAAGAGTTTAATTCTTGCTCAATTTTTCGGGTTTCTAATTCTTGCTGGTTCTTTACTTGATGCGATGAGCTTTCATGATCAATGATTTAGGTTTTTAATGATTGCCTATTACTTTTAGTGATGATAGTCACAACATATTTACCACTCATTGCGTTTATGTTACTAACGACTTAGTACTGCTCGGCTATTTTTAACACTGCCAGTTGAGAGTTAAAGATCATTTGTACTGTTAATATTATGTTTGTACTGCTCATTGATTTTTGATTGTGATGTTCATTCATTGTTCAGCTTCTACTCCTGATATAATTAGGATAAATCATGAATGAGTTTTTGTACCAGTAGTTTTGGTAAATTTGTAGAGATCCAATTCGATAGACAAGGAAAGATATCCGAAGCTGCAGTCAGAACATACCTTCTAGAAAGATCACGTGTTTGTCAAGTCAATGACCCGGAGAGGAATTATCATTGTTTTTACATGTTATGTGTGACTAAAATTATTGCAGATGTTCTAAAATGTACAGTTTATTTTTATGTATTTTGAAGGTAGCTAAGGATATTAATGATAAATTTTTAGGATGCAAAGAGGTTCAAAGTAGGAGACCCGAGAACGTTTCACTATTTGAATCAAACTAATTGCTATGAAGTAGCAAACATCCATGATTAACCCAATTTGTTTAATTAATTAAATTTAAGGTATGTTCATTTTTATTATTTTTGTCTTATTTTCTGGGTTTTAGTTTTAATTTAGTAATGTTATAAAGATTATTGTGGGATAATTGTGCCTTGGTATACAGTGGGGTGTTCGGGATTTTTTTCTGAGTATAAATAAGCACTTATAATCTGCTTAAAGATTTTTGGATTTGCTTATTATGTAATATAATGATATATTTGTAATGTTTAGGGTAAATGTTTCATCTCGAATAAGCACTTCGGAGTAAGCATGTGTCAACCTGCTTATTTTGCCCCCAATTGAAAAATAACAGTGTTTTGTTATTAAGTGAATTTGAGGTGAGAAATTATTGTTCATGTTGTGTATTGTGTCATATCCTCATATTAGATGCCGATTTTGTGTTGAACAATTGTGCATTTTAGTATGTTTTGGTGAATTTTTGTTAAAATTGATTATATTTATTTGTAGAAATAGTATTTCAGGGTGGAATATCTTTGATGATGGAATCATACAATGTTTTTATTGACTTTGGGTATTTGGACATATATGTATGATGATTATTGAAAAGACATTTTTTTTTAGAATTTTTAATGGATCAAGTGGATGTTGAGATGGAGGATGCGGGAAAGGTTTTAGAAGATGAAGTGATGGGTGGTGAAGAAGGTGCGGAAAAGGAGCAGATAGATGTAAAAGAAGTGGAAGAGAAACAACCAGAGTCTGCTGGCTTGGTGAACGATGATGTTCAGATCTCAAATGACATCAGGGTAGAGCAAGAAGAGCAAAAAGTTGCACAAGAGCCAGAGAAACAAGAAGCTGAAGTTGAAGCAGAATCAGAAGAACGAGAAGCTGAAGAAGAGCCAGAAGAACCAAATACGAAAGATACTAAGGAGATGCATGTTAATGAAAGTGAGCAGGAACTGACAGTAGACGAGACTCAGGAGAATGAGAAAGAGGCTACAGTCACCGGTGATGATAAGCTTGATGATGCTAGGAACAATGCTACAGAGAATGGTGAGGATGATAAGATTGATGATCATAAGAATGATGCAACAGAAATTGGAGATGCCGATAAGATTGATGACAGTAAGAATGATGCTACAAAAATTGGTGACGATGAAAAGATTGATGGTAGCAAGATTGATGACAGTAACAATGGTGCTACAGAAATAGGTCAGGATGATAAGACTGATGATAATAAGAATGAGGCTACAGAAACTGGTGCTGACGATAAGATCGATGACAGTAAGAAGGATGAAGCTATAGCAATGGATGATGATGATAGGATTCATGATGGTAAGAATGATGATACTGATATGGATAATGACCATGGTGTATTAGATGATACTGAGAATGATGGTACTAAGAATATACCTGAGAATGATGGTACCAAGATTGCTGAAATGAAAAGGATGGTAAACACAAGAACTTTGAAGAAAATGGCATTGCTTACAATATGATAAGCGTTATCTCAATGTGATAAGATAATATAATGAGGTATTTAGATTATTTATTAGGAATGCTTATCTGTTTATTGTGGTTTTTATATAGTAGTGAGTAGTTTTTACTATTTGGATAGAAGCAACGTAGTATGTGTCATGAGGTTGTTCAAATAATGTATCTAAAACCTTTCTCAATTATATACCACGTTTCTATTTTATTGGTAAAAAGTTTTATTTGTATGACCAGGACTCAAAAAAATTGCAGTATGCACATACCTGTTTCCTGGGATTGATTGCTTTTTTTTATTGTTATTAGTTTCAGTTCTTCAGATAATTGTCGGTTGTTTCTAAAAATTGTTTATCTTATTTGCTTAAAGCGTCTTATGAGCTTTTTCCCACATTAAAATCTGCCCATAAGTTGAAATAAAAAGCTAATCCAAACACCCCTTTATAATCTGTTCATGATTCGTGTGTGTGCGGTTTTCATGCTTAAGATGGCTTATTATGTATTTGCAGGGTGCCTAAAAGCTCTTTGACGAAGCTTTCCAGAACCGAACTGAAAAAAGATTTGCAAACCGCACAAAAACAGTTCTGGGAGCAAACTATTCTCCCAAATGTCGTGGAAAGTGATGATATTGTATTACTATTTGATCAGAAATCCGTTGAATTTAGTTGACGGATCAAGCAAACGCTTGCAGAGTCGAGAAATGCAGAATAAGTTGTAAGATAATATTAGGAGAAGAATGAGAAGGTTTGGCGAAGAAAAACAAGTTATTTTGAACAGTTGGGTTGATGAAATTTTAAAGGGTTATCCAGAAGAAAAACAAGTTAATTTGTAGGATGAGTGAAAAATTTGATGTTTGCTGTAGGAAAGAATTCTTTTGGACCGAGATAGACTGTTGTCGAAGACATGGTTTAATGAAGAAAGAAATATGTGGGAAATGGAACCAATAGCCGTCCCTTATGCAGTGTCCAGGAAACTTCTGGAGAACACAAGGATCAGACATGATTGGGCTGCAATGTATATTACAATGAAGGGAGATGATAAGGAGTATTATGTTGATTTGAAGGTTATCTTGTGATTCATATTCTAATTATGCATCATTATTAGAGATGTATAAGGGGCGTGTCGGGTGGGTTGTGTTAAAGTGTCAAAATAGGTCCAGGTCAGAACAGATGATTTTGGAACGGGTCGTGTAGACCCAAAACACCTTTTGTCCAGATTTTTGATTTTCTAAGTTAATACTTAGTGTGTCAAGAAGTTATATTATCTCAATAATAGTATAATTCTTCAAAAAAATTGGAGGGTTTGTGTACGGAAAATACGCTTTTGGTCACTTTTGACCCGTTTCCTTTGAAGATAATTTTTTAAATATTTTACTCTCTTGATGCCCATTAGAGATCAAGCGTACTTAAACCGACTGATTCACAAGCCCCAATTTTACCCATTTATAGTTAAATGAAATCGGAACCATTAATAATCTGTCGTGCAAAGTTTTAACTTTGATCCTGATTAATAGTTCTTATTTTAGGAATTTGACATGCTTTTTGAAGATTTTGGAGGAGTTGACGGGTTGTATCTGAAGATGCTTGCCTCGGATGTTCCAACTTTTGTTCAGTTGATGTGGATTCCTTTCTCAGAATTTGACATCCGCCAACAGTTCATGGTGCCATTACGTCTTGCCCGACAATTATTAGTTGGGTTATGGAATTCTAGAGATGTATCTACTGTTGATGGGATCATTAATTGGGTTAAAATTATAAAGAAAGACATTATGGGTCTATTCATTAGTCCGCCTCTCGACTTTGTGATTCCTTCCAAGGTATGTAGGTCCTTGTTTTCTCAAACACATACTCGATACACACATTAAACTACACGACTACTTATCTATATAAGCTACGAACAACACTATAAGCTAATAAGCAATAGAGAGGAAGAGAATAAGAAGAAGAATGGAAGGCTTTCATTTTGTTAAACATTCGGACATAGCTTCGACATAATACATGAAAACCAACAATAATAAAGAGCACCTAAGCCTTCTATTTATAGGCAATATTTTAGGGCAACCATGTGCTTAGGTGCTTCTAGAAGATTTACAATGAAATGGGCGGTCCATGGGCTTCTAATGGACCGCACCCTTAACTTAAACATAAAACCCATAACTAAGCAACATTACTCTCTCAATTGGCCAAGACTTTAAATTGAATTGCGAGAAGCATTCCTAACAATCTCCCCCTAAGTCTTGGTCATGAATGTTGCTCGACATCATCTTTGCTTCATTGGCTTCAGACGTCTTGATAATATTTGTTTCTTTGTTCTTGTTCTAAGATGATATGATGTTGTCTCGATCTGCCAATCTCTTCTGTCTTCTCGTCTTCTCCATCACGCTCATATGTCTTTGACTTGTTTTCTACAACATGTTCTCACTTTTCAATCTTTAACTTGAGAAAGGTTGAGGTGCTTGAACTTTTGACTTTTCAATATCAGATGTTGAACTTTTATCGTTACTGAGTCTTTGAGAGAACATTTCTTCAAGATATGAGCATGATGGAGTCTTGATGGTCGAACTCCAGATCCTCAGCAGCAGCAGCATCAGCACGAACCAACCGGTACTTACAGGCTCAGACTTTGAGATCATCAACAGCATAGTGTGAAGATTTTCTCAAGATCCTTGCCCAGACCGTTTTGAACCGGATACCCCCTAGAGGGCTTACACGAACACACCGAAGTACACCCACGATTCAGTGAGTCGCTGGAGATCACCCCACGACTGTAGACCGTTTGGAGCAAACACTAAGCGTAACCCACAAGGAGTTACCGAAGTGACCTACTGTCAGGGCTGTTTGATGTTGACCCTGGCAGGATTTCCATTCAATCATTGATAATCACAAGTGTGACTTTTCTCATGAACGTTCTCAGCAGATTGCTAAGATCTGCGAAGGACACTTTCTTAATTTTACAACTGCTGCCCATGATATAGAACAGCAGAGTAATACTAAGTGTTCCTAAGAGATCTTTGATGAATCTCATGGCTCTAGACTCAATTAGTGCATATTTGTTTGGTCGTCGGAGGCTGGAGCAGAGTGCCTCCTTTTCAAAATCAACACACTCGTAGTGAGTGGTCAATAGATGATGAAGGGTTCTCCGTGAAAATGAAACAAGTATCTTTTGAGAGACACTTGAGTGGCTTAGAAGGTTAGTGCAGTGCGTCACTGGGTCCATGACGTCTTTCTTCTTCAATACCGGTGATACTCATCAACCAGTAGATTATGAATTGAACCCGGTGTCTGCCCTAAGGTTGAACAAATGGAGGGCTATTTCTTTTCACCCTTTTCTTTGCTTTTCCTTTTAATTCTTCAACCCCTTCTTTCTCCTTTCATTTCTTTTCTCCTTTTTTCGTATCATACCTAGGACTTTCTAGTTCTAACTATGGGATTGTCCTTGGGTAGATCCCTCCGGCTCTGGCGGATCATAGGACGGTTTTTCCTAACCCTTAGTCACCTTATAACTTCATGACTATCCTAATGATGATGCCATAAACCAAACCTTTTGAAAATCTCTCAAAGTGTTGATGTTTGTAAATACATTTTATTAACACTTTGAGAGTTTTGTGATTTTCAGAAAGACTCCCCCTTAACATGTGCTCATATATAATTACTTTGAAATTTGCACATGCCAGGAAGAGTTGGCACTTTTGAATTGATTGATTTTCAGTGAATATGATCTTCGTGAGACACGCTTACATCACTAGTAAACTAGCTTGAAATTATTACCCGTCCAGATCACATTCAAGGAAAGATCGCTGGAAATCGGTACATTCTACTCAGACACATCCTTTGCGAGACACGCTTACATCACCAGATGAACTGGCTTGAAATTATTACCCGTCCAGGATATGTCCTTTCGACTACTGACTTTTGTTATCGTCAATTTGAGGGTCAATTCTGAGTTTGAGCACTTGTGAGATTCCAGCAATTGAGACACCATATTTTAATCATCTTTTACTTCTCCCCCTCAAAAATAGCATACTCATGTTGTTTTTGAAAAAACGATGTGATTAAAATATGCTGTTTTTGAGTTTTAGGGAAGAATTTCAAGAACATTTGTAATCATTGAACAAAGATTATTTTTCAAATACTCCCCTTTGATGAGGGAATACTTGTCCTTATGAGCAGAATGTTTGAAAAACTTAGAAAAACATTCCGGTTTTAATTCTACTCATAAGTAAGAAGCTTTCGCTCCTTTTTCAGGATTGAGGCACTGAAGCGTACCTCAGGGTCCTTTCTTTAGGGTCCGGGTTGTGCACTGTTATGTGTACACAAGCCGTAATTTCACTATCACATGGTAAGAATAATAAGAATTATGAATAATAAAACCAAATTCTTACATTAACCGCCTCTGCCAAAGGTTGTGTATGTTGGGTCTGTCCTCTGGAATAGCCTTATCGGAAATGGTGGACGACCTCCAACATATGTCTCAAGTCTGCTTATCTGATCCCTGCGATTGAGCCTTTCTTCTATCTTCCAAATGAACTTCTTCACTTGCCGTTGCTGAGGATTGTTCCATTTCCTAGACTTTCCCAATTCATGATCACGAACTCGAAGAACTAACCCATCACGTACATTCTTCAGTGTGGTGTCACAGAACTTATGAACCTCATTGAATGCCATAAAACGGTTTGTTGATGTTGAGCTTCTGTATACAAAACCGAAGACCGGGTTGTGCTTCATCAAGTATTGGGGATCTTTGCTGTCAGTAAGATGAAACATAGGTTCCTCAAGATTGAGCTTTGTCTGATAACTTTCTACTCCTAGCTGAAGATCCTCGAAACGTTCTTTGATATCCGTTCTTCTGATGAAGTGACATATAGCCGTGCTGAAGGCATATAGAAGATCGGGAGTGAGGTGATTCAACTTTCCTTGAATTTTCATGAGATACATGTCTTCAATGTCATTGAGATTGAGATCTGGAAAGTCTGCTTCAGTGAACGTGTAGAGCATGTCGTCTTGTCGATGAACAACTATCTCAGATAAGAATATGTAGTCATGCTTCTGTGATCCCTTGACACTAGTCACTACCTTGATGCGAAGATTGCTGAACACCTTTTCTCGGGACGTTTGGCTAAGTTTGTACTTGTACCATGTCTTTCTTTTGTCAAACCAATGGTAGATTCCTAATTCAGCGTCACGATCATACTTTGCTTGATGTTTCACGAAGATATTGTGGTGTCTTGCATGTTCCTCAGTGGCAGGATTGTTGTATCGAGCAGCAGGAGTAAAGGTGATTGAGGTAGCATATTTCGTCTTGCTGGATGCCCCATGTACAAGTAAATCAAATTCATCATTGAAGAAGAATGAGAAAGGAATCTCTGACATTCCATGGTACTCTCTTATCACGGGAAGTGGCTTTGTCCAGTCAGTGATATATGGACGGTTTTTCGAGTCATGACCACCTTCCCTGAATACGTCTGGATTCGTCCAGTCAAATTCACTTGACATTGCTCGGGCAATGTTTTCAAGATGATATTCTAGCTCGGCGGCACTTGAAGATTTGTCTTTGAGTAGAAGGAAGGCATCATTTTTTATTCTACGGAGCTCTCTTTTTGTCATCTTCTTTATGTTCAGAGCATGTTTGATTTTATGAGTAAATTCAAACGTGCTGTCTTCAATTTTTGAAGTATCATCTTCATGGATTTGAGCACTCGCAAGGTGATCAAACCATTCATTACCTTGTACATCTGTATCTGTGTCCAGCCATGTGACTATAGCTGGTTCTTTGGACGGTTGCTTGCTGGATGAAGGTTTTGACTTGGGTGGTGATTGATGTTGATCATCTTGTGGTTGCATATCCACATCTTTATCTATGAAGTGCTCAAAGTGATGTTCCGTTGCAGTAGGGCCAGACTCAGGATTCTCTTGATGCGGAGGTGAGGAAGTTGTTTTAGTAGGCTCAGAAATGTGAATACCAGATCCACTACCAGGTTTTGACTTCTTTGTGGTGGTGTCTGGATCAGGGTCTTCATTATCATCTCGTTTGCGCTTGCCTTTATCTGCTGCTTCTTTGCACGTTTCTGTATTCTTGCGAATAGCATCAAGTAGTTCTACATCTGTATTTGTCATGATATTTTTGGCAATAATCTTTGTTTGGAGAGCATCTTGGAGTTCTTCGACTGAGTATTCCAGGAGATGTTTTTTATTGATGGCATACTCCTTGATTTTCTCATCAATTCGAGTGTCTACATGTTCTTCCATCGTTGTTTTGAAGTTTGGAAGATATCTCTTGACGTAGTGTCTCGTTTTTGCTTTCAGTGAATTGTCGAGATCCCATTCAAGAAACTCATCCATCTTTTTACGTGCTTGCTGAAAATCTCCCATTTGTTCAGACAGTTTCTTGACTAAGACTTCCATCTCAGCCAATTGTTTTCTAATTTGATCATCCTTCTTATCTCGTGCAACTTTCATTGCTCGCTTGATTTTCTTGGCAGCTGGGGAAACAAATTCAACTCTTGTGACTCGGGCAATTTTCCTTACACTCTTACCTTTGAAAGCCGATTTGATTTTGTCAGAAACCATTTCTTTGACTTTTGGTGATGGAGATCTTGATGATGGTGGGGTTAGTGATGGAATTGGTGATTCAGAATTAGTAGGAGAATTCTTCGGTTCAGAGTTGGGAGGAGAGTCTTTCGGAGATGAGGATGAAGGTCTTGGAGTCTTGGGAGGTGAATGTAACACCCCAACCCGATATGGGTAGAAGTATTACGTTATGGTGACATATCAAAGCAAACATAAGCATAAAACTTAAATAACACAAATGAATTTCAAAGGTTACAAAGGAAGAATTTGAAAATACAAGGTTACAAAGGGAACAATAATAAATTCTAAGTTCTACAATTAGTAAAAGTTCTAGTCATCGCTAATCCAGAATAGCTTGTAAGGTCTTCTAAGTCCAAAGTACTCTCCACTCATAACCCAGCTTCCAACTAAAACCTGCCGCAGGAAAAGAAATGCGGCTGAGCTTAAAAAGCCCAGTGAACAGATATATACATAACATAGTATAACGGTAAATAAGCATAAGCAGCGAAGGAAAAAGAATACGAAACGAAAAGCATAATCATGAAATCAATACGAATTTCAAAGATAACTAACAAGAAATGAAATGAAAAAAAAGGAGGGTTCATAAAAGGATGTGCCATAAGAACTCCATACATAATCTAACAAATCATACAAACACATATCAAGTATACGAAGAGGGGAGACCTCTAAGTAAATAAAATAAAGTGTGAGAAGGAGTGCAAGGCACACACCACCTGGTCACCATAATCACATAAAAAATAAAACCTAGGATGCATCCATACGCTCCCTAACATAAGTATGTATGTTAGCTCAAGACTAAGCACACATAAGGTTGGCCAATAGTAAACGCGTTATAATACATATACATAAGGGGGAACGCCGTAGATCTATCACACCTCTACGGGAGTGTCATGCCTAAGGTGCCATCAAAGACATGGTCCTAGTACCTCTAGAACTAGTTAAGCTCAGGCACGGAATATCATATCATACAAAATCAAAACTAGCATGGCAAGAGAAACGAGAAAGTAACTCAAATAAGCATGGCAAACACATAAGCATAGCATGGCAGAGACATTTAAATAAATGTCAGAAGGGATCATAGGAATGACAATCATACAATGAATGTCATGAATCAACTAAGGGAAACATAGCAGGCATAGGATCACTAGAAAATATCCCTACTGAGAAGGGAAAGAATATCTGTACCTTAACAAAGCACACAACCAAAAGCAAAGCAATCAAATGAAAGGAAGCGGAGGTCACTCCTTCTTCACCCGATCTACAATAATCATAGGTTTCTTATAAGTTTCATAATCATAATGGTCTCATCTTAATTGTCTTTCCATTTTAGGTAACTTTTCATTTTTAGTAACTTTCCATTTTAAACAAGTTTCTATTTTTAGCAGGTTTCCCGAATTAGTAAGTTTCCATAATTAGTAGGATCCTATATTAAGAAATATTCAAGGTTATCATTTAAATAAGTTAAGGTATTCAAATGTGACAATGATAATGGTTTAAGGTTCATAATGTCGATTATATAAGTTTATGGTTCACTATGCAATTATAACAAGTTTAGGGTTAATTATGCAATTCTTATAAAATTAGGGTATAAAATGTAATTACTATAAAGTTACAGGTTTTCACAGGTTAGGTCCCTTAATTTAGAAAAATGACAATTTAAACCCTTTAGTTTGGAAAATAAACACATAGCACCATTCAATTCTTTTAACCCTTAACAGTCTTTTATACATACGAATTTAACACGTTTCAAATAATTTACGAATCATATTAATAATTTGAAATAAAATCTATAAAAATTCACACACGTTCCTAAATGTCTTAAGTATTTTACGTAATTTTTTCCAGATTTTATTAAGTAGTATAGGTATGAATGAAAAATCCATTTCCATAACATGTTCCAGAATCGTATCTGATGAAACACCCGACAAGTTTTTGTTTCTTTTCCCCATCTATAAAATTTATAAAAATCTATAAAAATTCCAGCTATTACTAGACATATTAAAAATGACTCAGTTCAAAGGGAACCTTCTAATTAGACACGGTTTGCAAATTAAAAATCAAAGACACAGACTAATTTTCCAGATATACGAATTCAGTTTGACACATGATTTTCTAAAAATCAAAAGTTGCCTTCCCGACCTCTAAAAATTACAAGATTAATTTTCCCAGAAAGCTCTTTTCCTGAATTTAGTTTTAGACTCTAAAACCACCCAAATACACGTTCACATCATTTAGATACAGTCGACCAAAGTCGAACTATTTTTCTGGACAGTAGTAGTTTTTTATTATATCATGTAATCTTTTAGGGTTTTCATAATCTCATGATCAATTCTTGATACAAAGCACTTATACATTCATCAATATAGATATAGGTCGATTCATAGGAGGTCTTAACATATTCATAACAATTAAATTCAGATCCATATACAAGTCGATTTATATTAGGGTTTTATAGATTCATTATTTCATGTAACATTTATCATTACAGATCTTTAAATCGGCTAGAACATCAAGGAAAACATAACAAGAATCAACAAGAACCAAACAAAAGGATGATACAATACCGTCGATGATCAAACGAAGAAACAAGCACACCAAAGATCAAATCACCACGATTCTCCTTCTCTTCTTCTTTGGTACGATTGGCAAAAGAACAAACAAGAAAAGAATGGGTCGATTAGGGTTTAGGATCAACAATTCGAATGGATTAAGTTATGTGTATTTGTTTACCTTTGATATGTATTGAACACGAACACAATCAAGAACAACAAAACTCCCTTTGGTGGCTGCAACAGATCGAACAAGGAGAGAACAAAGGGAGGCCGATGGTTTTTAGTGAGAGAGGAAATTAGGGCTTTTAGAATTTCGGTATTATGGGAGAACAAGGAAATACCGGTTGTTTGATTTGTATTAAACAAGGAATGCAATAATTTTAGGAGTTGATATCTTTCAACATTAATGTGTGATTATTTCTTCTAATTTTATACATGGGCCGAATTTCTTGTAGTGTAACACATCAAAAAAAAAAAAAAAATCGACTAGCATAGATAAGTGTATAGGATTTTTATTTTGTGCCTTTTAAATCATAGTGTAAGGTTTTAATTAATTTAACTTGTTATGTAACTTTTGGTTTTAATTACCTTAAGTTAAGTTCACATAATGTTACTTATATGATTTTCATAAGTTCTCAAAATTTTTAATTTGAGGGCATTTTTGTCATTTCGGATTATGTTAATTTTGGGGTTTTACAGTGAATCAGGAGGTGTTATTGGTTTGGGAGAAGGCACTGGAGGTGTTTGATCTCTTGGTTGTTGTTGTTGTGTTTCATCAACAACCATAGAATCATGAGGTGGAGTAGTGATGTAATTATCAGCTTCTTCATCTTCTTTCTTTTTCATTTCAGCTTCTTTTTGCCTTTGCAACTCTGCTTCAACCTCTGCCTCTACCTCAGCTTCAAGCTCATTGGTAGCATCAGTAGTCTTTTTCCCAGTAATCTCCCGTTCTTCCTCAGAATTATCCCAATCAACATTCTCTTCTTGATTTTGTGGTTGATTCGGGACATCATCAAATATAGAATCTGAAATTTCCATGTCGGTAAGAACTATTTTCTCCTTATCAGTCTGTGTTTGACCTTCCAAGTCGGGTTGATTAACCGAACTTGGTAGTTGAGAAGCAACAGACTCAGGTCTCACGGGTTGATTAACCGTATTGATCTTAGTTGTTGGGATAGCATTTTCAAGCCCTCCGGGTTGATTAACCGGATCAGATCGGGTTGAAGCTGCTTCGGGAGTAACACCAGATCCTCCTGCTTTCTTAGCATTCTCCCTTTCTCTAGCTTCTTCCATTTCCTTCATCTTTTTAACTCTAATGTCAGCTCTTCTCTCTTCATCATCTTTGACAGATCTCATGCTATACACATTTGCATTTTGTATATCAATATCTTCTTGAAACTCAGCTAATTTCTCATCCATCAACACTTCTTTTTCTGATTCAGTTTCACTAGAGTCAGTGGTTTCATCACGAATTCCAACTTCTTCAACTTTTGGTTTGGGAGCATTCTTAACTCTTCTTTTGATTGCAGTAGTTCTTGGATGAGGTTTCTTTGAAGCACTTAATGCGCTCTCAGTTCTACTGCTTTTGGAACGAGATTTATAAGATCCCGTTCCTTCAGTCAGTTTGGTTATTCCAACAAGCTTCTTTTCATAAGCCTTTTCATATTCTTTGTACGCTGCAGTCTCTTTGATTTCATCCGTGAGAAGTACATCAAAAAGTCTTAGACCCTGCTTATGTGTGCTGTCTTTAGGAAAGTACACAGATTTAAATGTTGTGTCCATTCCTATTACATGCATTTTCCTGTCACCTAGTCGAGGAGAGATATCGTGGTTCTCATCAATAAGAAGACTGATCAGCAGTTTTGTGTAGCGAACAAATGGGATTCTTGTCGATGGCTTCTTAAGATGTGTTCTTATTTGAAACACCAGATCTTCCCAGATAAGAGTAGCGAAGTCAAGGTTTTGCTTGGTGACAAATCCCCAGAAGAGTTGAGCATGTGAGAGTCGGGGATGTTCGTGTCCACTGTCTCGACCTGAAACAGATCGAATCAACATGTAGTACATTGTTCTCCATGGTTGTGGAATTGATTTGGCATTGATGTTTGAGATTATTGTTAATGGGAGATCAGCTTGTTCATCATAACCAATGCCAATCATGAAGTTGAGAATGTCTTGTTCAGTTGGTGAAGGCCAGTATCTGTGTGCGGTTTCGGGTGGTCCGGGTAGTGATAAGGCTTTTCGTAGGTGTTCAGGTGTAACTGTGACTTTCTTTCTGTCAAGATTGCATGTGAAGAATCTGTCCCCATCATCAAGCTTGATTGTACTCCACATCTGATGGATGTATAATTCCGGGACACTATCTGAGTTCTCTAAAATGCCATTGCATTTATGTTGGTTGAGAATCTCAATTGCAATCAGGCAGCTAGGTTCTGCACATTTGATGTTGTCAAAGATAATTCTTGCATTGTTTTTCCCGTACTTAGTTGTGAACCCTTGAGGAAATAATTCTGCCTTGGTGATCATGGGTGGAGATTGTGGTTCTTGTGCAGCCATTGTGATTGATCTGAACACATCATTAAAACACCATTTTGCAAAGTATATGTGTGTTAGCATTAGTTTAATAACTAAGTGTTGCACATTATACCCTTATTTTAGCATGATATATCCAGTTGAGTTGAAGAGGGATAGTTTATATTGAACAAGGAAACTTTCTATTTCATTTGACAAATCTTTGTGAATTTGATAAGTCTTTATAAATTTTCAATTTCGAGATATTGTCATTTGCGAAAGATATAT
The DNA here is from genome assembly GCA_021014915.2 of Artemisia tridentata subsp. tridentata. Lineage (NCBI taxonomy): Eukaryota > Viridiplantae > Streptophyta > Magnoliopsida > Asterales > Asteraceae > Artemisia > Artemisia tridentata. The sequence continues at coordinate 79,634,573 of CP139508.1, forward strand.
TCAATTTCGAGAGATTATGTCAAATGCGAGAGAGAGTTTCAATTTCGAGATAAACTTTCATTTGCGAAAGAAACAGTCATTTGCGAGACAATATGCCAAATGCGAAGGGAATTGTCAAATGCGAGAGAAATGTCATTTGCGAGACAATTTTCATTTGCGAGAGCAAGTGGCAATTGCGGGAACAAATGGCATTTGTGAAAGCATTTTGACAATTGTGTAGGCAATGGCAATTGCGAGAGCAATTGCAATTTCGAAAATATCTTATACAAGAAATTTCGAGACCCTTTGAAGAATTATTTCACCAGATTATTTTCGCATTTCATTTCTACTCAAGTTTGTGTAATCATGCAAGTTGCAACGGAATCTAATGACATTTCTAAGCATTTTGTCCAATTTATAACACATTTTATCCATAAAAACGCAAAAATCGAACTGCTGGTGCATCGTGTTCATCATAAACCCTCAAAATCAATTAATTCATATTTAATGTTACTGGGTTCAATTCGAGGCAACACATATTCAATTCAAGTCACAATAAAAATATCTCAACACATGAATTACAACAAAGCACTTCTACACGATTTTCCCCAATTTATGCTCTAAAACCCTAAATTAAGAATAATCAATCAAAGATGAATCTGTGAACAATTAAGCACGCACATAATGATATTTATAACATTCTAAGTCTACTCGTACAAACAATCTTATCAAAAACTCATTCAATCGATTATCCCCAATTTATACGCAAACCCTAAATTTAAAAACAACTTTTTCAGGCAAACCAACCGTTGGATCACGAATTCGACAAAAACCGTTGTTCATAATCATGTTTTAAGCATAAATGTACTCACAATCTTGTCGGAATTAGATCGGATGGTCGGAATCAATTATGGCCGTAGGATGGATTTGAGCAAATGCGAGAGTGAGGTTTAGAGATGAGACAGTCAAATGATATTTTGACTGTGGTAAAAAATAATCCCTTTTATTTGTTATATTATTAATTTTCCCTACTTGACACATTTAGCCCTCTAACTTAGAATTTATGTTTTCTAAGTCCTATACCACCAATTTTAACTAACTCTTAAGTCCCAAACTTATCAAATTAGGCACACTATTTTTCCATCTTGTGTTCTTATCACCAAAAGCTTTATGAAGCAACATTTTTTGAAATCATGCAAGTACAAATTTTAAAAAATTTGAGAAAAATTTTGTGTCTCCCCCTCAACACTTGTTAAAAAATAAATTGTGACATTTTAAACTAAACAAAGTGTTGTAAAAGGGTTTGTACTTGCATTTTTTTTAAGATATTTACAAAGATAGTTTTGTAGATGTTTGACTTGGTTAATTAGTTTTTAGAAACTTTTCCAAATCATTTGGCGTCAAACATCTCATACCAATCCGGTGAACCAGATCCACAAATCTTGCATGTGGCAAGGCTTTTGTGAACAAATCCGCCAATTGGTGTTCAGTTCCCACAAAATACAATTCTACAGTACCCTTCTCCACGTGTTCCTTGATGAAATGGCATCGGAGATCAATATGCTTGGACTTCGAATGCTGCACGGTGTTGCATGAGATAGCAATGGCACTCTTGGAGTCACAGTACATCAGAATCTTGTTGAATATGTAACCGTAGTCCATCAATTGTGATCACATCCAGATGACTTGAGCACAACAGGCAGACATGGCTACATATTCAGATTCTGTTAACGACAATGATGTGCAGTCTTGCTTCTTTGACTGCCAAGAGACGAGCTTGTCACCCAAAAAACTGTACTCCTCCAGATGTACTTTTCCTTGTGTCTAGGCACCCTGCATGGTCAGCATCTGAAAATGCAACAAGTTCAAAGCCAGAATCCTTTGGATACTAGATCCCCAAGTTAATGGTTCCCTTTATGTATCTAAGGATTCTTTTAACGGCTGATAAATGCCGCTCAGTTGATCTTGACTGATATCGGGAGCAAAGATACGTGGCAAATACAACATCCGGTCTGCTAGCTGTGAGATAAATGATCGACCCAATGATACTACGATACTTTGTAGGATCAATGGGTGTCCCATTTATGTCAGCATCTAGCTTCGGGGATGAGGAGGACATAGGTGTATTGTAGGTGTCACAACTGGTCATACCATGCTTTTTCAGGATTTCCTGAGCATATTTTGACTGACTTAGAAATATACCACAGGGTGATTGATGAACTTGCAATCCTAGAAAGAATTTTAGTTCACCCATCAGAGACATCTCAAAGTTTTGTTTCATCAGTTTAGCAAAAGCGTTTGAATATTTTTTATGGGTTGAACCAAAAATAATATCATCGACATAAATTTAAACAATGAGAATGTCTTCCCCGTGTGTTTGTATAAATAAAGTCGGGTCAACAGTTCCTTTGGTAAAGTGATTAGCAAGGAGAAATGTAGACAGTTTATCGTACCATGCCCTCGGGGCTTGTTTAAGGTCGTAGAGGGCTTTCTTGAGCCGATATACATGGTTCGGATGATCTGGGTCCACGAAGCCTTCTGGTTGCGTTACGTACACCTCTTCCCGGAGTTGTCCATTGAGAATTGCCGTCTTCACATCCATCTGGTAGACAGTTATGTTCTTGTGTGCTGCATATGCCAGAAACATTCGAACCGCCTCAATCCTAGCCACTGGAGCAAACGATTCCTCGAAGTCAATACCCTCTTCTTGGCTATACCCTTTTGCTACCAGTCGGGACTTGTTACGAATAACCGTTCCATCTGCATCTAGCTTGTTCTTCCAAATCCATTTCAATCCAACAACATAAACCCCGTCTGGTCTTTCAACGAGTTCCCAAACTTCCAAACGTTTGAATTGATCCAACTCTTCTTGCATGGACTCATTCCAGTTGTCGTATGTCAGGGCTTCTTTGATGTTTTTCGGTTCAGATTGACAGACAGTGAGTGCATAAATGCAGTGTTCACCATCTGAGTGGAGTCTTTGTCGTGTCATTACTGGATTGTCAGGATTTCCAATCACATTTACCAATGGGTGATCTCTTGTCCATTTGTGGGTGGATGGGAAATGTTGTATATTGTTTTGCAGATATGACGAGTCCATATTGCTCAAGGATGATTCTGCAGATTCTGGAATGGTTGGAGGTGGAGCAAATGGATTGAAGAACACGTTCCCGTCATAATCTGAAGGTGTGGGAACTTGGTTAGAAGTGGGGGAAGAATCTTCAACTGCTGGTTAAGGTGTTTTATCCATATATGATGATGGTTCAGGTTGTGGTGCATCATTTGCAACTGTTGTAGAGGTAGTTGCTGTTTGATCAGGTGCTTGATGGTTAATATTTGGAGCATCGGAACTTGTGGAAGCCTCTGAAGCACCGTTAACGAGAATGTCATCAAACATAGGAGCAAATAGATCTTCCAGATCTTTCCTTTTGAATGGTAAGGGTGCAGATGAAGATTCTGGGAAGTTCAAACGGTTGTGTTCGGGTTCTAAGCGGTCTTGCTCAGAAGCCATTTCAGTGAGTTCATCGAAATTAACTTGTATGGTCTCTTGAATGTCCCCGGTCCGACGATTCCAAATTCTATATCCCTTCGAATTCTCACAGTAACCAACAAATATCCCAATATCTGCTTTTGCTTTCAGCTTACCAAGATCATCTTTATCATTCTTCGGGTAGCATAATGCTCCAAAGACATGAAAGTAGTTGATATTTGGTTTCCTGCCTTGTATGAGTTCATATGGAGTTTTGTTGTGTCTTTTATTGATCATGCAGCGGTTCTGTGTATGACAAGCAGTATTAACAGCTTCAGCCCAAAGATAGTCGGGTAATTGTGCATTGATCAACATTGTTCTAGCTGCTTCCACAAGCGTACAGTTTCGTCGTTCAACTACACCATTCTGTTCGGGAGTGCGAGCTATAGAATTTTGGTGAACGATCCCATGTTTCTCCGTAAATTCCCGAAGGATTTGGTTCTTGAATTTAGTGCCGTTGTCTGTTCGGATTATTCTGACAGTGTTACGAACTTGCACTTGAATCTTTGTGAGAAATATGGTGACGATAGACGAAACTTGATCTTTTGTTCTAAGAAAGTAAACCCATGTCCATCTTGAGTAGTCGTCTACTATTACCAGAATATATCGTTTCCCATTTATAGACTGAATCCTCATTGGACCACACAAATCCATTTGAAGCAGCTGTAGGACGTGGTCTGTGCTATGTTCTGTTTTGGGTGGAAAGTGAGAACGATGACCTTTCCCCTGTTCACATGTAGAACACAGATGATCCTTGGCATATCTGAATTTTGGTAAACCGTCAACCAATTTATTCTTTGCGAGGTCGGTCTTGGTTTTGAAATTGAGATGAGACAGTCGTTTATGCCATAACCAGGCCTTCGTAGGATGAGCCTTGGAAAGTAAGCATATAGGAGATGAAGCTGTCATGCCTTCAAAGGAGATGGTGTAAAGGCTAGTTCCCCGTTTTCCTTTCATCAGATCATTTCCTTGAAGATCACGAATGAAGCAAGTTTTCTCCCTGAATGCTACTTCTAAGTCTCCATCGCAGAATTGTCCCACTGAGAATAAATTGTGACCCAAACCTTCAACATAGTACACACGACTTATTTCGATGTTCCCGTTCACATAGTCTCCATAACCCATGATTGCTGTGAAGTGATCATTCCCGAACCTGACCGTTCCTATAAACTTTGCTATGAAGTTTTTGAGATGCTTGAGATTGCCGGTCATGTGTCGGGAACACCCGCTATCAACAATCCAAAGAACAACTTGGACCACCTGCATCACAAATATTGGAGACAGATGGAAAATTGGTAACGGTTGGACCCGTTGGGTTAGTAACACATGAGTTAATTATTTTAGGAACCCATTTAAAGTTTGCTGTGTTCTGTAACCAACGTTGCCATGTCCAACTAGTTTCTGCCTTTTTCCTAATAAATTTGCTAGGTGATTTGTTCTTCTTGGATTTGGCTATGGGTGCTTCTATGTTCAGCTCCGAAACTTCTAGTGGTGGTTTCCCTAAAATGGACTTTGCAACTGTTTCGAGCCTAGATGAAGGGCCACTAGTTCATTTCGTTTTTCTTCTCAACAAAGTTTTAGCTATGCATTTTTGATGATCACCTGATGATATACTAGTATGACAGAAAATACAACTTGCATCAACCAAAACATTATCATTAACATTCATGGAGTTAACGTTTGTTACATCATGACTAGAACTAGATTCTATTCCTGATATTACATTCGTTTTATTCACTCTACTTGCACTAACTTTAGCTTCTTCAGACTTAGATGATCCATTCCTAAGTTTCCAGACTCTATTCCTCTGATGTTTCCTTTTGGGCTTGGAGCTGCTATCCTTAGATTTGGTTTCTAATCCTGTGGAAGTTGAAGTATATGCATTAGTGGTCTGGTTGGATGCTTGGTTAATTGCATTGTCTACAGTATATATCCCTGAGGCAATCTTATGAACATTTGTTGTACCTTTATCTAAAACTTTGACTTTCTTTCTCAAATCAACAATGATGTGTTGTAACTCTTGATTTTTTGAATCTAAATGTCTGTTGAGACGAACTGTTTCATTTCTGTTTTGAGTTATTTCATCAATTTCATTTTCATATTCAAACAGTTTGTATCTTAAAACATCAATGTCATTTAAGTCAAGACTTTTAGGGTCATGACTGTTTTGAAATGACGAGGACATTTTTAGATTTTGGAGTTCTATTTCAAAGTTAGCACTTTGACTTTGGCACCAGTCAAACCTTTTTTGAAGTTCAAAAACTTTATTTTCCACATCATTGTTAATTTGATGAAGATTCTCATTCTCTTTCACCAGATTCTCTATTTCCATTTGCAACATCTCATTATCAACAGCATGATTATTCACAAGATACTCATTACCACATTCATAAATTGCATTCATCATCACAGAAACAACGTCATAACAAAGAACATTTTGCAAGAGTCGATCAACTTCTTTTTCCAAGTTTTTCTTTTGAAGTTTTTGTTTTTGAACTTTGACATCTTTTGCTTTGAAAATGCCCTTCATAGATACAACTTCTGTGAGTAAATCTTCTTCCCATCGTGTTGCACATTTCTTCAGATGTTTGACATGAGGTAAAATTTTCTTTTGAAGAATATCTCGCTTTTCTTTCTCTATTGGAGAGAGAAAAGTGGAGACTGTGATTTTTGAGTTAAACTCAATTTCATTTTCTAAAATTTTGATGTCATCCATGAATGTCTCAAAATGTTTAAGAATTTTAAATGATGGAGGCATTTGTAGATCAACATCATCCTCTGTCAGAGAATCATTGATTTGAGCAGCAGTTTGGGAAACAGAATTTACTTGAGAGGAAGTACGTATGTTGGTTTTTAACAACGTTTGTTCTGGTTTGTCCTTTGGAGGCACAAATGATTTGCTTATATGAGGTCTTGCATTATAATCATAATGAATGTTTTAAAAGTCTTTGTCTGATTTTGAAAGATTTCTTTTGGATCGACTCTCAAGTTTGTTTGGACGTTCAAGATATTCAATTTCCTCATCATACCATATACAACAACTCGCTCAAAGGTATCATCAAGCAACAACTCTGCATTGTACAACTTGGATTTTTACTGAGTGCTTTTGAGAGAAAACGTGGTTGATCACTTCCAATAGCAAATCCATATCCTTTCGGATTTGGTTTTACCGTTAGTCGTTGGATTTGAGTTATGGATTCACCATTTTTATATACAATCTTTTGAAAATCTTTAAGTTTTCTTTCCAAAGTGACGATTTCTTCAAGGTATGAACTGACACGTTTGTTTATAGCTTGCTTTTCCTCAAGAAGATTATTGTGAGATGTTGAAAGCTCAGATTGAGTTTTTAACAGCTCAGAATTTAAAGTCTCAATTTGAATTTTAAATTCAAGTTGATCCTTTTCCCTTTGAGAGAGAAGCTCAGCCTTCGAAACGGTTAATTCATGCACTTGATTTTGCAAATCTTGAACTTTTACATATTCCTTTTGGAAAGAAATCTCAAAACCTTGTTCACGTTTTTCTTATTTTTGATATCCTGAAAGTTGTTGTTTGTAGAACTCATTGTCCCTTGTTAACAATGCAATTTTGGCTTTTAAGTTCTGATTGATTTCATTGCATTTCTCTATTTGTGATTGGGTGATCATTAACAGGGCCTGAAGTTCCGAATCTTGATCAGTCAAAGGATTATTTTGTTCAATCTGATCATTATTGTCATCTGCAATAAGATCATCAACTGAAACTACTGTTTTATCATCATCAAATGATAGAATAGTGTTTATTTGCTCATCTGTTGGAGATGATAATGATGATACATTTTGAACATAATTCTCATTTGTAGATGAAGATGCAGATGGTGAAGCAATCTCATGTATAAAACATTTTGGATCATGTACCTGAGATAGACCGTCGGTATCATAAACCGGGCTTGTCTCCAATATGTTCATTTCCTGCATGTTGGCCATGAACATCACAGCTGCGTTTGCCTCAAGATCTTCCATTTCATCATCTGAATCAGCATTGGCCATGAAGCTTTGTTCTTTCACATTCATTGAGCTTCCTGCTTCATCTTTCAATGCCATCAACAGAGCTTCTTTGTGATATGCGCTGCCCATGGTACGAGGCCTTGGACAAGCATTGCCATGTGACCATTCCCCCCACAGTTGTAACAAGTGATTGAAGTATTAGCAATGCCTTTCGGTTCCTTTCCAGTCATCTGATTCCTGTTCTGATTTGTCCCCATACTATTTCTATTACCCCCATACTGAAACCTCTGTCCTCTAGATTGAAACCTCTGAGACCCAAAGCCTCCTGTGTTACCAAATCTGCTCGAAGACCTGTTCTGTATTTCCACTCTGCCGTCATTAACAACTGCCTGATTCCTGGTGTTGGAAGATGAGCGAAGACGGTTGTTTGATTTGTTTGTGAATTTTCCAAATGCTTTTGCAATCAACCCAAATGCTTCATTAAGGGAGTTGAAGGCATCTTCTTCTTCATCATAATCAGCGTTTGAGTACATGATGGAATCGTTGTTGTTGTAGGTAACCATTTGGTTGTCAGAGTGTGGAGATAGTGCTTCGTATGGAACAAGTTGGTTTTGTGGTTGAAAGCTTGGTTGTGAAAATGATTGTCCAAATTCCTGAGTAGGTAGTGAGAAGTTTGGTTGAGCCATGAGAGCAAGCGAGTTGGATGTTGGTGTTGTTAAGAAACCACCTCGTGCTGCAATCTCTTTATCTACCTCAGACTGATGTTGTTTCAAAAAATCATAAATCAGCCCATACTTGATCTCACCAACCTTCTTGGATTGCCTGACAAAAGTTGCATATTTTTGCCATTCAGGACCAAGGCATCCCAGAAATTTGGAATTGATAGCAATCTTTTGAAAATTCATGTCATGACGATCGAGGTCATTGACGACATTGGTGAAGCGGTGGTAGTATGATTCAATTGTCTCCCCTGGTTCCATGACAAAGTTTTTGAATCCCATATACAATTTTGATTCAAGGTCTTCTTGATTGAGCTCAGTCCCTTCCATCAGAAGATGCACATGTTCCCACATGTCTTTGGCAGTCTTTTGAGCATCAACACTTCGGTAGATTGGATTAGGAATACCCTGAAGTATAAATGCCATTGCCATTTCATTTGCCTCTTGCTGCAAGGTTTGTTCAGTTGTGTAATTTGTGACAGCAATAGGAGTTGATGTTTCATCTCTCTCTGAAGTTCCTGGAACAACAGTTACTGGAGGTGGAAAGGGTCCCTCAATGATGACCTGCTTTAGATACTTTCCATGGGGTTTGCGGAGTTCAATGAATCTGAGAAATCTACTAGCCCACTGAACATAGTTTCCAGGTGTTAGCATGGGTGGAGTTTCTTGATTTCCAGCCTCATGACGAGATTGCTGACTGCTTATGGCCTCACACATCTTATGAAATCAATGAGGTTCCCTGGACACTGAAGGATTGTTCTGCAGATAATTCTGTTGCATGATTTGCTATGGGGTTAGTTGTTGTGGAGGAAGGAATTGATGCGGTTGCACAAATGCGTGTTGCTGTTGGTATTGTTGAGGAAATTGCTGTTGTTGAGGATATTGCTGTAGCTGGTAGTAGTAATTGAAATGTGGTGGTTGAGACATCCTTGGATCTTGAAGATAATTAAGATTTGTGTTTTTGGTTTTTGTTCAATTGCGACAGTTACTGTTCACTCAATTGCGATAAGTGGCCAAATGACAATTGCGAAAGAGGTATTTCCAATTGCGAGAGAAATATTGACAATTGCGATAAATGATACAGATTGCGAAAGAACTTTAGCAATTGCGAGAAATTATGTAAATTGCGATATAGAAAGTCAATTTCGATAATTTATTCAGAATTGCGAAAGTATTTGCAATTTTGAAAGATTTATCAAAATTTACAATTTCAATCACGATCTCAAATCTTGTACAAGAGATGAGATTAAAACCAAGTCGAGGTGATTTCACAAACTTATACAAGTAAGGAAATACCGAGTCCCAATTTCGAAGATTTGAACAATTGCGAGAAACCCTTGTGAGCGAATTCCGAGAAACCCTTATCCAATTGCGAGAAACCCTAGTCGTATCCAATTCCGAGAAACCCTTATGCAAGCAATTCCGAGAAACCCTTATTCAAGCAATTCCGAGAAACCCTTGCACCACCTTTTTTCACGCTAATAACCCGGATTTGATCAAATCGACTAGAAAACTACTAAAACTGATAGCTTATTGATTTCTAACGATTAGTAATCCTTAAATATTAGTAAATCAATGATTTTTAACGTCGAAAAAATGAAATATGATGATGTTTATAAGTTTTCTTCTCGAAATTAAGGAATAACGAACAAAAAGCAAGAGTTTTTGTAATCGGATTTTGAACAAAATACGTGAAATCTAGTAAACCAAATCTAACTAAGGATTAAACTTTACTCAAAAACACAATCCTAATGAACTTTTAGGTGAATGATACCACTTGTAGGTCCTTGTTTTCTCAAACACACACTTGATACACACATTAAACTACACGACTACTTATCTATATAAGCTACGAACAACACTATAAGCTAATAAGCAATAGAGAGGAAGAGAATAAGATGAGAATAAGAAGAAGAATGGAAGGCTTTCATTTCGTTAAACATTCGGACATAGCTTCGACATAATACATGAAAACCAAAAATAATAAAGAGCACCTAAGCCTTCTATCAACATTTTAGGGCAACCATGTGCTTAGGTGCTTCTAGAAGATTTACAATGAAATGGGCGGTCCATGGGCTTCTAATGGACCGCACCCTTAACTTAAACATAAAACCCATAACTAAGCAACATTACTCTCGTAATTGGCCAAGACTTTAAATTGAATTGCGAGAAGCATTCCTAACAAGGTAATATTCAAATTACTATCACATCCTGTTCAGGGGAGGATCTTATATTTGCTCACGCCCTTGCAATATATTCACCAATTTCCTGTTACTTAAAACGAAAGGGGTGTTTGGATTTGTGTACTTATATCGACCATCTGAAGTCGCAATAATCAGTTTTTAATGTTTGGGTAAATTGATTCGGCTTCTGAATATCTGAGCTAAAAAAATGTGTTTCATGCCAGCTGCAACAAAATTGATTATTGAAGGGTAAAGTAAAGTATCCCAATTGCCCCTTTTTAACATAATTTGAGAGTCTTTGACTCCCATATCACAAGATGTATCTATTTCTTTCACAAAACACAGCATATATTTTAATTTATGCAAATATGAGATGGAATGAAACTTATAGGCTCATTTGTGATATCAGGACACTTGAGGTCCCGAGCTCCCATATTGTGATAATTGAGGGCATCTATGCCTTAAGTGAGAAGTTGCGTCCGTTACTGGATCTTCGAGTATCTGTTACAGGTGGTGTTCACTTTGATCTTGTGAAAAGGGTTTTACGGGACATACAACGAGTTGGGCAGGAACCCGAAGAAATAATCTATCAGATATCTGAGACGGTTTGTTTTTGCTCATCTTAGTGTAGATTCTTTACTCAGAACAATATGAGTAAACATTACGTCTGATTGGGCAAATTGGTTACCGATTCAAAATGGATAATTGTTTATCCCGGCTGGGTAGATCAAGTTGGGTAACGGGTCAAAATGGATAATTTTTTGTACGGGTGGGTCGATCCAGAGCTTTTTTTTGTCCTGAAGTTTTCCTAAACAAGCACTTTGTCTAATCTGATTAAAAAAAATATCATATCGATAAAAACCTACTTTTTTGTATAAAATAACTAGAGGTTTTATAATTTGAAAGTACAGATTGGACTACTTTTGACACAATTCTCTTTAAACAGTGTTTTTATAGATTTATTTCACCCATTTGACGTGTTAAAGATAAAACATTAGTCAAAATAATTAGTTGCTTTGTTTTTGCAGGTTTATCCAATATACAAGGCATTTATAGAACCTGACCTAAAGACGGCTCATATAAGAATCGTGAACAAATTTAATCCTTTCACAGGATTCCAGAGTCCAACTTATATTTTAAAGGTTTGAGCTTTTCCCTATGAAGTTCAAATATGAAACAATTTAGATCTCAACGTTTTCTTGATACCTGTTCAGTCATCAACATACGGTGAAGTTTATAGAGTAAAATGGCGTGACACAAAAGTCGCTGCCAAAACAATCAGGTCTTCCATTGCATGAAATGAGAAAGCGAGGTGTGCTTTGACCAATGAAAGTAAAAAATGGACTTATCGAGGAAGGCATTTTGTCATTATTAGTACTTATGTAACAAAACGTGTTACAGGAAAGCATTTTTGAATGAACTTGAGTTATGGCAAAAGTTGCGTCACCCAAACATAGTGCAGTTTCTTGGTGTTTTAAAGGACTCGGACCGTCTTATTTTTCTAACCGAGTACCTAAAAAATGTATATATTTTTGTTTTCGGATTCTTTTTCTTTATTTGGAGCTTTATGTTTACTTATAGCATGGATATTTGTAGGGAAGTCTCTATGATATTCTGAAAAAGAATGGAATACTTGATCCAACAACTGCTGTTACTTATGATTTGGATATCACAAGGTTCATATACTATACATTTCCTACTTTGTTTCCTAATATTCCATCAGTTCCTTTTTGCGGGTCTCAGCTATATATCTGGTGATAGCTACAAATGTCCCAAAGAGTACAGTTTGACTTCTATAAACTGATTACTTAAAAGTTCAAGAAGCCGTATGAGTTTTTGAAGTTTAACACTTTAAAACATGTACTTTATAATGTGCAGGGGTATAAATTATCTTCATCGCCATAAACCACATGCTATAATTCATAGGGATTTGACCCCAAGTTAAGTATCCAAACAATCTTTTTGAAGAGATGCACTAAAATAATTTATAATTTACTATTTTTATATTGGAAAAGGTTTTTAAACTTTCGAATGATCTGTCTTTTAATCTGTGAAAAAAATTATTGCAGAAATATATTGCAAGATGAAGCCGGGCGTCTTAAAGTCACTGACTTTGGCTTGAGCAAAATTGCACAAGAGAAGGATGTATGTATTAAAACTTGTCCCTTTTTTTCTCATAATAAAGTTCTTGAAAAAATGTTTTGGATTTTATATCATTAATTTCTTTATTTCTTTCAGATCGATATATGGCTCCCGAAGTATATCGACGGGAATGTTATGGCAAGAGTGTTGATGTTTTCGCATTTGCATTGATTGTTCATGAAGTAAGTTATCCTCACTTCTTGCCCAAAAGATGCATGGCTTGACTTTTGTTGTCAAAATATCCAATCGTATAAATTGTTAACTTTAACAGAAAATAGAGATGTAACTGGGAATGTGTATTAATCTTCAATGCATCGTGGTTTTATGCTAAATTGTGGTCAAAGTTGGTCCATATTATAACTCAAAAAAGATTTCACTGTTGATGAATTCTTTTCATTAAACGGAAACGTTAATGTCCCTACCTTCATTTCTCGAGTTTGGCAAGCGGTTATTTGGACTTCCGGTTACTTCATACGGAAAGAAAGAAATGCACGCGTGTTCGGTAACAAGATATCAAGTACTAACAAAATATTTCAAGATGTTCAACTAAAAAGCTACGAATGTATTGTTCGAAGATCAAATAAATATAAAGAGATAGATTGGCAACGTTGGTTGCGAGATCCTCTAAATAGTCGGCTACAGTAACTTCTATTGTCAGAAATGTGTTCAAGATCAGCTACAAATGTGTCTGTAATGTCTGTATTGCAAAAAGAATTCTGTAAGTGGATACAAGTCTCTACAAGTGAGAACTGTTTTAAGATTAGCTGCAAGTGTGTTTGTGATGTCAATACTGCAAAGTTGCTTCTGCAAGTGGTTACAAGTTTTGTCTGCAATTCAGTGTGTCAGATAAAATCCTCGAAGAATGATGTATGAAAAATTAAAATGCAAGATAAAATCAGTCTATTTGAAAGCAAGCAGAGAGTCCGACAAGTGGACATTCCTAAGACAAAGAAATTGTTTAAAATAACGGGTGGTCCAAACAAAACTGTACTGAGAAGATGGAGTTCAGGAATGGGTGAAAGTCAGGTTTCTTTGATCAACCCCAACAATGTAGCAGTAGAAGCAGAGTCTAATCTCCATTTTATGGAAAGACAGATTTCTTATAGTAATGGAGTTGGGAAAAGGCAGTGGAGAAGCATGTTGTTGGTTTTTTTGCAATTGCAGAAATTGGCTGGATCATTATCTCTTCCACATGGCAGTGGAAAGGTACACCATCCATGCCTGATTAGCGTATTAATATTACTGCATCCTTAATGCTGCCATTGTAGTTGGATTACCTCACGTAATTTGTCACATGCAGGCTCTAAAGGTGGCTGTGTTTGCTGAAGGACCAGCTGCAGATGAGGCTAGATCTGCAGGAGTTGATTTGGTGGGTGGTGAGGACCTTATTGAAGGAATCAAAAGCGGTAATTGATCAATCAAATTCTATGCTATTAAAAACACATTCCATGTATATTAAATTCATTAGGATTTGCAGACTATTTATCAACTCATATAGTTGCATATTTACCTTATAGTATTCCAATTTCACACAGATTACTGAAATGACCAAAACCTAGATTGTTCTTCAACATTTTTACAGTTGCGTTGTGTATGCTAATGATAGATTATTCCACTCTTATTAACTATGGCTCTAAAGCTGTATTTGCTGTTATGATTGTGCTGCACTGATGTTATCTATATCCAACTCTGTGCAGGAAAAATTAACATAAAAGAAATCGACAACTGTATTACAGTACCGCAACTGATGCCACGTATAAGTAAAGAGGTGTGCATATTCTGATTTATTCTGTTTTAGCAGACTTGATGAAATCATTTGATTAGCTAATGAAATGTATAATTTTCATTCGACAGATATCCAAGAAACTCAATCGTTTGTCACCAAATCCAAGAGTGAGCCAAAATTTCTTATTCTTTTCTAAAACCTACTTGCATTGTTTTGTGGTAATCACTATAGCATGTTTATGACCATTATTCTATTTTATTTTCGTGTGCAGGATGGCTATGTAACCACTGACATTTCAACAACAGTGAATGAAGCAAAGAAAAACATAAAGTTTAAGAAAGACAAGACTGCTATTGTTCATGTTGGTCTTGGAAAGGTACCATTCCTCGAGTCTTTTTCGTGTTTAAGTTCATGCTGCATTTGATTCATTGCATTTTATGGAGCATAATATAACTATTTTGCACAACTATTTGAAACATGTTAGTTTTACAGAAGAAGCGTTCGAATCTTTAGTGTCTTTTTTAAAATTTCGGAATTAAAAGTCAACCTTTGAATTATTTGGTCAAATATTGCTTAGGTGGCATATATAATTTTATTTACACATCTTTCATGCACGTGGTAGCCTGGACTTGGCGCAAGTAGTCTTTGGGATTTTTTTAAGAAAGAAATAATACCAATCAAAGTTTATAATCCCATTGTCAATCTAATCTGTAACTTTGCAATTGGTGTCTTCAATGAGACCACTGCGAAGCAGGGAAAGTATGACTTGCATTCTGATCCACCTGCAGTTTCATATTGCTGCATATTTTGACAATGAGCTTACGGGTCAGCCAAGGGTATACTTACGCTTCCAGTCATGTCAGATTATACATAGATTGTACTATTGTTATATTCTAATCTTATTGTACAAATTAGTTCATTTGAAGAATTAGAGTTTAGTATATGATCTTCAAGGTGATGATAGCAGTACAAAGTAACAAGGACGAGCATCACAAAAAAAAGAAGTACTTCCAAGAATCAAGAGCAGTACGCACGACCATACGTTGGCAGTACTAACTTGATAGGGTAGTATCTAATCAGATGCTACGAGCAGTACTAACCATGAAGCAATATTACACGCCCATATGATCTGCACATGCATATTTGTTTTAGTAAAGTGACTTTATATATGTGCTTGGTAGTGGTTAACGTCAATTTATCAGGTAATGCATAATTGCGTTGGAACTGCCACACGAATGAACGATTTGTTTATGTAATCATCAAATAAGATTATAAGAAGGTTATAATGGCTGTCGTAATTGGTCGATATATAAGTGGTTTCAGTCAAATTAATGCAATGATGATGTAATAGTTATATTTAACCAACATTCGTTCTATGTTGTTTACTAACTATGTTGAGAGATTAAACTTTATCTCCAACGTTTTTTTTTAATCTTTAATTAAGTATATACATTATTTTAGTTGATTTGTTGAATTTCCCCGGTTCATTATCAAAAATGATGTTAATCATGTACGGTACACAAGTTCCATAAGAGCTGCACTTTTTACACGAATCTCCTTTTATATACTTGACTTCTTGACATGCAAGTTCTTTGCAAATATTATCCTTCTGAATATTTTCTTATTATAAATACAATTGTATTGTAGAACATATTAATAAACTACAAAAATACAAAATCGTGTATACATATCTTTCTATTCGTAAACTGGAATTTACTAATTGCGGGACAAGAAATGTAAGGTTACTTCGTTAACTTAATTTTTTAACAATATTTGTAAGGCTTGGTCGCCCATCGAATGAGCTATGCTTTGATACTTTGTTCTTGCGTACCAGTTTAAAACTTTTCTTCTCTCATATTCGATAACCGTTTGTTTCTTTTTGTTCTTAATGCATTCAATAAAAAATTTGGTACATTTATATCTTATTTTTGTTAACTTCTCTTTTCCAACGATAATCATAATTCACTTTGAATCTCAATCATTAGGTATTGTGTTCCTTAAAAATCCATTATTGATTTTTTATAAATTTTGCACCATAACAAGGATATGTTAAAACAAGACGTATTTGTTTATGATTTTGTAGCAGTTAAAACTCGACAGAGTTCCATGTTTGAAAGTGACACGCGAGGCAGAAGATCTGGAAAACATGCTTCTAATGTTGTTACCCAGCCAGAAGATAGTTTGTTGTTAAACGTTTTATTTATACATTAAGAATTGTGCTTAGACTATGTTGATTAATTCACATAATTTAATCGACCATCCAAAAGAAAATTTGGAAAACATTGTTCTACGTTTTTTTAGTAAATTACAAGGATTTTTTTAATTATTTATTCATTACGTATGCTTTTCTGTAATAGGTGAAATAAGAAAAATCGAGCCCTTGGTAACATTCACAATGTAGTGGGTGCTCGAACCAGTTTTGACATTGGAATGCCAATCACAATATTTGTATTTCTCCCTTCTCTTGATTTGGCAACTTAATGATTAGGTCATGTTAAAGTCACGGGTCAGACGGGTCATCCCATTCAAAAAACACGGGTCAGACGGGTACTTTACGATGGGTCACTACAGTTAAAAGGCACGGGTCAGACGAGTTTTTTGTATCAGGTGTGCCAAGTTGTATATGCTAATCCAACACATTGATGGTCAAGTTAAAGATACGGGTCAGACGGGTCATCCCACTAAAAAAACCCGGGTCAGACGGGTCACATGGGTCAGACGAGTTTTTTGTATCAGGTGCCAAGTTGTATATGCTAATCCAACACATTGATGGTCAAGTTAAAGACACGGGTCAGACATGTCATCCCACTAAAAAAACACGGGTCAGACGGGTCACATTAAGATGGGTTACTGCAGTTAAAAGACATTGGTCAGCCGAGTTTTGTTTTTTTTTGTTTTTTTAATCAGTGTGCCAAGTTGTATATGCTAATTCCAACACATTGATAGAATACATATGGAGTCCAACCTAGATAACATTAACAAAAGCCACTACATATTGCACGGGCTTCGACAACTATTAAGAAAAAATACAACTAAACATAAAATAATACATTTTAAACAATGATAAAAAACACCGTACTTAAAAAATACATTTCCGTTAACTAACACCAACAAAAGTAAAATTATAACAACCCAATAAATAGTGGCCCGGTACGATATTAAAAATAATTTACCACAAACTAACACCATCTAACATCTTATAATTATGATATTAAAAAATAAAATAAAACAAACGTCCTTAAAAATAATTTTAGAATAACTAAAACCATCCAAATTATAATTACAAGTCATGCCCGCCCATTGGGCGGGCTTTGAAGTCTAGTATATATATATATATATATATATATATATATATATATATATATATATATATATATATATATATATATATATATATATATATATATATCTAAAGTGTAAATAGACAAATATAAAACCAACAAAAACCATAAAAATCTGAAAAACACAAAAATTCCAAAAATAGTTTCTCTAGGCATGTCTTCTGTTTATCGATAACATTTACGGTCCTAGAAATGTCATTCAATAATGACACGGGTCTTTAAATGAAGCTCGAGCAGAAGTTAAACTGAATGGTTAAAACATGTCATGATGGCTTGCAGTTACTTCACACTGTAACCCGTTATTTATCATGGGGAAAACATGTCGCCAAAAAGATGGTTGTTCCTCCAAACTGGGTGAAGTTCACCCGGGCATGGATTACTTTATATCCATGTTTCTTCTATTTGATGTACGTTTCAGTGCATCATTTCTCGTGTAAGAAGAGAAATTTTCTTTGCAACCACAAATATTTTTCCGTCTATGATTCTTTAGAAAAGTATTTTACTACACATGGTGGTTTAATGCTATTGAAAAATCAATCGGACTTGAGCTCTCATAAAATTTTCATACTCAATCAACGACTACAGCATTTTGATTTGTAATCAGGTCATTGATTGAGGGGGAGAATATCTTTCAAAATTTATGACAATCAACGAGCATCTACAATTCATTGACTTAATCAATTGTGAAAAGACTTGTCTCAATCGGGGTTTCAATCTGAGAAGGGTGTTAATTTAGTGTTAAATCCAAAAAGGCCATATGTTTCTTTTATATGCAAGTATAGGGACTTATATGCAATTTTCTAATTGTTTCCTAGGCGTATATAAATTTGAGGACCAGTTATGCCTTTATTGAAAGTTAAAACCCAACTTAGGAAAGACAGGGACCAAATCTGCCTATTTTTGAAAGTTGTGCTTTAGGTATAAAATGGACCTTTGCGATTTGACCTAGTCAAAACATCTTTACTCAGTCAAACCTTAGTCAAAATTCACTATTCGTCTTCTCTTCTTATTGCGATTTGCCTGATCTTTCAAATCCGTGGAAACTATTGCTTAGGTATCAAATGCTTTATGATTAAGTCAGTAATTTACTTTGATTATCATTGTTTTCTAATTTCATCTCTATTGTATCCTAGGTCACACTGTCGATTCATCACCCAAATCGTGGTTAGTGTTTGATTAAGTTATTTGTTTAATGGAAAGTGTTCATTATCATGCGTAGATGCTATGTTAAATGTTGGCTTGCCTCTCATATCACCTTTGATTGTGTCCTTGATTTTCGAATGAATGTTGACTCAAAAAGTCAAAATCAAGCGTGTGTTATTATTCTCATATGATAAGATAGTGCCTTGATTTTTGTATGCATATGGTGTTGTTTGGATATCCTGATGTAGCGTTTAGGAGCTCTATCTATTAGGATCGATTTGTGAAGATACATCTTAGTTGCGAGTTGCCCCTTTTTTTTCTTGGTAGTGGTTTGATTCTGTGTTTCTTGATTGCGATTTGATATTTTATTGCTTGTTTGAGATTTGATTTGAAGATTCTAGGTTGTGAGTTAAGATATTGTGTTTCTGTGTGTTCTCAATGTCACTTATTGTAGTTTGAGTGGATGATGCTTGGTAGTGATTTGCCTGTTATATTCTTGGTTGCGATTTTCCTGTTATGTTCTTGGTTGCGATTTGGAGGTTAATCTTTGTGGTTGCGGTTTGAATATTTAATGCTTGGTTGCGATTTGACCATTTGTGCTTGGTTGCGATTTGATGGTTCATTCTTGATTGCTATTTGATGGTTCATTCTTGATTGCGATTTGAGTATTTAAGTTAAGTTGCGATTTGGTGGTTAAAAGTTTTTTGATTGCATTTTGATTAGTTTATGTCTGTTGCGATTTGAATATATTTGCCCTGTTGCGATTTGACTGTCTCATGTTGCGATTTGAGTAAAATACTGCTTTGTACCGATCAAATCGCAATGTCTGCGAGTTGAATATTTTTGAATATTTTATCGTCGGCGATTTGATTGTAGATTGTCAAGAATGCGATTTGAATATAATATTAAAGTAAAATAGCAAAGTCTGCGATTTGGCTTGAAAACAATTTTATATTCAAATTGTGGGACCACCAGAGTTGCGATTTGCTCGTACCTGGTTGCGATTTTAATATTTAATTACTGCGATTTGACCCAATGCATGACTGTTGCGATTTGATCATTAGACGGATTGCGATTTGGCGTTTGCTATTTGGTTTATTGTGGTTAAGCCATATATAAGTCTGATGTGTTTCTAGGGATATACCCGTTATGAGTGCAAGTTTTAAATTTATAACACGATTTACCAACGAAACACATACGAGCAAGTATACTCGTCCGTGTGTAGTAAGAGATGAAATGGTAAGCCGAGGTCGTTCACTAGGATTTGTTTAGTTTTTAGGATGTGAATTTTTGAAAATAAAATCAAGCCAAATTACCGATTCTAATCGCAAGCAAATAAAGATGATGTAAATTCAATAAATAAAGACTACACTTGCCTAGACTAGTTTGCACAATTCTCTTGATGTAATTATGAAAATGGTTCCATTTGATTATGATCAACAAATTAGATGGTGTTCTAATTCGGTTAGTGGGTATACTAACTCTATTGTTTCCAACACTTTCAATCCTCGTCAAGATTTTAAGATGACAAAAACAATATTTAAGATTGGATCAATCCAAGACTAACACAACTCAATTACTTGATTCCGTTTCGTTTCACAAGTAATTGACAACCACACTATTTAGTTTTCCAAGTTTAACCATGTTACTTATGAAATGGTCAATACATAAGGTAACACCCTTATAGACAAAGGTTTATAACTAATTGACTAACAATGTCTTTTTCAACCCATTACACTATTAGCAATTAACCAAACTTGACAACTCTTTGGTGGAGAAAACTCTTAATAGCACAATTCGTTCTTAGTATTAGCTTTTCGTTTATCTTAGAACCATTGAGTCATAATCAACCAAAAATCATGTAACAAACATCATCTAGGCAAGTGCATAAGGCACTTAGCCACTCATGGCAAATAAAGAAATAACCATAAGAAATTTATCACTTGAAAACATGATTAAAAAGTCTTACAAAAGTTGTAATGATGATTACAAAAAGTAGGAACACTTGTGAGATAATCAACAAAGATCCCTTGAATGATTAAATTGATGATTGGTGAATGTAAGCTTTCCCTTTTCCTGCATTTTTCTCCTTTGTCGCCCCCTTTTAGAGAGTAGAAATGATTTGTAGTAGTTGTTATAATAGATAGATAATGATGATAGTAGTCCTTTCTCTCATGGCCAAGCATACATATATATAAGATGGTTCCCCTTGGTCACCAAGCAAAATACTTATTCCCAAAGTGTCATAAAATAAAGGCAAAATGAGTTAATGGAAGTAGATGATCGGACTTTGGAGTGATGACACTTAATTCTTCACTTAAATGCAACTTTGGATGACTTTAAGTGGCTGAACCCGCGGTCGGGACCTAGAACTTGCGGTTTGGATGTCTGCTGGACCTCATGTTTGGACTCTGAACCTTCGGTTTGGAAATGACTGCTCAACCTTGGGTTTGAGATAGGAACCTTGGGTTTGAATATAATTCTCATTCATTTCATCAATTCATGATCTTTTCTTGAGCTTGGAAATCATTGTAATCTTGATTCTTTAACTTTAACAATCCTTCCAAAACCTTTATTGTGAGAAGAATCCTACGTTTTTGCATAAGCTCTTGATTTAACAACTTTTCTTCATCTTTTTAGCCATTTTCTTGAACTTGATCGTACCTGAACCTAAATACATCTTTTGCACCTTTTAAGCATAATATGTTCACAAATACAACCAAATACAATGCATAAACATAGAAATAACGCAACTAAAACATGTTCAAAATGAGCGTTATCAAATCCCCCACACTTACACTTTGCTTGCCCCTAAGCAAATCTTGCTTTTAGAAATAAATCCACATGATATATAAATGAAAATGATTCTAAAAATGAGATGCAAATCCATCAAGTACAAGTACAAGATAAGATCCATCTTTTAAAGCTTTGTAAGTGAAAATTCGAGATGTTTGACAATACCTTAATGATTCTCTTTCTTGACAACATATTAAGACACCTCACGAAAAAGAATTGAAGTATAATTCACTCAACACTCATTTTTTTAGTGGGCGAGTATATAAGAAAATAACACTCATTGCTCAGACATGATCTAAATATTACCATAAGCTTGTACAAGAAACAAAACTCCACCGACGTGGAGTAAACACCAAGTGTAAACATCTAAGAGAACTTTTATTCGGGTTTTAAGGCTTCAAGGGTTATATAAGACTTATGTGCAACTATCTCATGTAAAACATAATAGCTCGCTAACAACGAATTCTTGCATCACCAAATAACGGATGGTCACTAAGGATAACCTTAGATCGCTAACAACGCTATCTAATTCTTCAAGAAATCGGATGGTCACTACATGTCAATACACTTGATAAATTACCACAAAATCAATTAGGTAGGGATGAGACATGGGATAAATTTATAGAATTGGTTTTAAAATAATTAAAAAAAAAAAAAAAAAAACTTTACAAACAGCCAAAGTTTACAACCAATTGCTACTAGCTACATCAACCACTTTCCTTTGAACTTGAGGTTCTTCCTTGATCGATATCATACTTTCATAGCTCATTGGCTATCCATGTCACCAAACAATTGCGATGACTTTTTTTTTTCACCATCGATCAAAATACCAATAGATCTTCAAGGATTTCTCACATAACAACCATCTTTCCAAGTAGCTAGTAACCGACCAAGACTTGACTATGGGTAAGGTTAAGGCTAAAGGTGAAGAATATTTTTATATTTTTCTGGATGTAACAAAATGAAAAGGATGGTTCAAAGGGTGTACTAATGGAATCTAGCACTAAAAATGAGTGCTAACAAATGGGTCCAAATAAGAGGTTAACTAACCAATGTGGCTAGCTAATATATCATTAGATGTAAAATGGAAGGCCATTTGGTTTAATTCCTAAGGTTGCCTCTTATCACACGAATACACTTATATCACACGAGGTGATCTCACTGCGGTCTGGTAATGATTTGCGAGTACAAGTTCTAGAATAAATAAAATCACCAGCACACTCATAGCAAAAAGATCAAGCATAAAAGATGTATGTTATAAGAAATAGGCTTAAATCCTCACACTTTAGTGGTATGGGCTATAGTTGTGCTAGCAATGTTATCAATCCAAAAACTGGATCGCAATGTCAATCAAGACACATTTCGAATTTTCAAAAATTGCATGTTTAATTAGTTGATTGATCTGATTATTCTAATATAATTTATCCTTAATATGCGAAACAACTAGATTATAGGGGCAAACAAATTAAAAACTAGGCTCAAAAATATAGAAAATTTAAAAATCCAGTTCATTTTCCTATTTCCTCCCCCCACACTTAAGTTTGACATTGTCCTCAATGGAAAGAACGATGAATTATAAAAATAGGGAGATGTAACATAAAAGAAATGAAACTGCCTGAGCTTCGGAAATAGGATGATTCCATAACTTCAAAATTAAGCATCCTAACCTGCATAATCATCAAAAACAAAAACACACAAAATGCAAAATATTTTTGGATTTTATTATTCATATAAGCATGGCCCCCACACTTATGGTGAAACCACTGGGGCAAGAAACAATTTAAAATCACATGGGTTGCCTCCCGAGAAGCGCTAAATTTATTAACGAGTCATCAGCTCGACTCAATCTTTCTTACTCTTGTGGTTTATATATAGGGCTCTTTCTCGATTTCTTAGGACTAGAAACCACTTTGTATTTTTCTTTCTTGGTCTGAATGATTAGTTCAAGTGGAATTTCTTCACTTAACAATTCATTCAATTGCTCCTCATCATGGTAGAGCTTGATTCGATGTCCATTAACAATGAAAGTTCCACCATGTTTGTTATACAATTCAACATATCCGGATGGAAAACCATGTTTTACCACGAATGGACCAAACCATTTGGTTATGAGTTTAGGAGCTTTGAATTTATACTTAGTAACAAAAGAACTTTGTCTCCGGCCTTGAATTCTTTCCGGATTCTTAGCTTCCTATCATGATAAGCTTTTGTTCGAGCTTTGTAAAATTTGGAATTTTCATACGCCTGGAGTCTTAATTCATCGAGTTCATGCAATCGCAAGAATCGTTTTTCTCCAACGATTTTTAGATCAGGGTTACATTGCCTAAATGCCCAGTAGGCACGGTGTTCGATTTCAAATGGCAAATGACAAGTTTTTCCATATATGAGTCTGTATGGGGTTGTACCAATTGGTGTTTTATATGCCGTTCTAAACGCCCGTAGAGCATCATCAAGTTTTCTTGACCAAACAAAAGGATTATCCTTGACCATTTTTTCAAGTATTCTTTTTAAGGCTCTATTGGTGTTTTCAACTCTACCACTGGTTTGAGGATGATATGCAGTTGAGAAACATGGTGGACTCCATATCGTTTCATAACTCTCCATTTGATGGTTACAGAAGTGAGTTCCTCTGTCGCTTATCAAAGCTTTTGGAACTCCAAATCGAGAGAAAAGCATTTTTAGAAAATTCACAACTACTCGTGCATCATTTGTGGGTAAAGCCTCTGCTTTTGCCCATTTGGAAACATAATCAATTGCAACGAGGATGTATTCGAATTTATGAGATTTATGAAAAGGACCCATGAAGTCAATCCCCCAAATATCAAATATTTCAAAAACTTGGATGCTCTGCTGTGGCATTTCATCTCTACGAGAAAGACTACCAGATTTCTAGCATGCATCACAATTCTGCACAAGCGTATGTGCTTCATTAAAAATTGTTGGCCAATAAAATCCCGCATCGTAAACCTTTTTAGCGGTTGTGGACGGACCGTAATGTCCTCCAGTTGGGCTGTGATGACATTCATCAAGAATTTTTTGGTTCTCTGAACCATACACGCATCTTCTAATTATCCCATCGGGACACATTTTAAATAGATACGGTTCATCCCAAAAATAGTATTTTAGGTTTGCGAAAAATTTACTACGCTCAGCGTAAGATAGACCTTTTGTAATATATTCCGCTAGCTAAATAATTTGCATAATCAGCAAACCATGGAACTTCTTCATTGTTGATTCCCATGAGAGTTTCATCCGGAAAATTATCATCAATTTCGTCTTCACCGAGTTCCTCTAAATTAGGATTTTCTAATCTAGATAAATGATCTGCTGCAACATTTTCTACACCTTTCTTATTCTGGATTTGTATGTCAAATTCTTGAAGCAATAAAATCCATAGGATAAGACTTGGTTTTGCATCTTGTTTGGCAAACAGATATTTGAGAGTTGAATGATCGGTGAATATAATTGTCTTCGACAAAACAAGGTAAGAACGAAATTTGTCAAATGCAAAAACTACAGCCAAAAGTTCTTTCTCAGTGTCTGTCTAGTTTTGTTGGGCACTATTTAAAGTTTTGCTAGCAAAGTAAATAGGACGAAAATGTTTACCATCTCGTTGTCCTAATACTGCTCCAACAGCATAATCGCTTGCATCACACACGAGTTCAAATGGCAGCGACCAATTTGGTGAAACCATAATTGGTGCATTTGTTAACTTATTTTTAAGCGTTTCGAATGCCTTGACGCACTCATCGTTGAAGTCAAAAACTAAATCTTTTTCGAGAAGCTTCGTCATAGGACGAGATATTTTCGAAAAATCTTTGATAAATCGGCGATAAAATCCCGCATGTCCCAAAAAACTCCTAACGCCTTTAACGTTAGTTGGGGGTGGTAATTTAGCAATAGCATCTATTTTTTCTTTGTCAACTTCAATTCCCTTGCTTGAGATCTTGTGACCAAGCACAATGCCTTCCGTCACCATAAAATGACATTTTTCCCAATTTAGCATGAGATGAGAAGTTTTGCATCTTTCAAGCATTTTATCAAGATTGGAAAGGCATGACTCGAATGATTCTCCAAATACTGAGAAATCATCCATAAAGACTTCCATGGAGGTTTCAAGCATATCTTGAAAAATAGGAATCATGCATCTTTGAAATGTTGTTGGTGCGTTACAAAGACCAAAAGGCATACGCCTATACGCATATGTGCCAAAAGGACACGTGAATGTGGTCTTTTCTTGATCAGCTAGATCTATAGGAATTTGGAAGTAACCGGAAAATCCATCAAGAAAACAAAAGTATTTGTTCCCCGCAAGTCTTTCCAACATTTGATCCATGAACGGTAATGGAAAATGATCGTTCCTGGTGGCATCATTTAATTTGCGATAATCAATGCATACACGCCAACCCGTTATAGTTCTTGTAGGAACAAGTTCATTACGTTCATTAGTTACGACCAATGTTGCAAAAATCGTGAATCGGTAGCCGGGCGGTCGACCACCCTGCAGCGATTAATCGGCCAAGGCGGGATTAATCGGTGATTAATCGGATTGGCATTTTTTGCATGTCTTGGGTATTTCTGGAGACCAAACTAAAGATCGTAACTGATTACAAGCCTACTATGTTTCCAAACCTCAATAAAAGGCTCCAATTCTGATTATGAGGCTCACTGTGCATTATAAGTGATATAAATGATCCCCAAATTAAGTAGAATGCCTAAATTTGCATTTTTTTAAACCTGGCCGATTTTTGGCCGATTCGGCCGATTTTTGACCAATTTTTTTGCCTGACCGATTTTTTGGCCGATTTTCACTATTCTACAAGGTACTGGGCCGATTAACGATTAATCGGCGATTAATCGGCCGATTCAGCCAATTTTTGCAACATTGGTTACGATAGTTGTTCCTCCTTTCTTTGGAACACAATGAACATGACTCACCCATGAACAATCCTCAATGGGATAAATAATACCGGCGTCAAGAATTTTGATTATTTCTTTCTTAACAACTTCCTTCATATTTGGATTTAGTCTTCGTTGTCTTTGAACAAAAGGTTTGGAATCGTTTTCCAAATTGATTTTGTGTTTGCAAAAGTTTGGACTTATTCCACGAATTTCAGAAGTTTTCCAAGCAAAAGCTTCTTTATGCTTTTTAAGTGTAGAAACAAGACGTTCTTTTTCATCTGTTTTGAGTGTGGAAGATATGACAACTGGAAGAAGAGAATTTTCTTCCAAGAATGCATATTCTAGATGATCTGGGAGAGGTTTCAAGACTAGATCCACCGGCGGATCTTCAATTGAGGTTTTGATTCTCATATCATCATTGAATTCCAACTCCTCAAAGTTGGTATTTTCCTCCTCAGAAATTTCTTCTGTGTCAATCTGCATAAATTCAGTGAATTCTCTGTCGAGATCTTCATCACTGATTTGTCCAGATGTTTTATGAGTCTTAATTCTTTCATCAAGCAACTCATCAAATGTTTCCTCTGTTATATCATCGATAGCATCAATGCTATAACAAGTGTCATCATTTGCATGAGAATATTTCATGGCTTGATTAATTGAAAAAGAAATTCTTTCGTCCCCAACTCCAAGGTTGAGTTCTTTATTTTTCACTCGAATGATAGCATCTGCTGTATTTAGGAAAGGTCTTCCTAGAATTAATGGAACTTTGCTATCTTCCTCCATCTCGAGGATCACAAAATCAACAGGGAAAACAAATTGCCCAACTTGAACAAGCATATTTTCAGCTATTCCAACAGGATATCGGATAGTATGATTGGCTAAGCGTATACTCATTCTTGTTGGTTTCAATGTATTGATCGAAAGCTTCGCATACAATGAGTATGGCATAAGATTAATACTTGCACCGAGGTCGGCTAAAGCATCACAAGTGATTGAATTTCCCAAAGTACATGGGATAAGAAAACTTCCAGGATCACTGAGTTTTTTCGGTAGTTTATTTTCAATAATGGCTGAGCAATCTTCATTCAAGAAGGTAGCAGAAATGTTTTCCATTTTACTTTTGTTGCTCACAAGTTCTTTCAAAAACTTCCCATAATTGGGCATACCAGCTAGGACATCAACAAGAGGAATGTTGATTCTAACTTCTTTTAGTAAGTCAATGAACTTGCCATATTGCTCTTCCATCTTTTCTTTCCTCAAACGTTGAGGATATGGAATTCTTGGTTTATATGGTTTGAGTTGAGGTTTTGGCTTAACGACTGGTGTAGGAATTTGTTCATTTTCTTTTGGTTCTTCTTCTACCTCATCCTCACTATCATCATGAACAATAGTGGTTGTTTGGGTCGGGTTGGGTGGTAGATCATAAGATAGACCACTACGAGTATATACAGCATTCACATGCTCATTTCTCGTTTGAGGTGGACGATAATTTCCAGATGATGATGGTTTCGGGTTGGTTTGAGTATTGCTTGGCAAGGTACCAGATGGTCTTGCGGCAAGTTGATCAGAAAGACGACCAAATTTGGTTTCAAGATCTTGGATAGAAGCTTGATGATTCTTTTGACCTTGTTCTACTTTGCTTTTGAGCATGAAGAACTGATTTTTCATGAATTCGTTCGATTGTTTTTGAGCATGCACGAATTCACGCATGGTTTTTTCGAATTCAGATTCTTCGTTTTTCGTTTCACGAGATTGTGGTGGTGAACGGTTATCATCATGAGAAGATGTCTGACGGTTGTCTTCACGAGTTTGGGAATTACGATTGTCATCCCTTAGTGGACGATCTTGCCAATCTCAAGAATTTCTACCATAGTAGTTTCCACGATATCCTCCTCCTCGATATCCTCTAGAAACATAATTGGCTTCTGCTTCGGGACCTCCCATGGGTTTATCATCACACTCGGATGATGAGTGATTTCCACCACAATGGTTGCATCCCTCACGCATTTCTTTGATTTCTTTTTGAATATTTTCGAATTTGGAATCGATTTTAGAGGTGAGATCTTTCATCATATCCATGATTTTGGAATTTTCATTCGTCACTTTAGCGAATGCAACTGATTTTCGTTGAGGTTTGATTTTGGAATCCTTAGACCAATCGAGCTTTAGAAGTACACGGTCTTCTAGTAAATTGTAAGCTTCGTTAGGGGTCTTATAAAGGAAAATTCCTCCGGCATCAAGTATGCCTTGAGTTGTGTCATCGAGACCATGGTAAAAGATTTGAATGATATTACCACGAGACAATCCATGCCCATGACAACTTCGGAGCATGTTTTTCATTCGAAGCCAAGCTTCGACAAGATTTTCTCCTTCTTTTTAAGTAAAGCTACGAATTTCTCCTAAGAGACGATCAAACATGGCTGGTGGAAAGAAACGTCCAACAAACGCTCTTCTCATTTGGCCCCAAGTTGTGATCACTCCGGGGCTTAATTCATTATACCAAATTTTCGCTTCTCCGGTGAGAGACGATGGAAAAAGTTCAAGACGGATTGAATTTGCATCGGTAGTTCCATAACGAAACATGTCACAAATTTCAAGGAAATCGGCGATATGTTCGTGTGGATTGGATTTAGCTCTACCATCAAATTGGTTGTCTTTAATCATCGAAAGATGATTACCTTTGATAGTAAAGTTTTCTCCAAGATTAACGGGAATAATGGCGGCTGCGGGTGTCGGAGCTAAAACCCTATTGGCATCCCACATAGGTTGATCGTCAGCCATTGGAAATGGTAATTCAAGGAAAAGATTGACGATTGGATGAACTTCAGAAAGGTTATCAAATGGTAGGTTTTTGGTTCTTGGAATTCTTTGATCGGGTGGAACGAATGGAGTTCTCTTTTTGCGAAATAAACTTTTGGGGTTAGACAATGGTGTGCTCAACTCGTCGCTTGAAGAGCGAGTGGTCATACACGAGAAAAATGAGCCCTATCGAAAAGGATTTAAAAAGAAAATTAATATTTTTTTATGAACAGTAATGAAAGGAACCGGCGGTCGAGGGCTGGACCGGCGGTTTGGTCCGAAAAAAGATTTACCGAGAGTTTAAACCGGACGGTCGAGGGCTGGACCGGTGGTTTGAATTTTTTATTATTATTTTTTTTAAGTTAAAAAGTTTACCGAGAGTAGGACCGCCGCGGTTTGGAAAAAATTATATATATATATATATATTTTACGAAAGCTGATAAACCGGCGGTCGAGAATTCAGACCGGGGGTTTGGAGTTTTAAAAAGTTTACCGAGAGCTAGGACCGTGGAGGTTTGGGTTGAAACCGAAGGTTTGCAGAGGAACTTTATAAAAAAGATTTTTTTTTAGAGCTTTAACGAATACGATAACGAATATCAATACAAATAGGAATAGGACAAGTAAATTATAAACAAAAACTTCACAAAAATGTGATCAAATCCCCGGCAGCGGCGCCAAAAACTTGATGTGTTTCTAGGGATATACCCGTTATGAGTGCAAGTTTTAAATTTATAACACGATTTACCAATGATTCAAACGAAACACATACGAGCAAGTATACTCGTCCGTGTGTAGTAAGAGATGAAATGGTAAGCCGAGGTCATTCATTAAGATTTTTTTAGTTTTTAGGATGTGAATTTTTGAAAATAAAATCAAGCCAAATTACCGATTCTAATCGCAAGCAAATAAAGATGATGTAAATTCAATAAATAAAGACTACACTTGCCTAGACTAGTTTGCACAATTCTCTTGATGTAATTATGACAATGGTTCCATTTGATTATGATTAACAAATTAGATGGTGTTCTAATTCGGTTAGTGGGTATACTAACTCTATTGTTTCCAACACTTTCAATCCCCGTCAAGATTTTAAGATGACAAAAACAATATTTAAGATTGGATCAATCCAAGACTAACACAACTCAATTACTTGATTCGCTTTCGTTTCACAAATAATTGACAACCACACTATTTAGTTTTCCAAGTTTAACCAAGTTACTTATGAAATGTTCAATACATAAGGTAACACCCTCATAGACAAAGGTTTACAACTAATTGACTAACAATGTCTTTTTCAACCTTTTACACTATTAGCAATTAACCAAACTTGACAACTCTTTGGTGGAGAAAACTCTTAATAGCACAATTCATTCTTAGTATTAGCTTTTCGTTTATCTTAGAACCATTGAGTCATAATCAACCAAAAATCATGTAACAAACATCATCTAGGCAAGTGCACAAGGCACTTAGCCACTCATGGCAAACAAAGAAATAACCACAAGAAATTTATCACTTGAAAACATGATTAAAAAGTCTTACAAAAGTTGTAATGATGATTACAAAAAGTAGGAACACTTGTGAGATAATCAACAAAGATCCCTTGAATGATTAAATTGATGATTGGTGAATGTAAGCTTTCCCTTTTCCTGCGTTTTTCTCCTTTGTCGCCCCCTTTTAGAGAGTAGAAATGATTTGTAGTAGTTGTTATAATAGATAGATAATGATGATAGTAGTCCTTTCTCTCATGGCCAAGCACACACATATATATAAGATGGTTCCCCTTGGTCACCAAGAAAAATACTTGTTCCCAAAGTGTCATAGAATGAAAGCAAAATGAGTTAATGGAAGTAGATGATCGAACTTTGGAGTGATGGCACTTAATTCTTCACTTAAATGCAACTTTGGATGACTTTAAGTGTCTGAACCCGCGGTCGGGACCTAGAACCTGTGGTTTGGATGTCTGCTGGACCTCAGGTTTGGACTCTGAACCTTCGGTTTGGAAATGACTGCTCAACCTTGGGTTTGAGATAGGAACCTTGGGTTTGAATATAATTCTCATTCATTTCATCAATTCATGATCTTTTCTTGAGCTTGGAAATCATTGTAATCTTGATTCTTTAACTTTAACAATCCTTCCAAAACCTTTATTGTGAGAAGAATCCTACGTTTGTGCATAAGCTCTTGATTTAACAACTTTTCTTCATCTTTTTATCCATTTTCTTGAACTTGATCGTACCTGAACCTAAATACATCTTTTGCACCTTTCAAGCATAATATGTTCACAAATACAACCAAATACAATGCATAAACATAGAAATAACGCAACTAGAACATGTTCAAAATGAGCGTTATCAAAGTCCATAGTCTTGTCTAATCTCAATCCTTGCATATTGTAAACCATGAGTACGAGATTGTCAAATCATTATTCAAACTGTGACTGATTGAGATACAATGGGTGCATATTGCTTATAAACAATGATCTAACATCGAGCATTAGCTCTTGTCTAACTTGCATCTGTATACTTGTCTCCGTGTGAACGTAATTATGCAGATTCAATGGCTGATGTTAATGTCGATGTTCCCGCTGAACAAGCACAAGTTGCTCCACTTCCTATTCGTTCTGTTGAACAAATCTTACCTCGTGACAGATGGGTTTTTATTGGAAGGAGCAACTGCTACTTAGATATGGATAAGTCTCAACCCAATCCTATCTACAAAATCGCGGTAGACATACTTAAGGAAACCACATTCTTCATTGCATTCACGGCTAGCTCAGCTATTCCCGCCATCTACATTCAGCAGTTTTGGAACACTTTGAGCCTTAACAGAGATACTGGTTGCTACCGTTGTCAGCTTGATGAACAATGGTTTGATCTTACCAAAGACACCCTCTGAGAAGCATTACAAATCACATCGGTCATTGTGAACAAACCATTTACTCCACCACCACCACCCGATGACCTCATCAACTTCATAAAGGATCTGCACTACTACAAAATGAAGTTAAAGCAACATTGATAAAGTGTTGTATCATGTGTTTAAAATGTTGCATTATACATAATGCAACACTTTATCAAGTGCTACGTTATGCAACGTCGCCTTAGGTATAAGCAACACTTTGAATTGGAATATGCAACATTTTTTGAATGTGTTGCCTATGTTTACCAAATGAGATACTTTAAGTGCAACACACTTTACACTCAAACACAACACTTTTTATAGTTAACTGCAACACTTACACACTAAATTGCAACACTTTTTACATTAAAATGCAACACTCTCTATACCAAAGTGCAACACTTTTTACATTAAAATGAAACAATTTTTAAGCTTAAGTGCAACACTTTCAAAATGAAATGCAACACTTTTCAAAATGAAATGCAACACTGCTAGTTGTTTTCCGTCATATAAGGCGACACTTTTATAAATGATTAGCAACACTTTTGTTTCACCCAATACAATGCTAAATATGTTATAATTGTGTCCAATGCATTCTTCGAAAAGGTCTAATAATACATTGATAATTCACATTTGTTCAACCAAAGGAATAACAAAATACCATAGATAACATTGTTGTGTACTTGACAAAATTGTCAATCTAATATAACCAACATAAAACTTCTAGTGAACAAAAGAAAAAGCAATAAAAACTGCATGTAACCCTAGTCATCTTGAATTCATCTTAGCAAATCTCCATCTTCAAGTACTCTGAAACGACGTTGCCTGGTCCAATGAAAACGATAGAAAATATTGTTAGTTTACACTCGTGATATATATCCAAACGATAGAAAATCGATGTTTTACAAAGGTAGCACCATACAACATAAGTAGAACACCAAAGAAAATAAAAGATATAAAAAATAACATATAAGGATAAGGCTATAACCTCAGATAGATATTGAAGCAATGGAAAACTACAAAGCCTGATCATAGCCAAATATGAGCTGCTTTATGCTTTACTTATTGACAGTATGTGAACTATGTTTTGTTAAGTATATTCATGATTACGACAGCTTATATTCTGATCAGTTTGGGAAAAAGAGAAAAAACAAGCTAAATTGGCAAAAAGACTAAAAGCTATTCTAAGAAGCTGAAGTTATGGAAACAAGCTGGAATGTAACTAACTTCTACAATGGAATTCACATTAACCAATAAGAATCAGAAATAAGCAACAAAAAAGCTCATAATAAGCAAAAGAACAAAGAAGTATCTGCTGATCTAAGGCATGAGCAGGGTATCTCAGTCCAAGAAGGGCAATCTCAGGCTTAAATTAATACACCTATCATACAAGCAAAAGCCAATAAGATAAAAGAAAACTAAGGTCCATATACCAAGGAACTAACAAACAAAATTTCAGGCCAAAAGGACCTTATCAACAGCTTAAAAATAAGCTGAGAGGTAGCTAGTATGGTCAAGTGTTCACTGATTTCTCAGTGTACCTTGACTGAACAGGCTACTTTTGATCTTGTTTTTAAGTTGTAATAAGCTCAGAAATTGGTTGAAATATGTCAATTAGCACACTACAACTAGCAACTAATCCAGAAAATGAAGATTAATCACTGAACCTACTCAAATTAGCACTAAATGGGATTCTAGAAAACATGGCAGACTGCTACAGGCTACTCTTGGGTGCAGGGCATATTGCAGGCTGATGACCAGGGTTTAAGCCTTAAACTAATTTGAGTTCTGGAGATGCGGGTTCAGGAAATGAGGCAACAACTGCAAGTACTAGTTCTGGAGATGAGGCATTTGCTGCGGGTCGTGTTGACCCGTAAATGCATCCAGTTTTGTTGGCTAGTTTGTTTTGTACATACTGATTTGATAACTGCACAAAGACACAGAACATCTTATTCTCAATTTATAAACTGGTCTGATGATGTACATTAGTGGAAAATCTGATTCATTGAACAGCTTATGATGCACAAGCTACAAGTCATCATAGCATCATTGAACAGCTTATGATGCATAAGCTAGCTAGGTTCTGTAATCATATCAATTATATACTCTGTATATGTTAATCAAAGTAACTGAGGTACTTGTTAATTTTCCAAGTTCACACTAAAAACAACTAAACTCAAAATTAACACTGCACCTATACATGGTAAATAAAATACCCACGACCAATTTGTTCATAAGATTAGTGGTATCAAACTAGAATAAGATGGATGAAACGTACCTTCAACCGAACACAGACGCTAAATCACGCTAAAAACTTTTTAACAACTCCAGGAGGTAACTTTTTTATAAGCGTTTGGACTACATCTTCAACTAATCTGTCACGTTGGTCATCAATTTCCTTAAGCATTTCTTTACGAGTTTCTTCTATTTCAGCCTTATTTTTCTTATGTTCCTCTGCGAGCTCAAGCTTCTTCCGTTCATGATCATCTTCAATCTGCTTTCGCATTTCAACCAGCCGTTTGCTTTCAGCATCTATAGCAGTTTTCACAGATTCCATAAGCTCTGTTGGAACCATATATGATGTCTCGCCCCCATTCACCTTCTTTATTAGCTTATTAGTAACACCTTTACCAAAAAGTCTACGGTGTCCATCGTACTCTTTGTTCATCACAGCGAGAAAGGGATCTACAGGACCACTTACATCTTGACCACCTCCATCTTCTTCTTCTGGAGCCTGATAGTTCTTCATTTTTTCCTTCATTATAGGCAAGAAAAATGATTACCCAATTCACATCTAACTAATTGTATATAATATATAAACTTTATATCTTATCTTACAATCAATTTTTCTGTTTCATCGTATGTATCAGCATACACATGTCCTTCTTTCCTTTCACGCGTGCGCTCAAACAATTTACTTAAGCTAGGTGGTTCCTTGTTTGGATCTTCTTTTTTCTGTATTCATAACAAAATCGAGAAGACTATCATTAGTGGTATGCCTTTAAAAGCAAATATCATGAACAAAACAATGATTGGTTACCATATCCTCACGAACTCTTGCGAAACTTTTTGGACCAGCTGTATGCATGTTTTTTTGTGACATTCGTCGTGCCTTTGCAGTTAAACAACGCTTCTGTACGTACATTAATGGATATATAAACATATCAAATGAAAAGTATCATTGATAAAGAAATATTAATAGTAAATAATTCAGTACCAAATTACCTGCTCTTCTGTTGTATTCCATAAGCGTAGCAACTGTAAAAAATCCTTTTCCGGTATACATTTTGGACGGTTCTTCAATCTGCTCTTGTTATCCTTCAGGTCATAAAAGTGCTTTTTCTTGAGCCGTGATTTGTGTCCCCTCCAACATGCTCCAATAGTCTGTAGCACCCAAGATTTAGCATCTCCTGGTACAACATATTTTTCCTACAATGAAGAGTAGTATCGTATAAGTATAAGAAGATAACTACATACATATAGGGAGGATGTATCATCATAAAAACATACCAAAACATACTCCCACATTCTGTCCTTGTTAGGAACTTTGCGCCATGAAGTATAGATCAATGGAGCATAACTATAAGTACGAGCTATTGTACCCAAAAATCGAGAGAATTGTCCTGCTTCGTCTTTTTCCTCGGTTACAGGTCCGATAGGTTGTCCAAATTCGTTGCATATGATGGCCTCACGTAATTTTCGAGTGTGTATGTTATGCATCATTGTTGGTCCTCTTTTCTTAGTGGCAGAGATAGCTAAAATACATATAAATAGTTAATATAAATCATACTAATTCAAACGAAAAAAGAAGGAAAGAAACAAAAAGGCCATGGTATTCGAGTTAACCTGTTTTGTTTTGTGATTGGGGGACCTGAAGTATTTCGAGTTCAACATCATCATTTTCAAAATCATCCTCACTGCCATCATCTTCTATCTCATCTTCTATATTCTCATTCTCATCTTCAACTCCACAATTTTCTCTATCAACATCATTTACATCTATAATCATGAAAGAATATTTATGAAATGAAGTTTATAAAGGTTGAGAACTCAATAATTGATATATGAAATTTTATATTCATAAGCAACCTGTACAAACAACCCCTTATTCAAATTCACTCGACAATGGGGTCACATTAAAGCATGTATTTTAATTTTAATGCGTCACATTAAATAATATTAATTTAAAAACAACACATGTACCATGAGATCGAAAGTCGTCGTCTATGTCTTCATTGTCATCATCTTCACTGGTTACCTCCTCTCTCTCTCTTTCATTCACATCTTGATGCATAGAAGATTGATTATGAAAGAAAAAAAGGTTTACAAATTCCCTATTATCTTGCTATGTAATATTTTATTTGAAGCTTGTGGTTGACATATCAAATACGTACCTTGAGATCTTACGTCATCCTCATCCTCTTCGTCCACAAGGAAAAGTTGTTTTCTTGATCCACTAGAGATGCTTGTTGTTGCAGAATTAGGCTTAGCTGCATTTTGACCCGAATGCCTTTGTGACCCGTTCTTCTTTAATACAAGTTCACCCATGGTGACTTTTGCTCTTGATTGATTCTTGTTTGCTGCACTTCTATCAATAGATTGTCCATTTTGCTCATTAGCTTCTATGCATTGTTGTAACCTAATCTTTTTTGCTGCATTAGAATTAGCAAAAGTTCCCGGTCCGTCACAACTTTCCTCGGACACACGAGAGACATTTGGAGCAACAATCCGGTGCTTTGCGAAGTTAGCATATCTGTTCATGGACAGTGGTGCAATATACTGTGTACGAAGTTGCTGTAACAAGTGAAATTTCCATAAGAGAAACATTAATTGTATATAAATAAATAAAAATGAGATGTTGCTCAGATCTAGTTACCTTTTTGGGTGCTCCAACAGTTGCAGCAACTTCTTCAGGGTAATCTTTCCTAGTTTCACCATTATGTTCACGAGAATACCTGGCATCTCTCTCACTTATAGATGCTGATTTCTTTTTCTTTTTCTTTGTTTTTTGACTATCTACTAAACTTGTCAAAGAATTAGAAATCTTTTTAATTCCTAACTCTCTTAATCGTTGTTGGTTTTCTTGAACCCTCAACACTTTACTCCTCTCATAATCAGTCATCCGTGTTGTTTCACCTTGGTCTTGCTTGCTTTTGTTTCCAATACCTGTTGTAAGTCAACCAGAAAAACATGAGTTGATTCGCAACTTAATCAATAAAAAAAGTCCCTCAACTTAGTCAATACTAGCATACATTATAATGGTTACTGGATAATATAAACTGGAGCACCGTTTGTCCTAATTCTCTGCTAATCTACATAAGAGCTTACATTAATTATTGCCTACTTCTCAGCTTATGTCTGTTAAATGTGTGTTCCTATTTACCCCATTAAAACTGGAGCCACCTCCATGGTAATTCTTAGCTCCAATGATCTTGCTATTGTTAAGACCATCACAAGACTGCCAAATACAACGACTAACAAAATTTTTAGGACCAGCTGGTCGGGTTGGTACACGATCATATACTAAGTTCCTGACATTAACGTTTTTTTTTGCTTGCTTATTCAGATATATAGATAATAAGTTTTATCACTACCAGAAGAAACACTGTATGCGTCGTTAGAGACACGTACTATGGCTTATAATCTTTTGAACCAACTCCATGCATTGGCTCCAATCCTCCTCATGAAGCAGTAAACTTCAGGATAATTTCCAGCAGGAATTATTCTCACTGGGGAACAAACAAGTTAGTTGTTCTAAATAATCCGTGTTTGCATAATGTATGAAACTAACTGAGGGGATATTTGTGATTGTGATTTGAAAGTGATTTTGTGATATTAAATAATCATAATTAGATAATCATTTGTAACGAAATGGACTGCAAGAGATAATCAGACAACCAATATGCACAAACATGAATAACTGTTTTTCATACGAATAATATTCATAGTCCTCAAAGTCCATCTCTTAATTATGGGTTTTGGTAGTATAAGATGTTTGAATGATTCAATAAAACTATAATTATCTGCAGACACTCGGCAAAGATATCGAAAGCATTTACGTGGATGATCTTGGAACGTCACTAATGGTATACACAATACAGTCAATGCAAAAGTCAACTCTGCAACTAATGGAACAGTGGACTGTGCAGCAGAACAAGCAACAAACAGAGGAGATGCAAGACTATATGTTTCACCACATTGTGTAAAGCATCAAAGCTATTTGTACAAGTGTAGTAGCATGTAATAAGTTGTGATAGCAGTTTAGTAGTTTAGCTTTTGTTCTCTGTATTCAGTAGTATAAATACCAACTCATGCAACTCATTTCAGTTTAATAAATCATTATCACATTTTCCAGTTTATCAAATTCTCTCATTCTGCAATAGTCACCACGACAAGAGGAGGTATATATAGCAGGTTTTAGTTACTGATCTGATGATGTGTGTATTAGCTGAGTATCATTAGTATAGTATTATTAGTAGCCCAGCCCATTAAGGGACTTGGAGCATACGGTTTGTAATTCTATATATTCGAATGATGCTTAAAAGTCGACCGGGGAGACTCCTTCCCATATCTCAAGGTAGATCCCTAACAGTAGATTAGTGAGGAAAATCAAACTAGCTTATGCGCTTAGAGAAGCTGTGATGAAGGCCCTGGTTCAGGAACGCAAAAAACGCATAGAACCTGGTTTATGTTTCGTCCCAAAAAAAGCAATAAAATCTGGACAGTTTCCTACATCCAAGGTTTAAAAGTACGGAAACGAGTTTCGAGGCGTTTTCCCTCCGCCTCAAGAGGCGTAAGCCTCGAGGCGGACCGAGGCGTAAGGTCGAGGCGGAATTAAAAAAATATATAGAAATTATATATATATAAGTTTTAATAGGTATTTATATATTTTATATACATATTTTATAAACTTTTATATTTTTATATATAAGTTTAAGACTTAAATGTAAACTATTAAAGATAGAGGGGGTCAAATGTTTAAATACACAAACTTATTTTAAACTTTTTAAGACTAAATGTAAAATAATGAAAGATAGAGGGGTTAAAAGTTAAAAAGTCTAAACTTATTAAAACCCTAAAAGAGTAAAACAAAGTTCCAGCCCTTATATCTTTCTTCCCTCTTTCCTCTCTTCCTCCTAGGGTTTCTAGCAGAAGTTACACCGCCGCCGCCGGAATTCGTCGCCGGAAATCACGAATCCGGCGCTATATGGCTCCATTTTTCCGTCCAACTCAAGTGGCCCGCCCAAAAAAAACGAATAATCCGCCTCGTACCCGCCTCGCCGCCTCGCTGCCTCACCACCGCCTCACCCAATCGGGGCGTACGTTCCAAGTCAGCCACCAGAGGCGCCGCCTCATACTCGTTTTCCGGCCGATTCGCCTCAAGGCGCGCCTCGAGGCGCCGCCTCACAACGTTTTTTTAAACCATGCCTACATCTACTTAACTAGCAGCATGGACATATTTTGAGTTTGAGCACCATTGACACTGTAAAAATTATAATAAACTTTGAAAGTTTAACGCTTAGTTCCCCCACTGAGTTTAACAATATTCCTTTAAACGCGCGATTTAAAAGTAACAAACAATTTGATAAGTAGCTAAATAACACTGTATATCACTAGTTGTCCAACAATCCAAAAAGAATTATTAAAACCAATCATATAACGTATCATAATCAGTTTCCTATTATATAATCTAAGTTCATATTGATTATTTACTACTTCTCAGCTAACACTTGTGCTTATAATCATTTTGAGATAACTATGTACCAATGAGCTTATTAATTCATCAATAAGAAGTCCAAATACTCAAAGGGGTTTACCAGTTAACACCATTATTAAAAAAAAACACAGTAAGTCGAGAAAAATAAGTAAACCCAAACAACCCATTCTACCAAAGTTGCCCATTCCATCAACTGCTTAATACATTATTCACTCTAAAAGTATGAAACAATATAATAAGTAGCTAATAACACTGTATATATCACTGCTTGTCCCACAATTCTCAAAGAATCATTAAAACCAATCATGTGTTATACATTAAAAACCAATCATTAATCACGCTATCGGTTTACTTAATATTAGGTTCCACCAACATCAAACGTATCTAAATATTAAGCACACGTCTGATCAGTAAAAAACAATTGGATTATCTAACAGATAGCATTCATGATATGCATTAAATAGAAGATAATCCCAATGCCTCTATTTTAAAATAATAATCATAGATAAACTAGAAAAGCTGGCTAACCTGAGATTTAGACCAAGAAATTGTGTTTGGTGAGACTGATTGTGAACGGCGGCGGCTAGTAGTGTGTGTGGAGAAGGGTTTTGATGAAGTGGAAGTGAGAAGATGGTTAGGGTTAGAGGAGGTAAAAGAGGGCGGGATTGACAAATTTTTTTGGTAAAGTAGGGCGGGATTGACAAATTTTTTTTGTTAAAAGAGGGCGGGTTAATAAAATGTGGAAAATGGAAAAGCCCGCTTGGACTAAAGTGATCTAATTTTCTGCAACACTTTATAGTGTTACTCTTATATAGTAAAATGTAACACTTATATAGTAAAATGCAACACTTATAAAATAATGTTGCATTAGATCCTTAAATGCAACACTTATATAGTAAAATGTTGCTTAATTTTTATTGAAGTCTAAAAGGCAACAATTTCTAAAAGTGTTGCTTGTAAAATGTTGCTATAGCTTCATTTTGTTGTAGTGTCTGGACTACCCCATAACAGTCAACACGTTGTCTGCAGTGATCATGAATGATATGTATCAGCCATGGAGGGAAATCATTACTATCATCAACATGTGTCTCACTAGAAAAACTTCATGGTATGAAAGGCCAAGAGCCCTAGTGTTACAAATTCTATGGGGAACCTTTAAGAGAGCCAACATTAATTTTGCTGAAAGGATCTGGGAGGAATTCACTCACTCCATTCACACGT
The DNA here is from genome assembly GCA_021014915.2 of Artemisia tridentata subsp. tridentata. Taxonomy (NCBI): domain Eukaryota; kingdom Viridiplantae; phylum Streptophyta; class Magnoliopsida; order Asterales; family Asteraceae; genus Artemisia; species Artemisia tridentata. Next base: position 79,675,651 of record CP139508.1, read on the forward strand.
TCATTGAGGACAAGATGAAACTAGCTTTGCATAAGGCTAGCAAGAAAACGGTCAACAAACTGGTGATTCCGAGCATCAGATACACAAAGAGAATAATTCATCATCTTCAATGCCTGCACAAGTTTCATCCAAGATCTAACTCTCCTCTCCACTTGCCGTCTGACGAATATGTTCTGGGAAATCTCAAGTTCTCTGCCAAAGGAACCAAGCAAGAATTCTTTGGGATGATTATACCTGAAACTCTCATCTCATATGACATTCGAAATGCTCCCTATTACCAGGATTATTTGAATAGAGTGGATGCATATCAAAAGTATCAGGCTGATGAACTAGTTGGTGATGCTGGATCTCTGGCACCAAAACCTCAAAAGTCAACCAAGCAAAGCAAGCCAAAACCAAAGAAGAGAAAGGATGCATCCCCTACTGATGATGCTCCTAGTGATGCTAAGAAACCCAAAAGGAGTGCTTCGGGTAAGAAACAGGGATCCAAGAGACGAAAACTGGAAAAACAAGTTGTAGTTGAAGAAGTTCTAGTATCTGAACCAACTTTGCAAGATGAGGAGGATGATGTCCTTCAAAAGACCCTGGAACTTAGTGCAAAAGAATACGCGGAGTCGATGGTACACACTACTAAAGGTGTGATCCTCAGAGAACCAGATACCGGAAGACGTCAACCAATGCCCGAAGTGGAAGGAAAAGGAAAAGGGATTTCCATTGAAGAACAGGTTGCTCAAACGCTTCTGGATATCTCCTCTCCTGCATCCAAGTCAACCACCACAAAGTTCATCCTCAAAAAACGCGAATCTGAACCCTCCAAAACCATTGAAACCTCAGAAGCTGCAAGAGAAAAATCACCGAGTTTAGAACTCAATCTAGACTCAAGTGATACTGAATCCGACGAGCTGGCAACGGAGGAGAAAACTGCCAAAATAAATGTTGCACATACTAAAGATGATGCAGAACCCGAGCCCGACAAAGTTGAGAAAGAGGCTCAAATTCTTGAAAAGAATGAAACATCGGATCCTCCACTTGAATCACTGCATGACGAGTTCGTATCAATGGCATATCCAGGCGTCCAAGAAAATTTAAAGATGAGAATCGATGATCAGACTCACCTGGAGGAACCGGTTAGCTCAATGGGCACTCTGTCATCGCTCAAGAACCTTGAACACGACCCTACCTTTGGGGATCAATTTATCACTAACTAGCCTGCTGATGCGGAAACTAAGAAGCTGAATGAAGAAAAAGAGGTTGTGTCAATGGTATCTGTTACTATTGAACAAGACACATCAGCAGTCCCAGCAATGGCAATTCCAACCCCCACCACAACACCCACAACTGCTACTCCCTCATCTGCAACAACCACTACCGCAACTGTCACAACCACGATTCCATTTACAACACCTCTGTCCACCCTCACAAGCTTAGAAACGCAACTTGCTGAAGCTCTTAAATGTATTGATGCTCTGGAAGGTCTTAATTTACCTCAGGTTGTCGAACATCACAACACTAGGCTGTCAAAGCTGGAAAATCTCAACCTTGAGTTTAAGGTAATCACTGCTGTTGATGGACATGTTGCTGAAGCAGTAAGATGGGCAATGGAAGCACCTTTGAGAGCTCGCTTCAGAGACCTTCCCACTATAGATATGAAGGAGATTCTTCTTCAATGTATGTATGAGACAGGGCTTGACAAAGGACATGAATACCATCGGAGATTATATGAGGCACTAGAGAAATCAATAGATTGTGACAATACTGAACAACTCATGAAGAATCTCGCTGAAACCCGCAGAAAGAAAAAGAAGAGACATGACAAACCTGACACACCTCCTGGGTCTCCTACTCATCCACCTCCTCCTCCTCCACCATCTGGAGCACTTGGAGTTGCAGGTTTCTCTGGAATTTCAGGATCTTATCAAGCACAACCACCACCTCATCCTCCTGCATCATCTACTAAGTGAGATCAGTCGAAGCAGTCCACTGGTCCAAGCTCAACAAAGAATGTGTCATCCACTGGATATGATGCTTGGACGATAGTTGACACCAGATTCAAGCCTTCTGTCTCATCAATTCCTGAAGATTGTCTTATGCATGAAGAATCAGCTATAAACGATCAAGATTCTTATTCTGATGATGATGAAGACACTGCAAATGCTCATATTCCAAAAGTGAATCCTGGAAAAGATTGGTGGAAGTCCTTCTCAGGAGAAGACATAGCTGAAAATCCAAGTTCTACTTGGTTCATTCCCAAAAGTACTGAAATGAAAGATTGGTTGTCACACCCCCAAATACCTGATTTGCAGCGAAATGGAATACCTGGGGCGTGACTGCCATAACATCACAGTTACAGTTATATTAAACGACCTAAAGTGTCATTTTAAAAGTACATCGTTTGATTACATAAAACATTCAGAGTTTACAAAAGATAGGTCCCAAAAGATTTGCCAAAGTTGCGGAAATAAGTTTGTTACAAACCAAACGATAGTTTAAGTGCATAAAAATACAAGTGAGAAGCGTCGTCACCGCGACTCTATGATATGCCTTCATGCATGCCATGAAGCGAATGCCTTAATTACCTGAAAATACATTGCTAAAACGGTCAACAATAATGTTGGAGAGAATAATAGGTTTATGTAAATGAAAAGTCTGTACGGCTACCACAAGTATAAGTTATGCATGACAAAAATGCCACATGAAAATGATACAATTGCTATAAGCTAATGACCCCAAAGCTAGACTGAAAATGAATGCCCCAACTGAGTGTTTTGCCAGACACTCTAATATGATTCAAATGAAATGCGTTCGTAGACTTGTTGGTGCTACCAACCCGAACGGAGGAGTCACCCTCAATAGATCTATTCACTCACCCTCGCTTAATGTCAATTAACGGTTCATGATAAATAAAAGGGGACTTTAACTTGATAATGTGGTAACTTAAGCAATGTAAATGAATTTAATGTACTTGGACTCGTAATAAAATGATGTGCAATGTATTCTTTCCCGTAGGTTTGAAATGAAATATTAACTTGATGACAAAAGTAGATACACTGAAATGTGGCGCGATCTCTAACCGCAACCTAATATGAATGATATGATCTAATGTAGGTCATGAAATCGTGTTACACATGCAAATACGTATGTTATTGATGCCACTCGTGAAATTTAGAAATAACGTTTATCGTTGAAAATATATTTTTGACGTCTTGTTAAGTTATAAAACACTTTACGCATATATATATATATATGTGTGTGTGTGTGTGTGTGTGTGTGTGTGTGTGTGTTGTAACGACATCCCACGATCGTCGTTTGGTGATTTATCGAAAAATAGAGTTTTCCGTCGTAAATTAATATTCTTTAACTTATAAAAATGACTGAGTAGCCTCACAAAGCTAGTCGCAAAATGGTGTACATTGAGCGTTAGGAAATAAGCTCAGTGGTTTTAGAAATCTTGTAACAATATCTTAAATTCGTAACACTGAAATTTTGTCCATCCGAGTCCCGATCATAAAGAAAAATAATAGTTAAGTTAGATAATCGGGCTAAATTTGCTGTTTTTGTGCAGTTTTTGGGTATATTGGAAGGGTCGTATTTTACTCGTTACAAGTCCGATTGACAAACGGCTGGTCAATTTGGAAAATAGGCCGGGAGTACTTGATTTTACCTAGAGGTGTTAATGTCTCAAAACTGACTCGATCAATGAGAAAAACGGCTCTCAACTTGGTTACCCGAAAAGACAGTTTTACACTTAGAAAATATTGTTAAGTAAAAGCTGATGAAAAAGGTGTTGTGAACGTCGGTTTTCTATCGCTTGTATCTCGGTCATTATAAACTCGTTTTCTACGTTCTTTATGTCCTCGGCTTCGTATTACAGGGAACCAATAGATTTTTGATATGTCGGCTCGTCTAGCTCGCGTTCAACACCTCGTTTTAACCATAGAAAATCGTGTGACAGCCTACTATTTTTCAGAAAATATAGTTTTTGTCGTTAAACTTGTAATTAACGTATATTTCTCGTCGTAAGCTCGTTTTTACTCATTCCAGCGGCCATGGCTTCTTTTTTTAGTGTATTTTCTAAATATGTAAACCAAAATAACCCATGATCCACTGAAATTTCCAGATTTTGCAAAAATGGACAGATCCTTATTTATCTTTTGTTAAAACCATTTTTACTAGTTCAAGACTTGAACAAATCCCTTCCAATCAACACCAAAGCTATTCTAAACCTACCATACACCTTTCTAGGGTGTCATGGGTTCCTAATCTTTACAAAAAATGATATAGTCCATAAGAACACTAATAAGATCCTTTAAATTCATTTTAATGACAAAACAAGTGATAAGTGGTATATAACATAAATGTACTTGCATGTTTTGCTACTAGATCATAAAAATAGATCAAGTAGAAGTATTAATGAGTAGGAAAATTATTTGGAACACTTACTTGATGATGAAGAGTTTTTGAGGTTAATAACTTAGTTACTTCAAGGTTTTTATTTCAAAACCCTAACTAGACGCATTAATAGAATTAGAAAAACACTTGATCTTGAAATTTCTATGGTTTCTTCTTCTTCTTTGGGTGGAACGAGCATCAAGAGAGGCAAGAGAGAATTTTTCTAGTAAATTTTATGTGTGAAAAATTATGAAGTATACTTTTCTATTTATAGGCAAATTTTTAGGTTAAAGGGTATAACGGTTAATTCATGTAATGGCATAATGGTAAATATTTGGTCAAAGTCAACATTTGGTGACTAGGGGGGACAAGGTGGCGGCAAAAGGGGGAAAGGTGGGATGAGATGATGGTTGTTATTAATTAACTTGGACTTTAGGTGTAGTTAGGATAGGATTTAGCCAAGATATTTTGTTATCGGGTACTGAGTTAGCTAGAAATAAATTTTGACGGAACAAAATAAAGTATAACAAAGTCATAAAAATTATACAATCACATTTCTCGCAAGTATCGGGTGTCCAATAAATTATCGTATTGAAATTTCGTAAACCGTCGTAGTTATAAGCTTTTAACGGTATGTATAGTAAATAATTTCAAAACACCGGGTAAACTAATAATATAATTTTTATATCACTGTAATGAGTGTGAAAATATATTAGGATCATAGTCGGGAGTGTTAGGTATATTGTTCGTAGTAAATGATTGAGTGATAGCATTTATTTAATAAATAAATTTACGTGAATAGAAATTATGCAACCCGTGAATGACCTAGTATGAAGATGATGTTACTGATGATATGTAGACTACTCTATTCTATATGATGTGTCCTTAGTGATGTTCCCTGGATACGCAGCTAAACCCTTATGGTTACGCGAATTTTGATACCCGTAAACTTAGTTTACGAAATGATGAATGATGACCATGAATAGTGATTTCCCTCCGAGAATGAATAGTGTTTTGTGAATAGTAAAATTTTGGATAATGTTTCAAAGTCGCAAACTGACTTCAAAAACGATGAATTGTAAAATGATGAATAGTAATCCGTGAATAGTAAATTTCAAATTTTGGAAAATGACCTGAAATTACAATTTGTCACATTGGTGGAAGCCCTTGACTGATGAAGAAAGACCTGCTACACCAGAACCAACATGGTCCGTTCCCACATTGGATACACGTGTACCTGAAAATAACTGGCCAGCTGCTATTGCATCTCGCCATGTATCTCCACCAGAGAACACACTACTGGCTCAAACCGGTGACATGGGAACTTTTATGGACTGGTTTTGCATGCAGAAAGGAATCTCATCACTTACACCACAAGATTTGGAAGGTCCTGCATATGAAGTAGTCAAAGTCTTCCATCCTGACGTGATTCATCTTCCATACCAAATGGAGGAATGTCACAAGCTCTTGACAGATCAAGTGGATGACGGGATCCTAAAATATGATGTCAGCAAGCCCCTCCCACTTGGTGGTCCACCAGCTCAAGTCACCATACAAGCAGACTTCTTATTCAACAAAGATCTGGAATACCTTCGTTTCGGCGACAAGGGTTGCAGACATGCATTGTCAATCACTGATGCGTGCGCGTGTCATTGCGGTTTAGCAGTATTAATGCCTACTCAAGTTTTAAATTTATATTTAGCCGACTTATCAATAACACACACACTTAACGAGCAGTGTACCCGGTCAGTATGAATATAATGGTAAGTAGAGTATCGATCACTAAGAGTGGAACGTATTATCTAGTTATTCTAATCAGTATTTTAATATCTTAAGTTACCTGTACAACCTAATCTAACGCAAGGGGGTTCAGCCTGAGAGACTGGCACGGTTTCGTTATGATTAAATAAAAACTAAACTAATGAGCACGAATCAGCGATTAGCACACACGTACACAGATAGATACTTGAGACAATAAGAAGACCTGTCCTGATAGTTAAGTAGCTTGTCACTTGTTTTATTGCTAGTTTTATATGAAGTGTATATAATTAAACCTTTCTCGTTGGCTCTAATCTTATCAGCGAGTAAACCCTTAATGATTACTTATGTCTATCCTATTTATTTAGCGTCTCTTAAATAGGCGAGGAAGGGGCATGGCGACCCAAGCAATGCTCAGCTAGACACAGAGGTTATCAATGCACTAATAAAAGTCACCAAAGACATCAACATATAAACTTTAATTAATGGGAAAGAAATTTTAAGGGGTGCGCATGATATTCCGTAGTCACATGACATCAGCCCATCAATCCTGATGAATTAAAGTGTACTAATACAATAAAACAAAACTACTTAATGAATTGAATACATGTAGGACCTTCTTACATCTCTTGTATCTTCGTTCAGGGTGTGTCTTGTGCTGCTAATACGTCTGAATTCGTCTCTGGTTTGGTACTCGTACGTATGGTATCTTGCAAACAAAATTCGTCTGACTTTGGGGTATTTATAGTTTCAGTCCGAGGGTTAGATGCGGCGCATAGGATAAGTAGATGCGGCGCATTGACTTAACTTCGCGTGGGGTCCAAGATTAATATATTCAGGAATATTCATACACCGCCTTAAGATGCGGCATAACTCCATTTCTCTATGCGGCGCATGTCCTTTGTTGTCTTGGATTGTAACTTGTGAAATCTTGATAGTGATACGCCGTGTGTAAGAAGTATGTTGCGGCGTATCTGGAGCAGAATGATCTTGATCTTGTACATTTCAGTAGACTCTTAACATCTTGCTTGTTTTGCTCCATAATTAGTCCAAAATCGCCAAGTTTCACATAATACTTGTTTTTACCTGAGAATTACAAAAGTAAACATTAACGTATAAATTCTCATATATAATAAAATAAAACAAGTCAAATAAATAGGATAAATGTTGATAATAAAATGTACTTATTTGAGTTCATCAATTACCAAGATAAAGGCTGCACATTATCCTATGTTGGGCGGGAACAGATGAAGGTATGAATGAGAAAATCTTCTCTGTAATAATTAGTCGTCTTCTTTTGCTGTTGTGTTACCAAGTAATATAATGAATGTTGAGAATCGTTTAGCCCACCTAGGATATGTTTTACAAACATCATTGATATACACAGCGGAATTAACAAAACATCAATAATGTTAAACAAGGTTTTTATTAAATCAAGCGCGCTTCTTTATTCAATACTAATAAGCAAACTACTACATACTACCTAACGTGTACACACACACGTTTCTATTAGACTCTCATTGGAGAGTTCTATGTTTCTGGATGTATTTTACTGCCGCCCTAATACCCTTTATAAATAGGGTTTTACAAGAAAACCTATCTTCCACAGGAAGCTAACTAGTTTAATACATTTAGTCCCTGTTGTTTCATATTTCTTCATTTATGCATATGTAGTTTTGTAATCATCAAATTATAATTCCCAACAATGAACTTTGTAGTGATAAATATGTGATGTGTGTTTCAGTTTTACCTCCCTCTTAGCTTGAGGGGGAGCAATGTTCCGTCTCATTATCAGTAAATATTAAATCAGACCACATTTTCTCCCAAATTTTCTAAACATATTTAAATCAATTGGGATCACAAATCTCAAATGGTTTGAAATTTTTGATTGGGGGAGAGAATGTGATTTAAATATGAAATCTGATAAAAAATGTGATCTTTTGGACTCAAGTGTAGGCTCTCCCATATGTGCTAAACTTTTTCGTATATCGATGCACATATTGAGGGGGAGAAAATGATTTATGATGGCAATTGTGGTAGAACACCAAGGACCGACCATTTTATTTGACGTACTGGAGTTATTAGGATGGTAAGGTTAGGTATAAGTTCCCACGATCCCGCCAGAGCCGGAGGGATCTACCCAGGGACAATCCACTAGTTAGTGTAGAAGTCCTTAGGTATGATTATAAAGGGAGACAAGTGAGTATAAGGGAAGAGTGCCGACTGAGATGGAGCTAGTACTGGAACAAACCCAACAAGGTTCTAGTGATGAAGTCTCGGTAAGCGCTGAAGCGGTTTAAGAATGAAAAAGAAATGTAAAGATAAAGGGTGAAAAGAAAGAATCCCTCCTTACACTTTAGGCAGAAACCGGGTCAATACATATGTTATCAAAATCACTTAGTTGATTGCTGACATTGAAGACAAGTATCATGGACCCAGTGATACGCTGCACAACCCTCCCTAGCCACTCAAGGTCCCTCAAAGGCATCTTGTTTCATTTGTCACGGAGATCAATACATTTCTATCGTCTCTCTCACTCCGAGTAAGACGATATTGAAAAGGTGGCAGTCCTCTCCAGCCTCCAATCACTAAATCAAAATGCACTATTGAGTCTAAAGCCAAGAGATCATCCATAAATCTCATTAGGACACATTTCCAATATGCTTGCTATTTCATACACCGTGAAAAGTAAGAAAACATATATTAAGAGTCCTATGCATTATCTTTGTGGTATTGCCAGAACATCCGAGTGATACGTGAAGTATTCACAATGAAGATGGAAATCCTTCTAGAGCCAACATCAAACAAGCTCTTGGTGGGTGACATGTGAGATCCTTCTTGGATCAAACTTGTGACAACTGGAAAGAAACGATGGGGGCGATTCACATTTGAATCAAACTTGTTCCAGGAAATGGATTGACGGATGTTTTTGGAAAACCCTTCAATGTGCTCACCAACTGAGTTTTGAGCACATTGATTGTGAAAAATTTCAAACAAAAGTGTTTATGACAGAAATGTTATTCAATGTATAAAACCCTCGTCGTGTTGCATAAAATGTTTATCTAGTGACACGCGAGTGATTTTTCTAATCAATTTCTCATCAATCAGTGGGTATTCAATTCACTGATTCACTCTACCGTGCTGTCTGCTTTGAGACGTTCTGGTATGAGAACATGCTTAGTAGGGTGATTCCTATGGTAACTCGTTGGATGATTCCTTACAACAAGGTGGAAATTCCTGTCAAGGAGAATCTTCTTTAAAGGGGATTCTACCTGATCACAGGTCGGTCCTCATGGAACCGAAGGTTAATCCAACCACACCGAACGAATGACAAAGCCATATTCGTTCACCAACTTTATTGCTAACTGGTTTATTTCAGATTTATATAAAGATGGTGATGGTGGTACCCAATTCCAACAGAGACTTGTCAATCCATAACCTCATGCTCACACTTCACACTCACGTTGAAAGAAATCATGATAACAGAATGACCTACAACAGCTTCCGCAACTCTGTTGATAGTTATCATGATCCAGAAAAGTGTGAGCATGCCAGTCCAATAGTCACTACATCACATGAAGGCGATAATACAAAGGATGAACTTGGAGATTGATGGTGGCTGATGATCTCAAAACAAGCTCAAAGATACCAGAAGCTAAAGGAACAATCCTCACAAGATCACAACTTAAAGTACAAAGTTTACTAATCATGAAGAATCAAAGACTACGAGCTAAGAAACTGAGTTCATTAGAATACTAGAATTCAAATTGTAATTTTCGGGGTGACCTCCCTTAGGGGGAGATTGTTAGGAATATAAATATTCATATGAAAGACTCGGTCACCCCGAGTATCCATTAGCATTAAGTTATCTCGTAGGCTTATTAATACAAGTTTAGTTATAGCTATATTAGTTGTAATATTTGTGGAGTTGGGTCGGGTCTTTACCCACTGTCAGCTCATTCCAAAGCCCACTCGGGGCACTTAAGCTAGTAGTATGTATATACCCCTTCCCACACATGGGAAGGGTTGGATGTTCTCTTACACTTGAATCTAATATTACACATTTTCTCTCACTAGAACATCTCACTTTTTCTCTCTAATCTCTTAGAATTCGGCCAACTACTAAATCCATCATTGTGTTATGATATCCAATATCTTACAGTATAGTAGTCCAGATATACATATGTCAAGTGTAGATGGGAACGGCTCAAATCACGCTACCTAAATTGATACGGTAAACCTTAGATTTCGAGGGTTTATGTTCATGATTTTAATGTTCAAAAGACAATGTTTGAAAAGTATTTGTATCGTCGTTACTTGTGTGGTAAATGCTTAAAGTTCAAAAATAAAGTTATATACCCATATAACTTGTGTGTATGTAATCGTTTATCGAGATTTAAGAAAGAAATCGTTTAAAATTTAATAAAGGTTAGTGCATGATAAGTTAAAATATTTATTTTTAACTATTTTAAGTTTGGTGAACGTTAAGTTGCTAAGAAGTTTGTATTATTTGTTTTTAAGCTATTCAATTTATTATTCGATTGAAAATAGCATCGTTATTTATATTTTGATATTGTCGATTTTAAATCTTATATGAAAGTTTCTTTTTTTTTTTTTTTTTTTTTTTTTTTTTTTTTTTTTTTTTTTTTTTTTTTTTTTTAGTAAAATTTTGACTACATAAGTTTGTAAGTATAAGTATTTCAAAAATATTATGAAGTTAGAAAATTAACCCTTAGGTTATAAAAATTTACACTTCTTACCCATAACTTAAAGTTTTATATTTTTTGTCCAAAAGTATAAAATTTCGCTTTATATTCACACTTCCTGAAAATTTACCGTTTCTACCTTGATTTTTAATTATTTCAGTTTCAAAAGTCGCAATTTACATTTTTTACCTTGTACTTTTTAAAAGTTACACTTATTACCCCTTGGTTAAATATAATTTGCACCGGAGTCCTTTTTATATTTTATTAATTCATTATTTACACTTTTTTTTTTATCCCCAAGCATTAATTAGTTTTTAAATCTAATCCTTTTTATATATAGTTGTAGAAATTTTGGCAAAACAGGCCCTCCATGCATTTTGCGATTTACATGCATATTCCTTATTCTTTATTATTAACTAAATTTACAGTTTTGAACCAAGAATTCCAAGTTTAGTATTTTTACCCCCATGCACGTCTGTCGTTACATTTCTAGTCCTTGTTTTTGTAAATTTGCGTTTTTGTTTTAGAAAAGGAATCGCATGTCATGGATTATTAATATAAGTTATTTTATATTGGGAATAAGCTATTTAGTGCTTATTAGTCTATAATTTAGCTTATGGGCTTTTAAAGTCCATTAAGGGTGCGTTTGGTTTTCTAGCTCGCGACAAGGAAACACAAGGAAAATAAACGAGGAACTTAGAGCTTTTGGCAACGTTTTAGTGACTTTATAAACTTTGCAATGAGCTTATATAGGTGGCTTAATCTCGTAGCTTAAATCTTTTAGCTTAAAGGTTTAATAATTGACCAAAGTGGGGCGTTGGGTTTGTTTAGCGACAAGAACAAAAGAAAAGAAAAACTAAGCCAAGCTTTATAAAGACTTATGGCTTATTTTTAGGGCTTGCTACCATGTTTCCTAGCTTATTTAATGGACTTGAGGAGTAGCTTATAGCTTATTGCTTTGAAAATAACAAAAATAATTAAATAGGGGTGTTTGTTATCTCTCGGTAAAAAAAGAAAAGGAAGAAATCCTTTTTTTTTTTTTTTTTTTTGGTTTTTAACTTGACAAATGGTTTACATAACATATATAGGATACTAGAAAAATGTATAGAAGATTGAAAATAGCTTTGAAGACATACGAACTTATGGAACCTGATTAGAATGAAAATGGACCAAAGGGACTTCAAATTTGAACAAAGCTTTCCAAGGCTTCTAGGGATCTTGTACAAGCTTCATTCTCTTCTCTTTTGACTTGAATCTCAGTAAGTATAAGTGTGTATGGGAATGGTGTGTTAGCAGTGAAGAGGAGGCATGTTGGTTCGGTTTATATAGCCTAAGAAGTTAAGTCTTGTTCACTAGTTTTGTATACGTGAGTGTATATTCACCATATGAAATTGTATGGTGCATTTGGAAGATAAGTAGCATGCATGTAACATGTAATACATGACTATATGTATATACCACATGTATAGTTTAAGGCAACATGTATTATGTGAGTGTGTTGTAAGATTTTTGAACCATGCATGTTTTGTAGGTTTCTTAATAGAACAAGTAAGGTTATATAATGCATATATAGAATCGTATATACATGATCATATGGGATAATATCATACACGTACATATAGGATTATATGGAGCACACGTATATATACTATCATGTGGCACAATTTCCATTCACGTACATATATATGGAGCAAATTATACACACGTATATATATAGGATCATGTGAAACAATTTCCATACACGTATGGCATGCATGTAAATTGCTTATGTGGCATCATTTTAGGACACATATTAATAGTTTAGGGTATAGTTTGATCCCGGTAATTACTAACGTTAAGTCCTTAAGTCACGAAACTTAAAACCGGGTAACGTAAAAATATAATACTTATAAAAATGCCAAAGTTTATCAATATACTCCAACTAATGATATTAGACATGTGATAACGGAGAGCGTATACGTTTATAAGACATAAGTTTGAGTACTCGTATTACGTAAAGAGTATAATGTAAAAAAAAAATAACAAAGTGACAATAGTTATGACTAGTGATGAATTTGAGTATTTTGAATATATAGACTCATCCTAATCTTGTGTTGGTCGTGAGTATAATTCACATGATTAAACTTTTGTGATCGTTACTAAAAGTAATATCATTTAATAAAACATAATAATAATTGGTATTAAATATTTAAAAATAGACCTGAAATATGCGATGTGCAATCCTTGTTTGGTTACTTGGTCGCGAGATGAAATAAATATGTTTTGAGTTTATGCATTATATACTTGTACCATGAGCTTTAGATCTTGTACTTTAGAGTTTGTAAAATAAAATAAACAAAGTTTGAAATGATGCATTAGAGGGTTGTACATTAGCATTTGAAGTGTTGTACTTTAGCGTTTATTATTTAATTACATAAAATCATAGTTATAATAAATTAGGGTTTCGTGAAAATTCTACTAAATGGCAAACGTTTTGTTTAAACGTTTAATAATCGTACGTTTACGAAATAACGTAAAGTGATAAATAAAAGTTGAAAACTTTTATATAAGGAATGTTTATTTGAAACGTACTTAAGACATGTTGGTGTTGGTGAGAATGTGAGTTACGTTACATTAGTTTGTTGTTGTGATAAGATAAACTGATAACGTTTAATCTTAAAAAAAAATTTAGACGTAGAAAATGGATCAGTATTCTTTCGTTAGAATATTAATACAAGTGGAAATTACCGGTTGTTGATACAAAAGTTGGGCGTTCCTTGATTCCGTACCAATCAGATCTTAATGCTTGAGACCTGCGCACTAAGAAAACAAAAAGACACCGTTAGGCTTATCGTGGGATTGTCTCCCACGATTATCCTCCGGCGTGAGAGTAAGTAATCGGTTTTTAGGGTTTGTAGAAGAGTTAGGGTTTTTAGAAGAGTTAGGGTTTGTAAGTCGTACCTTTGTGAGGGCTGAGGTGCCCTCTATATATGGACACAAAATCCTTATTGGTTTCGTGTTCCCCAATCTTCGGTCTATCCCGCGTAAGGCGGTTTAATTGATATATATCCCATAAATAGAAGATATACTATCAAAGCCATAAATAACGTTGGGTTTGGGCCATCGTAAGCCCAAACCGTTATTGAAATAGCCCATCTCGTGATGGGCTGGAGTCCATTCGTGATGGACTTGAGTATGGATCGGGTTCGTGACCCGAATACGGAATATACGTCATCATGTCCCCCCAGTCTAGTGTGCGCAATGTGAAATTGCGGATGCTAGACTTACAATTGGAACTAAAAATATTTCTTGATGCGTAGCGGGGAAGTTTCAGGTATTTCCAGCCAAAATTAGCAAGTTAACCTAGTCCAAGTATCTTCTTCGAAAATCGTGAGGGTGGGTGAAAAAAGTGCTTTACCTTTTGGTTTCCCAACCATCCGATTGGAACAAGTGGGGTACACATGTCGTTCATCCACGAATATGTGTGACCCTTTATAAACTTGAGCCGTCATTTCACTGTGGTTATCACAGTAAAAAAATCATCATCTTCCGCCATTGTTAAACCTCCAAACAGCAATCAAAAATCAACAAAAAACTAAGGTAATAGCGCGTGCGCTTATAATAGTTATTGAAGGTTAATCATGGTTCTTCAATTGTCTGATTTTACTTCCGAATTATCTGAGGATGAACTTCGTCAGTTCACTTCATATTATTACATCCCTCTCGCATTGCATCCGGTAGTTCCGGCTGCAAATGCGTCGATAGCGGATTTCCCGCAAGGGAAAGTAGGGGTATATACGCGTTTTTTCGAATTCGCTAACCAGCGTGCGCCCATCTCCCTCTTTTTGTGTGATATTCTAAATCACTATCGCCTTCATATTTCCCAGCTGCACTGTATAGGTGCAGCAAAGATAACCAATTTTGAGGTGAATTGTCGCTTGTTAGCGATAGAACCAACAATTCATCTTTTCCGCGCGTTTTACCACACGTCGTGGTCAAACGGGTGGGTTTCCTTCTCTAAGCGCGCAGGGACACTGCAGTGCTATACTGAGAAGTTAGATGCACTGAGGGATTGGAGAGAAAAATTCTTTTGGGTTGATAGTTCATTTTTCCCATCGATTTTTGAGTTCTATACTCGAGAATTATTACCGAGAGACGAGCGCCCCGACCCTGGATTGTACAATGTAGCTGATGCGGATACGATAAACACCAATCGTATACCGATCAAAGCGTATCCCGAAGAGTTTTTGGTGCACATGGGCATTAGCCGCAATTACTTTGGTAGTCCAGAAGAGGTGCCAACATTTCTGGATGAAAATAGTTGGGGTGGGTGCTTGTCTCTTCCTTCCTCTTCGTTTAATAGCTGTAAGCGTTCTCCCTTTGTAGCTTATTAACACATTTTGTGTTTGTTTGTTGTTTGTTGCGCAGAGATGGATCTATTCCGCGTCGTGCATTTGGAGAAGCCGAAGCAGGTTATTGTGGGTGTGCGCCCTTTGAGGGATGGTGAGGAGCCCATTCTACAGGCTACCGCAGGACGCACAATGGCGCTCGCGCAGGGGGAGCCAGAGGGGACAGATGAGACTGTGGATATCCCCGCAGGTGTTACTATGGCTACTCCTCTACGTAGTTTTCCCCCTCCTGGGTCGCAAATCCCTGTGGAGTTATTGCATGTAGACTCGTCAGGGAGTGCTATGGATGAGTCTGAGGAGGAAGACCAAGGGTTAAAGCGCAAGAGGTCGTCTGGTGATGATGGCGCAGGGACATCAAGTAAGCGCCCTGCTATTTTTATCGAGCGACCAGCTGAAGAGGATGCGTCATCGCATAAAACTCCTCCCCCCAAGTAAGTACTTGTACCTTTAGATCTTTAGTCCTTTAATCCGCTATTAGTACTATAGAGTAACGTTGTTATTTGTGTAGTACTGAAACTGCTGCTGATGATGATGCGCATGTTGAGAATTCGCCCCCCAAGACTGGTTCTACAAATGTTGGTGAGTTTGTGACTGAGAGTCCAGTGGATGAGGAAAAATCTGCTGGAGATGCGCCAAGAAATAGCCTTCTAGAGGAGTTGGCGTTGGCTGCTGCGCACCAGGCTTCATTGGTTGCGCGGCTACAGGCTGAGTATGGTGGTGAGGGCAGCCTGGTTGCGCAGAAGGATAAGGAGATTGACCTTCTAAAGGCGCAGTTGGCTGATGCGCAGGCTGAATTGAGGGCATCTGCAATGTATGACCAGAAAGTTGCTGATGAGAAGATGTCGCTCATGGCCGAACTGAATAAAGAGCGCACTGGAGCAAAAGAGTACAAGGCCTCCTGCCTTTGGGCCTTGAGATATATGGAGCTGAACAAGGGGAAACTCATGTCTGACTTGGATGAATTCCGTAAGGCTGTGGAGAGTTTGCTGGAGAATCAGGAGACCAAGCTGCGCAGGCTCAGCATTGAGTATAATGAGGAATTGTATCCTCATTTGGTGTCAACCATAGCTGAGCGCAGGTGGCTTATCAGCCATGGTTTGTGCCTTGCTGCTTTGGGTACTTTGGAGTCGCAGGAGGTGACGGGGGTGTTTGGGGAAGTTGTTGAGTGCGCGTTGGCACGTGGCCAAGCGCAGGCTGTAGAAAAGCTTGCCGAGAGCAATTTGTTGACCGTGCCTATTACTCAAGTACCAGGTTATAATGCCAACTCCTATGATGAGCTTGTCGCTGCCATGGAGAAGATGAAGCTTTTCGAGCTTCCTCATATTGCTCGCCTGGAGCGTGACCAGGATTTTCCCATAAGCGTGATCATGGAGGGTTTAACCTTTGCTAGGCATTCATCCGAGGATGCTGAGGCGTAGCTTGACTATTTTCTGAAGCCGGATGTGT
Source organism: Artemisia tridentata subsp. tridentata (assembly GCA_021014915.2). Classification (NCBI taxonomy): domain Eukaryota; kingdom Viridiplantae; phylum Streptophyta; class Magnoliopsida; order Asterales; family Asteraceae; genus Artemisia; species Artemisia tridentata. Next base: position 79,692,338 of record CP139508.1, read on the forward strand.
CGCAGCTACATGTGCCTATTTTTGCTCGTCCCCGTGACATCCTCAACCCTTTTGCCCTTGAGAAAGAAATTCCATTGAAGGCGTCCTTAGAAGCTCATGAGATGAGACTTGCCAAGAAGAAGGGCCAGAAGGGGAAAGCTATTCTGTGTGGTCTTGGTGCGGCTCACATTCCTAGATCTGATGGGGTACCGGTTAGCGTGCCAACGGTAGCACCCAAGGATGCTGAGCTATTACAGAGGCTTAAAGATGCTGGTTGTGTGGCGCGCCAAGCGGGTAGCTCAGGGCTCAGGCGTACTCGTAGCATGTCTTGGTAGTTTTGATGTAGTGATGTTGTGTGGTATGTCCACTTTTTTGTTGTACATATGCTTGTTGAATATGTACTTTTTATGAACTTGTTATCCATAATAAATTGTTGATTAGAAAAATACGATTGTACGCATATTGTATCAATTTTGATTGTGGTTACAAGTTTTGTACTTAGGTATTTCGTCTTTGCATAAAAGATGTCTAAGAATCAAACCGTTTGTATAAACACATTTAAAAAAGGTTACAAGGATTTATAATCACTTATATCATAATCGTGTATGACATGATCGTATATAACATAATTGTGTATGAAATTTACAAGTTGTTGTGTATCCATCGTGGGGTGCACAAGTGTATGGATTGCAGCGTGCTACTAATACCATACTAAGGGGTTAATTGTCTTAACTCCTTATTTGTTAAACGCGCACAGTGTGCATTGATGTGTATCCGTCGTGGGGTACGCATGGAACTTACTCCAACGTCTTGAGAATAAGGTGTTTAACAAGGATGCGTGATCCGGTGTTGATGGGTTTGCAACCCTCTTACTCAACGAGTCATTTATTAGGTTTACTCATCCTTTTACCATCGTGGGTTTTTAATTAGTGCATGTACGCCATGTAGGCAAAAGATAATATAACAAACAGTATTGAGACATAAATTATATGTAAGCAATAAAGTAAAGTGTGTCGCGGAGTTAGCTAGAAACCGCAACATTTTATTAATACTTGCAAGTTTTTGTAAAAAGAAAAAAGAAACATTTGTCTAAATGAAAACAAAAAATGTAAATACACGGATGTTTATTGAGCACTTACTAAAGTGCGTAGGTGTCCATGTACTGGGTCGTAACCTTTCCTAAAGATAGCATCTCTTGAGATTGCAGATATTCCATGTGCGTTGTAGCTCACGGCCATCCATGTCACGCAGCTTGTAGGCGCCTTGTCCTAGTGCTTCAATGACCTCATAGGGTCCTTCCCACTTTGGTCCAAGTTTTCCTGTATCTTCTGCGTGGCTTGCATCATTAGCGCGGTACACGAAGTCGCCTGGTCTGAATGAGGTGCTTCGAACTTTAGCGTCGTAGTATCCCTTCATCTTTGACTTGGTTTTTGCCTCTCGTATAGCTACGCGCTCGCGCCTTTCTTCCAATAGGTCCAAATCTATCCGTCGTTCGTCGTCATTAGTCGCGACATTAACTTCCGCGGTGCGGATAGTTGGCATTCCAATTTCAACTGGTATGACAGCTTCTGTCCCGTAGACAAGGGAAAAAGGAGTGTCTCCATTGCTAACCTTGATTGTCGTGCGGTGCGCCCATAAGACATGCGACAGTTCGTCCACCCAACTTCCTTTGTGTTTGTCCAGGCGCGCTTTAATTCCTTCGCCTAGACTACGATTTGCGCGCTCAACTAAACCATTGGTTTGTGGGTGTTTAACTGATGCGAAGTGTTGTGTGATATTTAGCTCTGCGCACCAGTCTTTGAACGGGTTATCACGGAATTGTTTTCCATTGTCCGAAACAATTTCCCCAGGTAGTACAAAGCGGCATACAATGTTTTCCCAAACAAAGCGTTTTACTTGATTTCCTGTGATTGTCGCTACTGCCTTCGCTTCAATCCATTTAGTGAAGTAGTCTATTGCAACAATAAGGAATTTAAGTCCTCCCGCCGCGACAGGGAAGGGACCCGCAATGTCAATACCCCACTTATAGAATGGCCATGGAGAAGTGATAGGTGTTAGCTCCTGTTGTGGTCTGCGCGGGATGGGTCTAATAACTTGGCAGTCGTTGCATTTATTTATCACATCGTGCGCATCACGGTGCATAGTAGGCCAATAGTATCCTGAGCGCAATGCTCGCGCTACGACGGACCGTGGTCCTGAATGCATACTGCATGAACCAGCGTGGATCTCTCGGAGTACGTAATCTGCCTGAAGAGGTCCAACGCACCGAAGCCATGGTTGTAGGAATGAGCGCCGATATAGGATACCATCTCTAAGTTCGAACCTCTGCGCCGTGCGCCGTACCCGTCGAGCGTCCTTCTGCTCATCGGGCAATTTGCCCTTGCTTATAAATTCGATAATAGGGGTCATCCACGTCGGATTCTCTTCCTCTATTACCGTGGATATCTCCATCTCCGAGATGGATTTGTTCTTTAGGATCTCCACTAAAACTTGTTTTGACAGGTGCGCGAAGCTAGTAGATGCGATCTTGCTTGGCGCATCCGCTTTCTTATTTTCACCTCTAGGAATTTGCTTAATGGTAAACCTATCAAAGCCTTGTATTAGCGATTTGGTCTTGTCGAGGTATTGGACCATGTTATCCTCTTTAGCCACATACTCGCCCAACACATGGTTGGCTACCAATCGGGAGTCCACATTTGCTTCTAGGTTACGTACACCTATTCGATTTGCAATGCGTAATCCAGCGATTAGGGCTTCATATTCTGCCTCGTTGTTCGTGGCTGTGAATTCAAAACGCAGTGCGTAAGTGAATTCCATTCCTTCTGGATTAGTGAGGATAAGGCCAGCGCCCGATCCATCCACACATGAAGATCCATCTGTGAACAAGACCCATGGTTCTTGTAATTCTACCTTGCTCGGTGGGGGTGCGTCATCGGTATCTGGTTTTTCGATGATGAAGTCTGCTAGTATTTGCCCTTTAACCGCAGTGCGTGGTCTGTAAGAGATGTTATACTCGCCTAGTAGCACACTCCATTTTTGTAATCGACCCGATGCGTCAGGTTTAGAGATGACTTGTTTGATAGGTTGGTCGGTAATCACTGCTATTGGGTGCGCTTGAAAGTATCTACGCAGTCTTTTGGCAGCAAATACTAACGCCAAGACCAACTTCTCCATTGAGTTGTAATTAATCTCTGTCTTCTTGAGTGCTTTGCTTACAAAATACACCGGTGTTTGTACAGAATTCCTATCCGTCAGTAGCACTGCGCTGATCGCTCCATGGGTCGCGGATAAGTAGACGATTAACTCCTCCCCTGGTCGGGGTGCAACTAGCTTAGGAAGCGCTGCTATATGTTGCTTAAGCTGTGTGAAAGCTTCTTCCGCTTCCGCAGTCCAACGAAAGTCTCCCTTTTTTGTACACTTCTTGAGTGTTTTAAATAAAGGAAGTGACTTATCTGCTGATTTGGACAGGAATTTGTTCAAACCGGCTAGCTTTCCATTCAGAGATTGAACTTCTTTCAACGTGCGCGGTGAAGGAAGTTGGATGACAGCCTCTGTTTTTTCTGGGCATGGCTTAATGCCATCTGGTTCTATCAAATATCCTAGGAACATGCCTTCTATAGCGCCAAAAGTGCATTTCTTAGGATTCAACTTCATGTTGATCTTTCGTAGTGTTGTGAATGTTTCTTCAATGTCGCGCACCACTTCATCTTCAGTATGGCTTTTTATGACAAGGTCATCCACATAGACCTCTAGGTTGCGTCCCACTTGCTTCTCAAACGCATTATCTACCAGTCGCTGGTAGGTGGCGCCCGCATTCTTCAGGCCAAAAGGCATTTTTGTATAACAAAAAACGCCTTGGCTTGTGTGGAAGGCTGTTTTTTCCTCGTCTTCCTTAGCCATTTGGATTTGGTGGTACCCTTTGTATGCATCCAAGAAACATTTAAAGGGATATCTGCACAAAGATTCCACTTTCCAGTCTATCTCTGGTAGTGGATAGCAGTCCTGTGGACATGCTTTATTAAGGTCGGTGAAGTCCACACACATCCGCCAACTGCCATCGCTCTTTTTGACCATTACTGGATTGGAAAGCCAATCGTGGTAATAGACTTCTCGCATGATGCCAGCGTCCACAAGTTTGTGTACTTCTTCTAGTATGGCTTTTGCGCGCTCTGGAGCCTGGCCGCGCTTTTTCTGCCTTACTGGGGAATATCCTTGTCGGATTTGTAACTTGTGTTCTGCAATCGAGCGTGGCACACCAGTCATGTGCTTTGGTTCCCATGCGAAGATATCCAGATTCCTTTGTAAGAGCGCGCACACGGCCGCTCTGCCTTTGTCAGACAACGATCCTCCAATCGACACTTCTTGCTCTGGGTATTCAGGGTGAATCGCGACCTTTAGGTTTGGTACTTTAGCTGCGATCTGTTCTGGGATGTGCGTTGTTTCACATGTAATCGTGTTACACTCTTCTGGTGGCGCAGCGTTGTTGTATATGGTGACAATGCCACCTTCTACTGGGAATTTGAGCATCCCATGTGCTGTGGATGGTACCGCGCGCATCGCCGAGATTCCTGACCTTCCAATAATGCCATTGTATGGCGAAGGAGATCTGATCACCATAAAGTTCATCCAGGCTGTCGTGGAGTGTTCCTTATTACCAATAGCGACTAGTAGTCGCAATTGTCCCATGGGCCATATCTTTTCTCCTGTGAAGCCAGTAAGCGCAGTCGTGGCTGGGCTTAACTGTCTTTGTATCTCAGGGCGCAGTCTCTTGAAGCAATGCTCATACATTATATCCGCTGAAGCCCCTCCATCGACATACATGCGGTGGATATCGTGACCCCCCGCATTTATCTCAATGGTGAGTGGTTCTGCTACTGCGTTGTCCGCAGTCAAGGTGGGGAAAGAGATTTCGCTTCCATGGGAGAATATCTGGCTGACCTTTTGCCTAGTCTTTCACTGCCATGATTGTATCATGTAGATTGTGTCAGCCTTGTCCTTGGGCGCTTCTTTCTTGCCCCCAGTTCTCTGTTTGTCTTTCCCGTCCTTAATGTTTTTAACGAGATGGTCCAATCTGCCTTCTTTTACTAACTTGTCTATTAGTTGGCGCAGTTGGACGCAGTCATTAGTTGTATGGCCCTTCTGTCCATGATATTCGCAGTATCCGTTCCCTACGCGCCGATCTTCAGGGGTGCGCATAGGTGGGGGTCTTGGAAAGTTCGCACCTTCCATCGCAAATATCTCCTTTGGAGTTTTCATTAGTGGGGTGTACTTGTCGTTTCCCCGTCCGCCTCCTTGGCTATGATAACTTTTGTTACGATTGCCACTCTGGTCATTGGATTGTCTCCTTAGCTCTTCTTGTGACCTATGGTTCGAGTAGCCTTTCTTGCTATCCGCAGCGGCTGCTTCTCCTTGGACGAAGGACCTCGTGCGTTTCATTAGTTCGTCAAAGGTTTGGGGAACCCTATCGTTTAACTTTTTTATCAGATCTGGGTTATTGATTGCGTTCATAAACCCCGATATCTTTAGTATTTTTGGGCACGCCTTGACCTGCATGCATTCGTCCTTATAGCGCTCCATGAAAGCGCTTGTGGATTCCCCTTGGCGCTGTTTTACCCTAGCGAGCTCGACAGGGTTTTTGGCGCACTTCTTTCTTTGAGTAAAGTTTAAACGAAACGCCTTTCGCAACTCTTCAAACCCACCGATGCTTCTGCGTGGAAATTACTGAACCAGTTGCGCGCATTCCCTACTAATGTAGAGTTAAACATGTGGCACCACACAGGTTGTGGCCAATTTTCGATAGTGGCTGATGATTCGAAAATTTTTAGGTGATCATCAGGATCACCTGTCCCATCATATGTTTTGACATTAGCAGGCATGCGCCTTTTGTTATTTTCCGAAAAATCGCTGATGCGCCGAGTGAATGCATCAACTTTCTGGCGGCGCCAGGGACGAGACATGTCTTCGTCTTCCTGGTCGCGGTATTTTCCCCTTGATTTCCAGTGTCCTGTTTCTTTGTCCTCGTTGTCCGAGGAGTCACTTGAGGATGAGCTTACTCTTTTGCGACGCTTGCGCCGACCATCATCGGAATCTGAGCTTGCTCCTCTGCGGCGCTTGCGCCGACTATCCTCGGAATCAGAGCTTGAAGGGCTTTCACTTGGGGAGCACCGTCGCCCAAGCCTATCATGAACCCTGCGACTGCCAAGCCTAGTGTGAACATTGGCGCGCCGTTCCCCATCTTCATGCTCCTCCAGATACTGAAAGTCGGCTGCTTCATCATCCACAACCTTCCTTCCAATCCTAGTAAACACTGGGTGTTTGCGGCTATCCTTCTCGCGTCTTTCCTTTCGGTAGCGCGGTGGGGATGCCTCATGCTCAGGGTCAAAGTTGAGCCTGGCGTGCAGACTTTGGCTTGACCTCTTTTTTGCCTCCTCTTGCATGAGCGTAGCCAAGGCTTCGTAGTTTTGAGATACGAAATCACTTGGCGCTAGTTCAGGCGTGACTCCTTCTAGTGCGAGGGAGTCTGTTTCCAAAACAAGATCCTTGTTTCGGATTGGCGCATTTGGTGGCTCAGTGAAGTTTACTTCTGGCATGGTGAGAGGAGTGCGCTGTAGGTCTACCGCGCTAGTACTTGTTGTAGTAGCATTGGTAGTCATAGTGAGCGGTTCTACTGGAGTAAAGAGCAGATCTGAGTACGATCCTAAGCTTCTAGGCGCACTGGTTGTTCCAGAGGTCTGCTTAGAGGCCGCATCAGTTTGTTGTTTCTTCCCTAGTAGATCGTCATGCGTTTTCTTCGCATGCGGAGTCCGCTGATTTCCGTGCTTCGTCATTCTAGTTCTTAGCAAAGTTCTTAGTGTAGGGTCCCACGGATGGCGCCACTTGTTGATACAAAAGTTGGGCGTTCCTTGATTCCGTACCAATCAGATCTTAATGCTTGAGACCTGCGCACTAAGAAAACAAAAAGACACCGTTAGGCTTATCGTGGGATTGTCTCCCACGATTATCCTCCGGCGTGAGAGTAAGTAATCGGTTTTTAGGGTTTATAGAAGAGTTAGGGTTTGTAATTCGTACCTTTGTGAGGGCTGAGGTGCCCTCTATATATGGACACGAAATCCTTATTGGTTTCGTGTTCCCTAATCTTCGGTCTATCCCGCGTAGGGCGGTTTAATTGATATATATCCCATAAATAGAAGATATACTATCAAAGCCATAAATAACGTTGGGTTTGGGCCATCGTAAGCCCAAACCGTTATTGCAATAGCCCATCTCATGATGGGCTGGAGTCCATTCGTGACGGACTTGAGTATGGATCGGGTTCGTGACCCGAATACGGACTATACGTCATCACCGGTAGTTACAGATCGGGAAGTGGATGTTGTTGTTAAGCATATACTTGCAAAATACCATATGGTGAACCAAAAGGACATGTCAAGAGCAGGCGCAGTACAAGAAAGAAGAGCTTCCATATGGGCTAAACCACAACTTGACCATGTTAAAATAAATTGTGATGCATCTTGGATCAAAGAGTCCGGAAAAGTGGGTTTGGTTTTATTTGATCGAAATTATAATGGGGAAGTGTTATTATCCGGTGCTCAGGGATAGCTTTTTGCGAGTTTTCCATTGGAAGCCGAAGCGAAGCTATCATGTGGGCTATGAGTCATGCTCAAAGTCCTAAATGTTGTTTTCGATTCCGACTCTTTGTTCCTAGTTAATGATCAACCTAGCGGATCTTCTCTTTTACAAATTGCCAACATGTTTTCACAAAATTTATAATTTTCACTAGCTTTTAGTACGTGTCAATGGTCGTTTGTTAAAAGAGAAGGGAATGAAGTTGCTCATAGTATAGCTACTTGGGCTGTAGGATGTATGATGAAATCGTTCTTGAGGGTAAAATTCCAGATTGTGCTCTTGTACGAGCGATGAAAGATGTACTAGTATCTTCTATTAAATGAAATTCGCCCTCTATAATAATAATAATAATAATAATAATAATAATAATAATAATAATAATAATAATAATAATATTCGACCTCTATAATAATAATAATAATAATAATAATAATAATAATAATAATAATAATAATAATAATAATAATAAATACATAAATAAATAAAACATTACATTAAAAAATTATAACATCATATATATTAAAAACTTAAATTAAACTTCACGAAAAAGGTGTTCGACCAAATCGACACGAATGTTTTAGTGCACTTGTGACGATTTGATTTGTCTAATAACTTGATGCGTTTGTTCATGGGATCTTAGAAGGTCGTCCGATTGATGTGCTTCCTCCGGATATCAGTCGGTTGATATTGCCTTCCTTTTGTGTTTTCGAATCACATTATGTAATATGATGCATGTATACATCATACTCATTATTTCCAAACGCATTGGTCGTGCGTGATTGGAAAATATAGCCCATTTTTTCTTGAGAACAACAAACGCTCGTTCCACATATTTCCTTGCCGCTTAATGTTTTCGCTTATATCGTATTCACTTGTGGTCATCGTCGGCTGATTCTGAAATTGACTTAACAATTGTCACCCATTCCGGATATATCCTGTAAAGAAGATAATATCCCTATGTACAAGTTCGCCCCAGAAACACCAAAGAAAACATGACATATCAAGTCTTGTGATGCAACAACTTCTAAGAAAATGAATGGATTCAGACCATGATCACGTCTATAATATTGCCCTTTATATGCGTTCGAACAACCAAAATCTGTACAATGGAGGCTTCCTCACATTCTCGGAACCCCGTGCTTTTCTTCGTGATGCATATAGCTTTTCAACATCAGTGTAAGTAGGTTTTCACAAATACTCTGCTCCAACTCCTTCGAAATCTCTTCCGAAAATGATATGCATCGTACATCGGATGCACACTAAAATAGGCGACGACTAAATGATAATGAGCACTGTAATGATCTCTATTTATGATGTTTCCAGTGGCTCGCGGCCATTCACATTGTTGTCTATTCTAAATAAACGAAAACACTCTGTTAAAAAATTCATGTCTCTACTGGTAACTTATGTTTCTTTTGATAAGTTTGTGAAGAAGGGCGTTTTAGAATTCATTTGGATAATGAGGAACGATACATATTTTGTTTGAGTTGTGTATATATTGAGAAAGACTATGTTTAAAGTTGTGGGTTGTGATTTAATGGTAAAGTTTATATTTTTTAGGGTTTTGTTAACAATAACCTTATGGGTTGTGATTAAGGTCACCATAATTAAAAATTAAATAATTAATTAATATGAAACATTCCATATTTAACAACATGTTTTATAATTATAATAATTACATATGAATAAATATGGAATAATGAGTTTATTAAATGTTAGTAGTATTATTTCACAATTATTAAGCTTAATCACAACCCTATAGGTTGTTGTTAACAAAACTTCTTTTTAGCGGCATTTACATACATCAAAAATAAAAATAAAAAAAATAAATATTTACATATTTTCTCAAACCTTGCTTTAATAGCATTGTACATCATGCATTAAAAACTTGTGTTCGAAGAAATACTACGCTCTCTATCATAACTACAACATTCAGATACATTCAATAGGATAGGAATACTACGCTCTCTATCATAACTACAACAAAATTAACATACGCTAAGTGAATCACAATGATAACAAAGTCAAACAAAGTTCTACTACTACAGATTGAAATTTTGGTTTTGAGCTAAATAGCTAGCAATAACTACGACATGCATAACTTAGATTACAGTGAACATAAACATAACAACATTAATCGCAAAAAATGTGCATAAATTAGGTATCGACAAATATCAAATCACTACGAGGAAATTGCATAAACTCATAGGCAAGTCACCTACTAAATGATTAAATTCGAATTAGAACACATAAATTTAGTTTGAATACTAGAATCCGTATCATAACACGCAAAAACAACTCAAAATCATCATAACATCCGGTAACAATGCAAAAACACCAAATGCCATTCAAAATCTGCATTTACATTCACAAATTTCCCAATTTTCAGCTAACTTATAAACATTAGTACTGCATGAACAAAACTTAGAGTGTAATGGATGAAGTTGCCATATACTAGAAATAAAGTACTAGATTTTCAGCTAATAACAAACCATAAATCATATCCGATCAAGAAGCTTTACATGTTAAGTCACAATCACAGTGATCCTATAATAAACTTTTATAACTACAACCACGAGAATCAAGTAATCAACAAATTCTAGAATTTTAGTAAGATTGGTTCATTTTAGAACAACGTGAACATAGATGCATGAGAAAAAATGTAACAGTCACCACTACCAAACAAGAAATCTAGGCTCAAATATTAGTCAAATCATTACTAACATCTCTTAACTAGTAGCTTATGCCATACAACCAAATACACAAAGGAAAACACTTAATTGTTGAAAAGAATTACTTTGTTTCATCATTTAAACATCAAATAATGCGAGTATTCACAATCAAAACGAGTGTCTAACCTCGTTATGAAGTTAGTCTAGTCCACGGACAACACCGTTGTCAAGACAAAAAGAGCGACATGTCAAAATAATGGCAAATTCTGGGTTGTATGGTGCATAAGCTGCTAGTGTTTTAGGTTACATCTCCACTGATGAAAATAACCTTGCAAGTTAGAAAAAGTGTGTGTTTGGCGTGTATTAATGCGTGTGATATATAAAGGTAAAAGAGAGTCTTTTACCTAATGGAAATTTGTATTTTCTTTTAGGATATTTGTGTTTGTTTGAAGATCTTATCTTGGCCATACAATGAAGATGGATCCATGTGAAGTAATGATAAAGGGTCAAGATTTCATGTTGATATATTACGTTGGATCATTTTGGAATCTGAAGTGTTGACATGAATAGCATTGTTGAGCAGGAAACTAATAACTCTGCTTCAACTCTGATTTACCATGAATTGGTGGGCCCTTTTGTACATTGAAGGATCCGTGTGAAAGGAATAGTGATGTTGGACAAAATTCATGGGTAGAAAGTCTGATTTAAACACTCGTACTATGAAGAAGAAGTGGTTCTACTTAGGTTTTTTGAAAATGAGCTCGTGAAGTTAAGTTTATAACGTAGATAATGAGGTTGTTGTGAATTTATTAGAGGAGTGTTAGGAATATAAATATTCATATGAAGGCTCGATCACCCCGAGCATCTAATTAGCATTTATATAGCTCGTAGGCTTATTTATATTAGCTTAGTATTATTAGTATTAGTATTAATAGTATTAGTCGTATTTATATTTGTGGAGTGGGTCGGGGCTTTCCCCACTGTCAGCTCACTCCACAGCCCACTAGGGGCACCAATATGTAGAAGTATAAATACCCCTTCCCACACTTGGGAAGGGTTGGAACTCTTGTCACATTTCACCTACAAACTAATAGATCCAGTTTTCTCTCAAGAGTCTCCCTCTCTCTCTCTAACATCTCACTAACTCACCATGGGATTCTTGATCTTTCATGAATCAAGACCACCCGAATCATACACACAATCAAGATGGTTATTTCCTACAATTGGTATCAAGAGCCATGGTTTCATCTTGGTCAGATCTGTGGTCAAATGGCTGTATATTCGGTTGGTTTCTTTCATCTTGGTGAGATATGTGGTCTAAAGGTTGCTATAATTCTTTTTGTGGTCAATGGCTTGATTTTAAAGTTTACTATTATTATTCTTTGTTGACTCGTACAACAAACTTGTGGTTTCTTGGTTCTGTTCTCCAAGTTATTTACTTATTGTGGTCAGTTTGAACATATCTTCATCTTTGGGTTCTTTACTTGGGCTAATGGATTTCATCTTTAGGCTCACTGTCCATGTATCTTTGGATTTGAACTAATATTGTCTAGTGTTATTTGGTTCGAATCTATCTTTGGATTTGAACTAATATTGTCTAGTGTTATTTGGTTCGAATCGTTGTGTTCAAGCTGCTTTTTTCAATCTTTGGTTATCATTTTATACTAACTGCTACCACAAATATCATTCATCAATACTCACAAGTCTTGCGTACCTTTTATTTTTGTTTTGGGCTTAAATGAATTTGGGCTGTAAGTGTCCACAGATACAAACGTTTGAATTGTGGTATTCATTTGTGGTTAAATTCTTGGTAGCAAGTTGTTAATGGCGTGTCAAAAGGTGAGGTATTATTGGTTGCTGCTGGTGTCCAAAGGTTGATGTTCTTCAATGCGGTTTGTTATGAAAGAGAAAAACACAGATCCGGTTTTTAAGGAAAGTACGAAAGTGACAGCGTTGACCGGTCAAAGTTGCAATTTGTTTCCAATGCGGTTTGTCTGTTTGTTTTAACTCGGTTTGACATGAACTCGGTTTGTCTATAAAATCACAAACTCGGTTTGTGTATGTGCTCACGAATGCTGTTTGTCTAGTTATCACGGACGCGGTTTGTCTGTTTAACCACGAACGCGGTTTGACTGTATTCACATACGCGGTTTGTCAATATGCTCACGAACTAGGTTTGTGTATAAGAGGTGTATGCGGGTTTGGTCAACGAGTTATCAAGCAAAAGTATAAGTACAAAGATGAAGAAGAGACACGACCAGGAAATATACCACAGACTCAATAACAAGCAGAAAGCACAGTCAACACAAAAAGATGATACAACTAATTCAACAATCCACGACCACAACCATTAATAAGCTTAAACCAACATCAGTTCATAACCATCAGCAGTCATAATCTAAGCCTACAACTACACACAACATTAATCCACACATCACTCCCTATAAACATCATTATCATCACAGCTAATGAACACAAAATAAAATCAAAAAGATCTCATTGTATCTTTCGTGTATAACACAAGTTTATTAGATCTTTAAAATCAAAACACACGAAATGATATATCATCATCGATCTTAATTTTTTTGAAGACTAAGCATCAATTGAATATCCGAAACATAAAGAAAGTCTCATAACAATTCTCGTTAGAAACTTTCCTTGGTTCGTTCAAGATGAAAGACACCTACCCGAGACCTTAGATAAGATCTTGAAGCCATTAAATCGTAAGGACAAGGAGGTCACTGGAGATTGATTGATGTTTGATATCGTTCAATATGAATCAAAAGGGTTTGGTGCTCGGTGGTTTACTGATTATATTAAACGAGGATGATTTTAGTGGTGTATTTGTGATGTATTCGTTTGGTGGCTGAGGTTATTTGATCATTTGAATAATGAGAAATGAGATAAAGAAATGAGCAGTTGATTTCTATGATGGGTGGATCTGGTAATCAAAGGTGGGAGGCGTTTTTTTTTATGAGATATATGAGGGATTTGATGTGATTAGGGTTTGTAGTTGACTGCAAGAGTGGGATAAGAGAAGCAGTGGTGGTGTTGTGTTTATGAGATAAGGATTAGGGTTAGATCAAGTTGTGATTATGATGTGTTATACACTATAACTAATGTGTGATTAGGGTTAGTGCTTGTGTTATTGGACTTGGTCTGTTGATAGTCATTTCGGTTGGGCTTGTGAACCGAATTGCTTATGATGTAAATAGATTTGATCACATGATGGGCTTGAACTAGGTTGTGCATGGGCCTTGTTAAATGTATGTGACAATTGGGCTGGTGATAACGTTCACATGGAACGGATTGGTGTAGTTTGTTATGGTATGTAGTTGAGTTATTCTTCACAAGGACAAATTTGTTGTTGGTATTAAACTCGTGTGATATACTTTTGGACGACACTTTTGATCGTGCTTTGTTTACTCGAGATTATGAATTGATTTGGGTAAATGAATGTCATCGTGATTATAGAGTTGTGAATTTGGCAGCAGTGTCCTATTGAGGTCCACGATTTGAGTGATCCTGCAATTTGATCTCTGCGATATGAGTTATAGTTGACAAATTGTGATTTGGTTAATTGCGATTTGACTCATTGCGATTTGATCAAGTTGTGATTTGACTTCTTTGACTTGAATTTCGAAGATCAGTATTGCACTTCACTCTTGGTTGTTCTTGTTGATTTCACGGTTTCTCTTGTAGATTTTAGAAAATCCCGCGAAAGAGTCGATTTCTCGGTTTAAATCTCAAGAACTGTAAAATCCCGTGAAATCAATTTTGGACAAGTAGGCGGGAGTTGGATTTAGACAAAATAAAACTTACGGGGTTTGACTATATTTTCGGGATAAGTTTGTGCTTCAAGATCGGCAGGAATTGGGAAGTTATGGTAACTTGGTTGGTTTGTTAATTCACGGGTTGGTGTACTTAGTGTCACAAACATCTCGGGGTGGATGGATGCACGATGTTTGTTGACCCTTGCTCAAGCGTATTTAAGGTGATTAGACCTGGATGTTCAAGAAGTGGATATATACAATAAAGGATGGAAGGTTGGGTATATATCACTACCTATATTTAAAGGAGTTACGTTGTTGTGCTCAATATAGGTTCTAAATCACAATTTGCAATTTAAGGTGATTAGACTTGGATATTCACGAAGTGGATATATACAATTAAGGATGGAAGGTTGGGTATATATCACTACCTATATTTAAAGGAGTTACGTTGTTGTGCTCAATATAGGTTCTAAATCATAATTCAGTGCAAGTTTAAGTCGCGGACTTGTTCTTTATCAAGCTTCATCAAGTGATTGTTGTTTCTCAAGCTTCTAATGGGATTGTTGTTCAAGATCTTCTCAAGAGGTAGTCAGGCTTAAAGACAAGAGGTGGTTTGTTTGGAGACATGTTTTAACCTTTTACTCACTTTAATGTCATATGCATTTCATCAAGCGGTTTTGGCATATTACGAGCTTCAATGAATTGTTAATCTACTAAACCATTGATGATGAGGAAAGCAAGGGGTTACTACAAGAGAGTCTTAATCACCATCTTCGTTGCAGTAGTTTCATTTGTATCTTTCCATGTTTTGTGCCTGTCAAATTCACAAACATCACGGACTCTCAGCTTTGGCAAAAAGGTCATTTCATGTCCTTTTTGAGGGGGAGAATTATCGCAAGTTTCCTAGAAGTTCTGTCTCCAGCGATGTGAATTTTAGCGGTTCCGGTTACAGCGGGTCAGATCGTATCGGTTCAGTCTCCAGCGGTTTGAATCTTAGCAGTGTCGGTTACAGCGGGTCAGATCGTAGCGATTCAGGATTCAGTGGTTCAGTCTACAGCAGTTTGAAGCTTACTGTTGTGCAGTTAGTTCTTGAATTTATTTCTCAGATAAATCTCAAGAACTGTAAAATCCTGTACACAGTACGACAACTATGATAGGACTGACTATGAGTCATGGGCACCTCTAAGAATTTTGTTTCTTCTCTTTTTGGCTAGTCAACAGCACAAGATGATCACGAAGTTAATCTGGTATTCTTTATTTGTGATTGAAGTTGAATTTCACGAAGGCGTCTACTTATTTTATCTTGAAGTCGGGGTTGGTTGGATGCATGACCTTCAATGATAACTTGCTCGTGCGTAAAATTTAAGTTGAAGACTTGGGTTATCTAGTTACCAGTAGTCGGGGTAACTATCACTTAAGAGTTATTGGAGTACTCAGTGTCACACGTCAATGACGATGTCGATAATCGCAAGAGGTGTTAATGTCTCATACTTTGGTTGGGTATTGAGCACTTAGAGATTTGCTTGGAGCATTAATTCTCTACACCGTTCTTCCTACATTAGTGCAAGCTTAAGTAACAAATTTGGGGACTCCTACTTCAGTTTTCAGTATTGGTATATCGGGTTTTCTTCATCGAGTGGTCACTAATCTATGTACAAGATTGGTTAGTTGGCCAAAGGTTTTAAAAGTTGTGATGTGATCTGTATTTCTCACGAAATATTCTTAACCCAAACTGATGTTCACCAAAACCAAATCAGTCACGCCACATTCAATCGGTTACTGTCTCACGGTTTCTTCTTGGTTTTGTAAAATCCCGCGAAAGAACTTATTTCTCGGTTTAAACCATAGATTTGTAAAATTCCGTGATGATGGGCTATGCGCTCTTGACCAGGATCGGGTTAAAACCATTATCGAAGTTCAGTTATAACATCACAAATGGCTGGATCGAGGCTTTTAATTGACAAGATGTGACTACGGGGTTAGTTCAGTATTATTTACTTGAGGCTGAAGTGAAATTTCATGGGTGCGTGTACTTAGCATCTGAAGATATCGGGGAGGTTAGATGAAGATTCTTCGAGATCCTTGTTCGAGCTTTCAATATAATGACAAGGACTTGGATATCTAGTTATTTTTTCTTTCTCCCTATTACAAAATAACTATCACTTTAAGGGGTCACGTTGTAGTGCTCAGTGTCACACGAAGTTGTGGATATCCAAGAGGTGAAGTATGTCTTATACTTGATGGTTGGTTGGTTGAAGAGTATAGAGTACTTAGGGATTCGATGTTACACGAAGTCTCTGCACCGCTCTTTGTCTCGCATTAGCACAAGTTTAAGTCACAAGTTCGGGTTATGTTACTTCAGGCTCAAGTTCATCATATTGGGTTTTTCTCCATCAGTGGTCACGATTTCAAGCCGACAAAATGATAATCGGGTTGGTAACGAGTTAGATGAGAGAAGTTGTAAAGAGAGAGATTATGACGTCTGTACAAGTCAGTGCAGGCCTCGCTCTTCAACATAATGACGTCTGTACACTTCAGTGCAGGCCTCGTTCTTCATCAAATGACGTCTGAATACATCAGTTCAGGCCTCGTTCTTTAAAGAAAAGAAAAGTGTACGCTTGAGTGCACTTTATCTTTAAAAGAAGAGGAGTCTTCTTATTAATGGCCATTCTCATCAACAAGATTCATGCTCTTTCCGTGCTTATTCAATCTTCAAGTGGATCAGCGCATATTGGAGTATTCTTTTATTCACATATTCAACCAAAAATTGCAGTTGACAGGCATATGCAATTTTTGAGGGGGGGGGGGAAAGGGTGAATAAACAACATGTCAGTCTTCAAGAACCGTCAAGTGGAGCTACTTACCGTTGATGGTACTCATATTCACTAGTTCAATCATCAAAAATTGCAGTTGGCAGGCATATGCAATTTTTGAGGGGGGGAAAGGGTGAATATTAATCTACATGTTGGTTGATGATTGAGAAATGGTCATACGACTCCTGAATACGTCAGTTCAGGAGTCGTGCAAACCATGGTTCTCCAACACTGCTTCTTCCTCAGTCTATCAAGGTGTTGAAGAACATGGTCATGGAATGCTAATCGACATAGTCTCACGGGTTGGTCTAATCAGCAACAATGGGTTTCTAGTCAATGCTTCAAGTACACGTCATCAGGCTACATGTACACATCATGATGATGATTTTGATTAATCGTAACCATCATGGGGGAGAGAAATGTGTACACCAAGGACGCACAACAGGTTCACGTGATCGGGCTTAATCATATATTCTGGTGTTGAGAACCGCAGAGATGATCAGTGGTTCAACTTGTTACCTTGGTATTTACGTTTCACTGTTACGTAATGGGATGATTAATCGTAACCATCAGGGGAGAGAGAATGTGTACATCAAGGACGCACAACAGGTTCACGTGATCAGGGCTTAATATCCAATGATGGATACATACTATAGATGATCAGTGGTTCAACTTGTTACTTTGGTGTTATACTAAGACTGAAGAAGGTCGAGTCGTCAGTCTACTCTTCATTCTCTGTTGGGTGTTATCATCTCATGTGTATGCTGCGGGCTGATGGTTATATGTAAGGTTACTGGAAGACATTTGGTGAGATGTATATGATTGGTATTCTATTCCTCCACATTAGGCAATCTTGAAGAAGGTCGAGTCTTCAGTCTTCTCTACATTCAAGAATGTTGAGCTCTTTTCTTACAACTTGATATTTAACTTAATCCCATGACAGTTCTTGTTTGATGAGTTGTGGAGTTAAGTTAGGTTCAAGTTGTTCCGTAGTGTAAGGTTAAGTCCAACTTGATGTTAACTTAACCTCATGACAGTTCTTGTTTGATGAGTTGTGAGGTTAAGCTAGATTTCAGTTGAGGCTCAACTTAAACTACCGAAAAGATGCCTAAGGTTTTTGACGGAGTCACTCTAGGACGGGAGTGTTAGAAGATTAAAGACGGCATGCATTTGGTTATCAAAAGACTTCTTCATATTTCGGGCGTTCATCCAAAGTCTTCTTCCTATTATGGGTGATCGTCAGAGGTTGTCAGATTGGGGGAGAGCACTAATTAGGGAAGAGTGAAAAGCCAGAATCACTCCCTGACTGAAAGTGCTCACATTGCTCTTCAGCAAGTCAAGTGATGAATGCGGAAAAGATTCAGAATGCTGAGGAGTAATGGTTACTGGTTCGTATCCTTGTATATATTTTTCTTCTTACATTCTTTTTCACATCTTATACCATTTTGTAAATAGATACATAGAATTCATGCTAATTGTATATAGAAAAATATTAAAACCAAGAAAAACCATAAAAATCAGAAAATTAGAAAATACCAAAAATAGTTTCACCTAGGCATGTCTTCTGTTTATCGATAACATTTACGGACTTAGAAATGTCATTCAATAATGGCACGGGTCTTTAAATGAAGCTCGAGCAGAAGTTAAAATGGATTATTAAAACATGTCTAAATGGCTTGCTATTACTTTAGATAGCAACCCGCGCTTCATATTGGGGAAAGCACGTCGCCAAAAAGACGGCTGTTCCTCCAACTGGGTGATGTTCACCTGGGCATGGATTACTTCATATCCATGTTTCCTGATTTGATGTACGTTTCAGTGCATCATTTCTTGTAAAAGAAGAGAAATCTTCTTAGTATAACAAATAGTTTTCATTCTATGATTCTTCTGAAAATTATTTGTAAGACACTTGGTGATTTTGTGTTGTATGAAATTTGTTTATACTTGGATTATGCATAAAATTTGTCACTCAATCAACGACTATAAAACCTCATGACAGTTCTTGTTTGATGAGTTGTGGGGTTAAGGGTCATTGATTGAGGGGGAGAGTGAATTCAAATTTTATATCATCAAACGGACTTATTGGTTAAAACATACTTGTTAGAAATGGTTTTGTAGTTAATGGGGAATTAGTTGAAGAGGATCTTGCTTAAATATATCAAATGACCAAGTGTGTTAGTTGCTAGAAAGTTTAGGACATTATGTGCAATTTGCTTATAGTTTCCTAGCTTTATGTATCTAGAAGGTTCATTTGTGTTACTTTGGAATCCTCGTATAATCCCCAAAATGCTTTAAGACTCAAAACCTAAAAGAAGTTAGAAAACCAGTTGTGTTTGATGTTTTTGAATACTCCACTGGCATTTGTATGATCTAAATGAATGAGTTTCAAATGTCGTTTGACTTTTGTTGGTCGTTTGCTGCTTAATTGTTGTTGATATTGTGCATATGTTCTCAGGATTCGCTTAGGTAGATTGCTATTATGTTAGAATCATGTTCCTAAGATCCTGAATTGAATATTGAAATCTGTGTGAATTGCCATGTTCATGATTACTAATTGCTCGTCATGCTAGATAGTGGTTTGAAGTAGTTCCTGATTGGGGTTTGATTATAAGATGAACTTGGTATCATTATGTGGCAAACTGCTGAAGGGTAGCTATTTAGGAAAAGTGTATCTGTATGTATGTATATCTATGTTGATATTCTTATGCAGATTCCATAGCCAAAATGAATGTACCAGTTCCCATTCTAACCATTCGATCAGACGATCAAACTCTATTGATTGGCTCGAAATTCACCTCAACAACAACTTCGGCAACAACAACAACAACAACACTTTCACCACCGCCACCACCATTCATCTATTTTGGTCTCGCCAAGTGGGGATCAACGACATTTGTGAAAGATTTGTTGGTGGATGGATAGTTGATGTTGACTACTAACTCAGAAAAGCGGGTGATTACATCATCTGTGCAAAAAAAAAAAAAGGTCAATATCATTTGTGTCATAATAATCAATTGTGCAAAATAAGCAGTGAATCTCCCTCTTAGATTAAGGGGGAGCATAGTATGTTCCATCATCAGACTACATTAAATCGGACACATTTTCTCCCACATTTTCTAACTTATTTAAATCAATTGGGATCACAAATCTCAAAAGGTTTGAAATTTTTGATCGGGGGAGAGAATGTGATTTAAATATGAAACCTGATGAAAATGTGATGTTTTGGACTTTAATGTAAGCTCTCCCATATGTGCTAAACTCTTTCGTATATCGATGCACATATTGAGGGGGAGCGAATTGACAAAAAGGATTTGGCATGCATCTTATGTGAGCAAGGCTCAGACTTCACCAATGAATTGACGATAGCTAAAGTCAGTAGTCGAAAGGACATGTCCTGGACGGGTAATAATTTCAAGCCAGTTTATCTGGTGATGTAAGCGTGTCTCACAAAGGACGTGTCTGAGTAGAATGTACCGATTTCGAGCGATCTTCCCTGAATGTGATCTGGACGGGTAATAATTTCAAGCTAGTTTACTAGTGATGTAAGCGTGTCTCGCGATGATCATGTTCTTGGAAAATCAATCAATTCAAAAGTGCGAGCTTCACCTGACATGTGCAAATTTATAAAACAATCAACCGAGCACATGTTGAGGGGGAGCATTTGAAAAATATAAAACTCTCAAGTGTTTGCAAAAATGTGTTTCAGAATCATGAACACTTTGAGAGATTTTTCAAAGATTTGGTTAGGCAATCGTGGAAGTACACCAAAGACCGACCATTTTAATTAATGCATGGAGTTATAAGGATGGTTAGGTTAGGCTCAAGTTCCCACGATCCCGCCAGAGCCGGAGGGATCTACCCAGGGACAATCCACTAGTTAGTGTAGAAGTCCTTAGGTATGATTAAAAAGGAGAAAAGTGAATGAGGGAAAAGTGCCGACTGAGATGGAGCTAGTACTGGAACAAACCCAACAAGGTACTAGTAAGGAAGTCTCGGTAAGCACTGAAGGGGTTGAAGAATGAAAAAGAATTGTAATGATAAAGGGTGAAAAGAAATAGCCCTCCTTACAACTTAGGCAGAAACCGGGTCAATACATATGCTGTCAGAATCACTTAGTTGATTACTGGCATTGAAGACAAAGTATCATGGACCCAGTGATACGCTGCACAACCCTCCTTAACCACTCAAGGTCCCTCAAAGGACTCTTGTTTCAATTGTCACGGAGTTCAATACATTCCTATCGTCTCTCTCACTCCGAGTTAGATGATATTGAAAAGGTGGCAGTCCTCTCCAGCCTCCGCTCACTAAATCAAAACGCACTATTGAGTCTAGAGCCACGAGATGCATAATAAGATCTCTTAGGGACACGAATTACTTCTACACTGGTTGTTTAACATTAAGGACACCAGTTGTAAACTTATGAGTCCTTCGCAGATCTTAGCAATCTGCCAGAACATTTATGAGAGGATTTACGAATGTAATTCTCAATGATTGAATGGAAATTCCTGCCAGGGTCAACATCAAGCAGCCCTGAAAGCAGGTCACTTCGGTAATTCTTTATGGATTACGCTTAGTGGTCACGGCGGTTTCTAACGGTCTACAGTCGTGGAGTGATCTCCAGCGACTCACCTAATCGTTGATGTGCTACGGTTCGATCTTAAAAAGCCCTCTGTGGGTTTTCGATTAGGAACGGTCTTGGTAAGGATTAGAGAGAGTTTTCACACTATGCTGTTAACAATCTCGAAGTTCGAACCTGTAAGTACCGGTCGATTTGTTGCTAACTGTCGTATGCAGGAACTTCTGGCGATTGTAGCTGAGGAATGTTGTAGCTGGTTGCAGATAAGATGCCAATCCTCTACCACATGTTCACACTACATCATCATTGTAACTCAACAAAGTCATGATCAACCTAAAAGACCTTTAACACGGCTTCTGCAAACTCTGATGCTAAAGATCATGACACCAAATAGTGTGAGCATGTCGGCTCAAAGATTTACACATCACGTGGAGACATACTACTGAAAGATGGCTTGAAGACACATGCTGGATGATATTTTCGAAGAATACTCAAAATCATCCAAGACAAAGGAAAGGCCATCAAAAGTTCACTGCTGAAAGCACAAAGATTCAAGACATTGAAGAATCAAAGACTACGAGCTATGAAGACATGATCAGAAGACAAAATGCTAGAATTCAAGTTATTATTTCCGGGGTGACCTCCCTTAGGGGGAGATTGTTAGGAATATAAATATTCATATGAAGGCTCGGTCACCCCGAGCATCTAATTAGCATTTATATAGCTCGTAGGCTTATTTATATTAGCTTAGTATTATTAGTATTAGTATTAATAGTATTAGTCGTATTTATATTTGTGGAGTGGGTCGGGGCTTTCCCCACTGTCAGCTCACTCCACAGCCCACTAGGGGCACCAATATGTAGAAGTATAAATACCCCTTCCCACACTTGGGAAGGGTTGGAACTCTTGTCACATTTCACCTACAAACTAATAGATCCAGTTTTCTCTCAAGAGTCTCCCTCTCTCTCTCTAACATCTCACTAACTCACCATGGGATTCTTGATCTTTCATGAATCAAGACCACCCGAATCATACACACAATCAAGATGGTTATTTCCTACAAGGAGTAATGTTCAGTAGGTGTCTTTGAAGAGTGTTGACTATTGACTCAATTCAATGTAGCATTTTAAAGACCAATGCTCAACCAATTGAACTTTTCATGCACCTGAAAATATACAGAAATAAAGAGATAAAAATGAAAAGTTTTCACATTTATCTTTAGCCATTCAAAGATTTCAACAACAAAAACCACAAAAGCTAAAAAAAAACTCGTTTACACATCAACAAACCACAATGAGCAAATCTAGACTCTAGAGTCAAATCATAACAAGAGCAGATACATTCAGATACATTCAATAGGATAGGAATACCACGCTCTCTAACATAACTACAACAAAATTAACATAGGCTAAGTGAATCACAATGATCACAAAGTTAAGCAAAGTTCTACTACTGCAGATTGAAATTTTGGTTTTGAGCTAAATAGCTAGCAATAACTACGACATGCATAACTTAGATTACAGTGAACATAAACATAACAACATTAATCGCAAAAAATGTGCATAAATTTTGTATCGACAAAAATCAAATCACTGCGAGGAAATTGCATAAACTCATAGGCAAGTCACGCACTAATTGTTTAAATTCAAATGAGAACACATAAATTTAGTTCGATTACTAGAATCCGTATCATAACACGCAAAAACAACTCAAAATCATCATAACATCCGGTAACAACGGAAAAACACCAAATGCCATTCAAAATATGCATTTACATTCCCAAATTTCCTAATTTTTAGCTAACTTATAAACATGAGAAGTGCATGAACAAAACTTATAGTGTAATGGATGAAGTTGCCATATACAAGAAATAAAGTATTAGATTTTCAGCTGATAACAAACCATAAATCATATCCTATCAAGAAGCTTTACAGGTGAAGTCACAATCATAGTGATCCTATAATAAACTTTTATAACTACAACCACGAGAATAAAGTAATCAACAAATTCTAGAATTTTAGTAAGATTGGTTCATTTTAGAACAACGAGAACATAGATGTATGAGAAAATATTTAATAGTCACCACTACCAAACAAGAAATCTAGCCTCAAATATTAGTCAAATCATTACTAACATATTTTAACTAGTAGCTTATGCCATATAGCCAAATACACAAAGGAAAACACTTAATTGTTGAAAAGACTTACTTTGTTTCATCATTTAAACATCAAATAATGTGAGTATTGACAATCAAAACAAGTGTCTTACCTCGTTATGAAGGTAGTCTAGTCCACGAACAACACCGTTGTCAAGAGAAAAAGAGCGACAACTCGAAATAATGGCATATTTTGGGTTGTATGGTGCATAAGCTGCTAGTGTTTTAGGTTAGATCTCCACTGATGAAAATAACCTTGCAAGTTAGAATAAGTGTGTGTTTGGTGTGTATTAATGCGTGTGATATATAAAGGTAAAAGGCAGTCTTTTACCTATTAGACATTTGTGGTTTTTTTTTGAGGATATTTGTGTTTGTTTGAAGATCTAATCTTGGCCATACATTGAAGATGGATCCGTGTGAAGTAATGATAAAGGGTCAAGATTTCATGTTGATATGTTAGGTTGGATTATTTTGGAATCTGAAGTGTTGACATAAATAGCATTGTTGAGCAGGCAACTAATAACATTGCTTCAACTCTGATTTACGATGAATTGGTGGGCCCTTTTGTACATTGAAGGATCCGTGTGTAAGGAATAGAGATGTTGGACAAAATTCAAGGGTAGAAAGTCTGGTTCAAATACTCGTACTATAAAGAAGAAGTGGTTCTGCTTAGGTCTTTTGAAAATGAGCTCTTGAAGTTAAGTTTATAACGTAGATAATGAGGTTGTTGTGAATTTATTAGAGGATTAATGTACAGTAGGTGTCTTTGAAGAGTGTTGACTGTTGACTTAATTCAATGTAGCATTTTAACGACCAATGCTCAACCAATCGAACTTTTCATGCACCTGAAAATATACAGAAACAAAGAGATTGAAATGAAAAGTTTTCACATTTATCTTTAGCCATTCAAAGATTTCAACAACAAAAACAACAAAAGCTAAACAAAAAAACTCGTTTACACATCAACAAACCAGTACGAGTAAATCTAGACTCTAGAGTCAAATCATAACAAGAGCAGATACATTCAGATACATTCAATAGGAGAGGAATACCACGCTCTCTATCATAACTACAACAAAATTAACATAGGCTAAGTGAATCACAATGATCACAAAGTCAAGCAAAGTTCTACTACTGCAGATTGAAATTTTGGTTTTGAGCTAAATAGCTAGCAATAACTACGACATGCATAATTTAGATTTAAGTGAACATAAACAAAACAACATTAATCGCAAAAAATGTGCATAAATTATGTATCGACAAAAATCAAATCACTACGAGGAAATTGCATAAACTCATAGGCAAGTCACCTACTAATTGATTAAATTCGAATGAAAACACATAAATTTAGTTCGATTACTAGAATCCGTATCATAACACGCAAAAACAACTCAAAATCATCATAACATCCGGTAACAACGCAAAAACACCAAATGCCATTCAAAATCTGCATTTACATTCCCAAATTTCCCAATTTTCAGCTAACTTATAAACATGAGTAGTGCATGAACAAAACTTATAGTGTAATGGATGAAGTTGCCATATACAGGTTAAGTCACAATCACAATGATACTATAATAAACTTTTATAACTACAACCACGAGAATCAAGTAATCAACAAATTCTATAATTTTATTAAGATTGGTTCATTTTAGAACAACGTGAACATAGATGTATGAGAAAATATGTAACAGTCACCACTACCAAACAAGAAATCTAGCCTCAAATATTAGTCAAATCATTACTAACATCTTTTAACTAGTAGCTTATGCCATATAGCCAAATACACAAAGGAAAACACTTAATTGTTGAAAAGACTTACTTTGTTTCATCATTTAAACATCAAATAATGCACGTATTCACAATCAAAACGAGTGTTTAACCTCGATATGAAGGTAGTCTAGTCCACGGACAACACCGTTGTCAAAACAAAAAGTGCGACATATCGAAATAATGGCAAATTATGGGATTTATGGTGCATAAGCTGCTAGTGTTATAGGTTATATCTCCACCGATGAAAATAACCTTCCAAGTTATAAAAAGTGTGTGTTTGGTGTGTATTAATGCATGTGATATATAAAGTTAAAAGAGAGTCTTTTACCTAATGGTCATTTGAGTTTTTTTTGGGGATATTTGTGTTTGTTTGAAGATCTAATCTTGGCCATACATTGAAGATGGATCCATGTGAAGTAATGATAAAGGGTCAAGATTTAATGTTGATATGTTAGGTTGGATCATTTTAGAATCTGAAGTGTTGACACGAATAGCATTGTTGAGCAGGCAACTAATAACACTGCTTCAACTCTGATTTACGATGAATTGGTGGGCCCTTTTGTGCATTGAAGGATCCATGTGAAAGGAATAGAGATGTTGGAAAAAATTCATTGG
The DNA here is from genome assembly GCA_021014915.2 of Artemisia tridentata subsp. tridentata. Taxonomy (NCBI): domain Eukaryota; kingdom Viridiplantae; phylum Streptophyta; class Magnoliopsida; order Asterales; family Asteraceae; genus Artemisia; species Artemisia tridentata. The sequence continues at coordinate 79,718,320 of CP139508.1, forward strand.
TAGAATTTGTAATTCAAACACTCGTACTATGAAGAAGAAGTGGTTCTGCAAAGGTCTTTTTAAAATGAGCTCGTGAAGTTAAGTTTATAACGTAGATAATTAGATTGTAGTGAATTTATTAGAGGAGTAATGTACAGTTGGTGTCTTTGAAGAGTGTTGACAGTTGACTTAATTCAATGTAGCATTTTAAAGACCAATGCTCAACCAATAGAACTTTTCATGCACTTGAAAATATACTGAAGCAAAGAGATTAAAATGAAAAGTTTTCACATTTATCTTTAGCCATTCAAAGAATTCAACAACAAAAACCACAAAAGCTAAAAAAAAAACTCGTTTACACATCAACAAACCACTACGAGCAAATCTAGACTCTAGAGTCAAATCATAACAAGAGCTAATACATTCAGATACATTCAATAGGATAGGAATACCACGCTCTCTATCATAACTACAACAAAATTAACATACGCTAAGTGAATCACAATTATCACAAAGTCAAGCAAAGTTCTACTACTGCAGATTGAAATTTGGTTTTGAGCTAAATAGCTAGCAATAACTACGACATGCATAACTTAGATTACAGTGAACATAAACATAACAACATTAATCGCAAAAAATGTGCATAAATTATATATCGGCAAAAATCAAATCACTACGAGGAAATTGCATAAACTCATAGGCAAGTCACCTACTAATTGATTAAATTCGAATGAGAACAAATAAATTTAGTTCGATTACTAGAATCTGTATCATAACACGTAAAAATTACTAAAAATCATCATAACATCCGGTAACAACGCAAAAACACCAAATGCCATTCAAAATCTGCATTTACATTCCCAAATTTCCCAATTTTCAACTAACTTATAAACATGAGTAGTGCATAAACAAAACTTATAGTGTAATGGATGAAGTTGCCATATACTAGAAATAAAGTATTAGATTTTCAGCTGATAACAAACCATAAATCATATCCGATCAAGAAGCTTTACAGGTTAAGTCACAATCACAGTGATACTATAATAAACTTTTATAACTACAACCACGAGAATCAAGTAATCAACAAATTCTAGAATTTTATTAAGATTGGTTCATTTTAGAACAACGTGAACATTGATGTATGAGAAAATATGTAACAGTCACCACTACCAAACATGAAATCTAGTCTCAAATATTAGTCAAATCGTTACTAACATCTTTTAACTAGTAGCTTATGCCATATAGCCAAATACACAAAGGAAAACACTTAATTGTTGAAAAGACTTACATTGTTTCATCATTTAAACATCAAATAATGTGAGTATTCACAATCAAAACGAGTGTCTAACCTCGTTATGAAGGTAGTCTAGTCCATAGACAACACCGTTGTCAAGACAAAAAGTGCGACATGTCGAAATAATGGCAAATTCTGGGTTGTATGGTGCATAAGCTGCTAGTGTTTTAGGTTAGATCTCCACTGATGAAAATAACCTTGCAAGTTAGAAAAAGTGTGTGTTTGGTGTGTATTAATGCATGTGATATATAAAGGTAAAAGAGAGTCTTTTACCTAATGGACATTTGTGTTTTTTTTGGGGATGTTTGTGTTTGTTTGAAGATCTAATCTTGGCCATACATTGAAGATGGATCCATGTGAAGTAATGATAAAGGGTCAAGATTTCATGTTGATATGTTAGGTTGGATCATTTTGGAATCTGAAGTGTTGACACGAATAGCATTGTTGAGCAGGCAACTAATAACACTGCTTCAACTCTGATTTACGATGAATTGGTGGGCCCTTTTGTACATTGAAGGATCCGTGTGAAAGGAATAGAGATGTTGGACAAAATTCATTGGTAGAAATTCTGATTCAAACACTCGTACTATGAAGAAGAAGTGGTTCTGCTTAGGTCTTTTTAAAATGAGCTCATGAAGTTAAGTTTATAACGTATATAATGAGATTGTTGTGAATTTATTAGAGGAGTAATGTATAGTAGGTGTCTTTGAAGAGTGTTGACTGTTGACTTAATTCAATGTAGCATTTTATAGACCAATGCTCAACCAATAGAACTTTTCATGCACCTGAAAATATACAGAAACAAAGAGATTAAAATGAAAAGTTTTCACATTTATCTTTAGCCATTCAAAGAATTCAACAACAAAAACCACAAAAGCTAAAAAAAACTCGTTTACACATCAACAAACCACAATGAGCAAATCTAGACTCTAAAGTCAAATCATAACAAGAGCAGATACATTCAGATACATTCAATAGGATAGGAATACTACGCTCTCTATCATAACTACAACAAAATTAACATACGCTAAGTGAATCACAATGATCAAAAAGTCATGCAAAGTTCTACTACTGCAGATTGAAAATTTGGTTTTGTGCTAAATAGCTAGCAATATCTACGACATGCATAACTTAGATTATAGTGAACATAAGCATAACAACATTAATCGCAAAAAATGTGCATAAATTATGTATCGACAAAAATCAAATCACTACGAGGAAATTGCATAAACTCATAGGCAAGTCACCTACTAATTGATTAAATTCGAATGAGAACACATAAATTTAGTTCGAATACTATAATCCGTATCATAACACGCAAAAACAACTCAAGATTATCATAACATCCGGTAACAACGGAAAAACACCAAAGGCCATTCAAAATATGCATTTACATTCCCAAATTTCCTAATTTTTAGCTAACTTATTGACATGAGTAGTGCATCAACAAAACTTATAGTGTAATGGATGAAGTTGCCATATACTAGAAATAAAGTATTAGATTTTCAGGTGATAACAAACCATAAATCATATCCTATCAAGAAGCTTTGCAGGTTAAGTCACAATCATAGTGATCCTATAATAAACTTTTATAACTACAACCACGAGAATCAAGTAATCAACAAATTCTAGAATTTTAGTAAGATTGGTTCATTTTAGAACAACGTGAACATAGATGTATGAGAAAATATGTAACAGTCACCACTACCAAACATGAAATCTAGCCTCAAATATTAGTCAAATCATTACTAACATCTTTTAACTAGTAGCTTATGCCATATAGCCAAATATACAAAGGAAAACACTTAATTGTTGAAAAGACTTACTTTGTTTGATCATTTAAACATCAAATAATGAGAGTATTCACAATCAAAACGAGTGTCTAACCTCGTTATGAAGGTAGTCTATTCCACGGACAACACCGTTGTCAAGAGAAAAAGAGCGACAAGTCAAAATAATGGCAAATTTTGGGTTGTATGGTGCATAAGCTGCTAGTGTTTTAGGTTAGATCTACACTGATGAAAATAACCTTGCAAGTTAGAATAAGTGTGTGTTTGGTGTGTATTAATGCGTGTGATATATAAAGGTAAAAGACAGTCTTTTACCTATTGGACATTTATGTTTTTTTTGAGGATATTTGTGTTTGTTTGAAGATCTAATCTTGGCCATACATTGAAGATGGATCCGTGTGAAGTAATGATAAAGGGTCAAGATTTCATGTTGATATGTTAGGTTTGATCATTTTGGAATCTGAAGTGTTGACATATATAGCATTGTTGAGCAGGCGACTAATAACACTGCTTCAACTCTGATTTACGATGAATTGGAGGGCTTTTTTGTACATTGAAGGATCCGTGTGAAAGGAATATAGATGTTGGACAAAATTCAAGGGTAGAAATTCTGATTCAAACACTCGTACTATAAAGAAGAAGTGGTTCTGCTTAGGTCTTTTGAAAATGAGCTCGTGAAGTTAATTTTATAACGTAGATAATGAGGTTGTTGTGAATTTATTAGAGGATTAATGTACAGTAGGTGTCTTTGTAGAGTGTTGACTGTTGACTTAATTCAATGTAACATTTTAAAGACCAATGCTCAACCAATCGAACTTTTCATGCACCTGAAAATATACAGAAACAAAGAGATTGAAATCAAAAAATTTCACATTTATCTTCAGCCATTCAAAGATTTCATTAACAAAAACCACAAAGGCTAAACAAAAAAACTCGTTTACACATCAACAAACCACTACGAGCAAATCTAGATTCTAGAGTCAAATCGTAACAAGAGCAGATACATTCAGATACATTCAATAGGAGAGGAATACTACGCACTCTATCATAACTACAACAAAATTAACATAGGTTAAGTGAATCGCAATGATCACAAAGTCAAGCAAAGTTCTACTACTACAGATTGAAATTTTGGTTTTGAGCTAAATAGCTAGCAATAACTACGACATGCATAATTTAGATTTAAGTGAACATAAACATAACTACATTAATCGCAAAAAATGTGCATAAATTATGTATCGACAAAAATCAAATCACTACGAGGAAATTGCATAAACTCATAGGCAAGTCACCTACTAATTGATTAAATTCGAATGAGGACTCATAAATTTCGTTCGATTACTAGAATCCGTATCATAACACGCAAAAATGACTAAAAATCATCATAACATCCGGTAACAACGCAAAAACACCAAATGCCATTCAAAATCTGCATTTACATTCCCAAATTTCCCAATTTTCAGCTAACTTATAAACATGAGTAGTGCATGAACAAAACTTATAGTGTAATGGATGAAGTTGCCATATACAGGTTAAGTCACAATCACAATGACACTATAATAAAATTTTATAACTACAACCACGAGAATCAAGTAATCAACAAATTCTAGAATTTTATTAAGATTGGTTCATTTTAGAACAACGTGAACATAGATGTATGAAAAAATATGTAACAGTCACCACTATCAAACATGAAATCTAGGCTCAAATATTAATCAAATCATTACTAACATCTTTTAACTAGTAGCTTATGCTATATAGCCAAATACACAAAGGAAAACACTTAATTGTTGAAAAGAATTACTTTGTTTCATCATTTAAACATCAAATAATATGTGTATTCACAATCAAAACGAGTGTCTAACCTCGTTATGAAGGTAGTCTAGTCCACGGACAACACCGTTGTCAAGACAAAAAGTGCGACATGTCGAAATAATGGCAAATTCTGGGATGTATGGTGCATAAGCTGCTAGTGTTGTAGGTTAGATCTCCACTGATGAAAATAACCTTGCAAGTTAGAAAAAGTGTGTGTTTGGTGTGTATTAATGCATGTGATATATAAAGTTAAAAGAGAGTCTTTTACCTAATGGAAATTAGTGTTTTTTTTGGGATATTTGTGTTTGTTTGAAGATCTAATCTTGGCCATACATTGAAGATGGATCCATGTGAAGTAATGATAAAGGGTCAAGATTTCTTGTTGATATGTTAGGTTGGATCATTTTGGAATCTGAAGTGTTGAAACGAATAGCATTGTTGAGCAGGCAACTAATAACACTGCTTCAACTCTGATTTACGATGAATTGGTGGGCCCTTTTGTACATTGAAGGATCCGTGTGAAAGAAATATAGATGTTGGACAAAATTCAAGGGTAAAAAGTCTGATTCAAACACTCATACTATGAAGAAGAAGTGGTTCTGCTTAGGTCTTTTTAAAATGAGCTCTTGAAGTTAAGTTTATAACGTAGATAATGAGATTGTTGTGAATTTATTAGAGTAATGTACAGTTGGTGTCTTTGAAGAGTGTTGACTGTTGACTTAATTCAATGAAGCATTTTAAAGACCAATGCTCAACCAATAGAACTTTTCATGCACCTGAAAATATACAGAAACAAAGAGATTAAAATGAAAAGTTTTCACATTTATCTTTAGCCATTCAAAGATTTCAACGACAAAAACCAAAAAAGCTAAAAAAAAAACTCGTTTACACATCAACAAACCACTACGAGCAAATCTAGACTCTAGAGTCAAATCATAACAAGAACAGATACATTCAGATACATTCAATAGGATAGGAATACCACGCTCTCTATCATAACTACAACAAAATTAACATACGCTAAGTGAATCACAATGATCACAAAGTCAAGCAAAGTTCTACTACTGCAGATTGAAAATTTGGTTTTGAGCTAAATAGCTAGCAATAACTACGACATGCATAACTTAGATTACAGTGAACATAAACATAACAACATTAATCGCAAAAAATGTGCATAAATTATGTATCGACAAAAATCAAATCACTACGAGGAAATTGCATAAACTCATAGGCAAGTCACCTACTAATTGATTAAATTCGAATGAGAAATCATAAATTTAGTTCGATTACTAGAATCCGTATCATAACACGCAAAAATGACTCAAAATCATCATAAGATACGGTAACAACGCAAAAACACCAAATGCCATTCAAAATCTGCATTTACATTCCCAAATTTCCCAATTTTCAACTAACTTATAAACATGAGTAGTGCATGAACAAAACTTATAGTGTAATGGATGATGCTCTCTAATTATTCCATATCATACTTGGTACATTTCATAATTTTTGGAATTAATTTACAAGTTATATAAGCCTTTATTTAATTTTTCAAAGTTGTAGGGGCATTTTGGTCTTTTACACATTTTAGAATTTTAGGGTTTTACAACTCTTCCCCTCTAAAAGAAAAATTTCGTCCTCGAAATTTGCAAGGAAGCGGAAAGGCAATAGAACGGAAACTCACATAGAATGCGAACAAGATTTCAAATCCATTTAACGATATCAACAGTAGAGAGCTCTACAAGAGTTCAAGATTTATAACTGAATCAACAGAACGCAAAACAAGAGTCCAAACTTGTCCAGACGTCTAATGAACAAGGGCAGAGTGTACGAACAGGTAGGCTGAACCTAAAGTCTCACTAATCGCGGATAATCCATCGGAAATCAAGTTCTAAACTTCTTAGGTACTTCCCAAGATATCCTATGACCACAATGAGGGCACGTTATATGGTGTAAGTATTATCACGTTGATCAGGCGTCATAATACTAGCACCACATAAATATGCCTTCATGATGATCATACTTTATCTCGAGTCGTAAGCAAAACAACCTATCTTAATCCACCTAGTGCTTCTATAGTCTCGGAGGTCAACAAAATCAAATGTCATAATCAAGGGGGAAAACCAAATTACTCGCCTTGGAGATTCTCAAAATGCCTAAGAGGCATCGAAATGATTGACAAAAGATCAGAGGTCAGAGTCGAAATCTGAAGATAAGGATCAAATAGTGTCAGGCAATTACTATGAAATTTTCAATGGCTTCAAGATTTATTTAGGTTTCAAAACTTAGGTGGTGCCAGGCATAAACTTTCACTTCCCACGAGGGATCTCAAGAGGCTTAAACCAAGAGTAAGGTACGAATCAGAGTGATGCGGAAGCAATGATACCTAAACAAACGCCTTATAGTCTACCCATTCCTCACTGGTCAAAAACTTACGATCCTATAGGGAAATCCTAAAGCAATTCTTACAGGTTATCTTATGAGCGCCTACAGTGGAAACCTAGTGGTCCAAACTTCACAGGTCAAGGGTAATTGTATTACAAGTCGCAGCCTGTTCTCTGATACCATAATTGTAACACCCCAACCCGACAAGGGCAAAGGTGTCACAGATACGGATTCTTATCAGAACAAACACAAGCATATGACATAAATAATACAATAGGATTCCAAGGGTTACAAACAAAAATCTGGAATTACAAGGTTACAAGTGAGATATACAATAATCACTAAGTCTGAATATAATTTTTCAAATCATCTCTAATCCAATTTAGCTAGCAAGGTCTTCTAAGTTCAAGGTCCTCTCTATAATAACAGCCCAGCTTCCAACTAAAAACCTGCCGTACATGAAAGAAACGTACGGCTGAGCTTACAAAGCCCAGTGAACAGATATATAATAAACGGAAACGAAAGCAAAAGCAATAAAGGGAAAAGAACATATATAGAATAACGAAATAGATAAGTCAAGGTACCGAGAGAAAGTAAAGGTTTAGGACAGTAATCCACCACGAGCCCAGAAACATATCAGATCATATCATATATAGTAATAATAGAGGAGCGACCTCTCAGAAATGTGAAGGCATGTATAGCACACAGTACCAATCACCAAACACATCATATCATAACATATCATATCATAACAGAACAAATCTAGGATGCATCCATTCGCCCCCCAGAACAGATCGGCCATAATAAATCATATAGTGTGCATGCATAATCAAAATCAGAATGGGGACGGTGTAACCAAATCACTAGGGCTACACACTAGTCATGCCAGTGGTGCATCACAGACACGGCCATGTTACCTTCATGGCTAGGGAACAAATTTTGGCTCGGGTATCAAACTGGGAGTCAAAGGTCAAAGTCAAAGGTTCATATCAAAATCAGTGTGTCATATTAGAAGGTTCAATATTCAAAAGGGTCAAAGTATCAGATAGTCAAATCTTCAAAAGGTTCAATATCAAAAGTACTTTTCAAAAGGTTTTCTCTTAAGGTTCATTTAAAACAATCATTCAAAATAGTTTTCATAAATGGTCTTTCAAATAGTTTTCATAAAACGAACTTCAAAAATAGTTTTCTTAAAGTCAATATATCATGCTTGAAAAAAACACCCTTTCAAAATACTTTACTGAAAACATTTCCATCTCATATCAAAAAGGTTTTCATATCATAGATCCAAAATCAGAGATCAAAGGTCGAAGCAAAGGTGTCATAGCAAAGGATCGTAACAGAGTATCAAATCAAAGATTTAACGAATCAGAAAAGAATCATAGGAAACCTTACAGAGAAGGTCAGAATATCTGTACCTTATTCTCGAAGCAACCACAAATCAGAAATGGATGACACAAAGTGGATCAGGACCTCTCTTTCTTCACACCTAGAGGGGGTAGACAAGAATTATAAACCCTTTCATTTTAAGTAACTATCCAATTTAACTTTTAGATTCATCAAGTTACTCTTTTAATCCTTTAGGTTTCATAATTTACATTTTATACTCTTATATTCCAGAAGTTACACATTAAGCCCTTAATTATCAAAATTACACAATGGACACTTATTAAATTATGTTATACAAATTTACCCTTAAGTATTCATAATTTACACATCAAGTCCCTCAAGTTATCAAAGTTACATATTTAACCCTTAATTTACATTTTCAATCTTTAATTATCAATAATTACATAATAAGCCATGAAATTATCAAAATAGCACATAACCCCCTGAATATATTTTATTATTCAAATCAGCCCTAAGTTTCCAGAAATTACATATTTAGTCCCTCAATTTTAAATATTTACAATTCGAATTACAAATTAATAATAAAGACATTTTAACCCTTTAAATTACAAAAATGACACTAGACCCCCTCCACTTATATTTTATTCGAATTTTACTCAGTCCAAATTAAGTTCTAAAAATAGCCCATTAGTTTTAAAAATTACAAAACACCCCCTAAATATTTAAACACTAAGCGCATAACATTTTTATTAATAAAACCCTAACCCTAAATATACCAATCATTCACCAATCATATCATCATCAATAATTATCATTTAATCTCTCAAGAACAGCCCTAAAAATATAACCCTAGATCGATTCACATTTTATTTCTTTTTCTTCTTTATTTTCTTTCAAATCGGTAAACTAATTAAATCCAAAAGTAATTCGATTAGGCCCCCATAATTCAAAGTAATATTTTTCTCAGATTATTATGATCATGAAGAGTCCAAATAAAATAAATAAGAAGCCCCAAAAATTCGGATTGAGTTATTTATGTTTTATCCACGTTTTTAAGATTTAATTCACAAATATTATATAAAGCATGCATGGATCGATTTATACATTTTATTTGATGTTCATATGACATATAGGATCTGAGAAAATTACCAAATCAAAGATCGAACGTGGGGAGAGGCTACACGATTTGTTTCCTTACGCGTATGAGCAAATCGAACAAGAATTCACCACGGCTTCAAAAATGATCTAAAAATCTTGAAACCAATTTTCACGAGTCACATATGATGTGAGGAACACAATAAAAATAGGAAACGAATTTATCCAAGATCGAATGAATCAAAGTGGAATTTTTACCTTTCGGTTTGAATTAAACAAGAATTTTCGAAAGCCCTTGAATCCGGCCACCACAATTCGAAGTAGTATTTTTCTAGGCTCCTTAGGATGATGAAGAACAAGGGAAAATTAGTCTTGCAACTCCAGAAATTCGGATGAATTTTGGTGGCTAATTTTTAGGGTTTTTGATCCAATCGGTTTAGCTTTTAGGGAGAGAAAATGGTTTTGGTTATTTAAAGATGATAGTGCCAAATTTTAGGAGGAGGGGGAATCAAATGGAGCGGCTAAATTAATGCCTTGGTCAATCATCATTGATTTGATATTAATTTCCATTTATTTTGCAATTTAAATACACTTAACTAGCTTTTAAAATAGCATAATTGTATACTTAATTATTTTGGACTTGTTTAGGTGTAAATATACTTTTTATAGCTTGCACAAATATTTTATGATGCTCTCTAATTATTCCATATCATACTTGGTACATTTCATAATTTTTGGAATTAATTTACAAGTTATATAAGCCTTTATTTAATTTTTCAAAGTTGTAGGGGCATTTTGGTCTTTTTACACATTTTAGAATTTTAGGGTTTTACAACTCTTCCCCTCTAAAAGAAAAATTTCGTCCTCGAAATTTGCAAGGAAGCGGAAAGGCAATAGAACGGAAACTCACATAGAATGCGAACAAGATTTCAAATCCATTTAACGATATCAACAGTAGAGAGCTCTACAAGAGTTCAAGATTTATAACTGAATCAACAGAATGCAAAACAAGAGTCCAAACTTGTCCAGACGTCTAATGAACAAGGGCAGAGTGTACGAACAGGTAGGCTGAACCTAAAGTCTCACTAATCGCGGATAATCCATCGGAAATCAAGTTCTAAACTTCTTAGGTACTTCCCAAGATATCCTATGACCACAATGAGGGCACGTTATATGGTGTAAGTATTATCACGTTGATCAGGCGTCATAATACTAGCACCACATAAATATGCCTTCATGATGATCATACTTTATCTCGAGTCGTAAGCAAAACAACCTATCTTAATCCACCTAGTGCTTCTATAGTCTCGGAGGTCAACAAAATCCAATGTCATAATCAAGGGGGAAAACCAAATTACTCGCCTTGGAGATTCTCAAAATGCCCAAGAGGCATCGAAATGATTGACAAAAGATCAGAGGTCAGAGTCGAAATCTGAAGATAAGGATCAAATAGTGTCAGGCAATTACTATGAAATTTTCAATGGCTTCAAGATTTATTTAGGTTTCAAAACTTAGGTGGTGCCAGGCATAAACTTTCACTTCCCACGAGGGATCTCAAGAGGCTTAAACCAAGAGTAAGGTACGAATCAGAGTGATGCGGAAGCAATGATACCTAAACAAACGCCTTATAGTCTACCCATTCCTCACTGGTCAAAAACTTACGTTCCTATAGGGAAATCCTAAAGCAATTCTTACAGGTTATCTTATGAGCGCCTACAGTGGAAACCTAGTGGTCCAAACTTCACAGGTCAAGGGTAATTGTATTACAAGTCGCAGCCTGTTCTCTGATACCATAATTGTAACACCCCAACCCGACAAGGGCAAAGGTGTCACAGATACGGATTCTTATCAGAACAAACACAAGCATATGACATAAATAATACAATAGGATTCCAAGGGTTACAAACAAAAATCTGGAATTACAAGGTTACAAGTGAGATATACAATAATCACTAAGTCTGAATATAATTTTTCAAATCATCTCTAATCCAATTTAGCTAGCAAGGTCTTCTAAGTTCAAGGTCCTCTCTATAATAACAGCCCAGCTTCCAACTAAAAACCTGCCGTACATGAAAGAAACGTACGGCTGAGCTTACAAAGCCCAGTGAACAGATATATAATAAACGGAAACGAAAGCAAAAGCAATAAAGGGAAAAGAACATATATAGAATAACGAAATAGATAAGTCAAGGTACCGAGAGAAAGTAAAGGTTTAGGACAGTAATCCACCACGAGCCCAGAAACATATCAGATCATATCATATATAGTAATAATAGAGGAGCGACCTCTCAGAAATGTGAAGGCATGTATAGCACACAGTACCAATCACCAAACACATCATATCATAACATATCATATCATAACAGAACAAATCTAGGATGCATCCATTCGCCCCCCAGAACAGATCGGCCATAATAATTCATATAGTGTGCATGCATAATCAAAATCAGAATAGGGACGGTGTAACCAAATCACTAGGGCTACACACTAGTCATGCCAGTGGTGCATCACAGACACGGCCATGTTACCTTCATGGCTAGGGAACAAATTTTGGCTCGGGTATCAAACTGGGAGTCAAAGGTCAAAGTCAAAGGTTCATATCAAGATCAGTGTGTCATATTAGAAGGTTCAATATTCAAAAGGGTCAAAGTATCAGATAGTCAAATCTTCAAAAGGTTCAATATCAAAAGTACTTTTCAAAAGGTTTTCTCTTAAGGTTCATTTAAAACAATTATTCAAAATAGTTTTCATAAATGGTCTTTCAAATAGTTTTCATAAAACGAACTTCAAAAATAGTTTTCTTAAAGTCAATATATCATGCTTGAAAAAAACACCCTTTCAAAATACTTTACTGAAAACATTTCCATCTCATATCAAAAAGGTTTTCATATCATAGATCCAAAATCAGAGATCAAAGGTCGAAGCAAAGGTGTCATAGCAAAGGATCGTAACAGAGTATCAAATCAAAGATTTAACGAATCAGAAAAGAATCATAGGAAACCTTACAGAGAAGGTCAGAATATCTGTACCTTATTCTCGAAGCAACCACAAATCAGAAATGGATGACACAAAGTGGATCAGGACCTCTCTTTCTTCACACCTAGAGGGGGTAGACAAGAATTATAAACCCTTTCATTTTAAGTAACTATCCAATTTAACTTTTAGATTCATCAAGTTACTCTTTTAATCCTTTAGGTTTCATAATTTACATTTTTATACTCTTATATTCCAGAAGTTACACATTAAGCCCTTAATTATCAAAATTACACAATGGACACTTATTAAATTATGTTATACAAATTTACCCTTAAGTATTCATAATTTACACATCAAGTCCCTCAAGTTATCAAAGTTACATATTTAACCCTTAATTTACATTTTCAATCTTTAATTATCAATAATTACATAATAAGCCATGAAATTATCAAAATAGCACATAACCCCCTGAATATATTTTATTATTCAAATCAGCCCTAAGTTTCCAGAAATTACATATTTAGTCCCTCAATTTTAAATATTTACAATTCGAATTACAAATTAATAATAAAGACATTTTAACCCTTTAAATTACAAAAATGACACTAGACCCCCTCCACTTATATTTTATTCGAATTTTACTCAGTCCAAATTAAGTTCTAAAAATAGCCCATTAGTTTTAAAAATTACAAAACACCCCCTAAATATTTAAACACTAAGCGCATAACATTTTTATTAATAAAACCCTAACCCTAAATATACCAATCATTCACCAATCATATCATCATCAATAATTATCATTTAATCTCTCAAGAACAGCCCTAAAAATATAACCCTAGATCGATTCACATTTTATTTCTTTTTCTTCTTTATTTTCTTTCAAATCGGTAAACTAATTAAATCCAAAAGTAATTCGATTAGGCCCCCATAATTCAAAGTAATATTTTTCTCAGATTATTATGATCATGAAGAGTCCAAATAAAATAAATAAGAAGCCCCAAAAATTCGGATTGAGTTATTTATGTTTTATCCACGTTTTTAAGATTTAATTCACAAATATTATATAAAGCATGCATGGATCGATTTATACATTTTATTTGATGTTCATATGACATATAGGATCTGAGAAAATTACCAAATCAAAGATCGAACGTGGGGAGAGGCTACACGATTTGTTTCCTTACGCGTATGAGCAAATCGAACAAGAATTCACCACGGCTTCAAAAATGATCTAAAAATCTTGAAACCAATTTTCACGAGTCACATATGATGTGAGGAACACAATAAAAATAGGAAACGAATTTATCCAAGATCGAATGAATCAAAGTGGAATTTTTACCTTTCGGTTTGAATTAAACAAGAATTTTCGAAAGCCCTTGAATCCGGCCACCACAATTCGAAGTAGTATTTTTCTAGGCTCCTTAGGATGATGAAGAACAAGGGAAAATTAGTCTTGCAACTCTAGAAATTCGGATGAATTTTGGTGGCTAATTTTTAGGGTTTTTGATCCAATCGGTTTAGCTTTTAGGGAGAGAAAATGGTTTTGGTTATTTAAAGATGATAGTGCCGAATTTTAGGAGGAGGGGGAATCAAATGGAGCGGCTAAATTAATGCCTTGGTCAATCATCATTGATTTGATATTAATTTCCATTTATTTTGCAATTTAATTACACTTAATTAGCTTTTAAAATAACATAATTGTATACTTAATTATTTTGGACTTGTTTAGGTGTAAATATACTTTTTATAGCTTGCACAAATATTTTATGATGCTCTCTAATTATTCCATATCCTACTTGGTACATTTCATAATTTTTGGAATTAATTTACAAGTTATATAAGCCTTTATTTAATTTTTCAAAGTTGTAGGGGCATTTTGGTCTTTTACACATTTTAGAATTTTAGGGTTTTACAAGATAAGGGTATCTTAGTCATTTTATATGTTTTTTAACCGGTCAAACTAACAATCAACACAAAATTGGACTGAAACTGTTACGGGTCGTCGGGTTTTGGAGTGGATCCGATACTTTTTTGAAAATTGGACTACCACAAGGACCAAAATGTGATTAACTCTTTTTATAATGTTCAACAGTTTTTGAAAAAATAACGTTCATCAGTTATTTTTTATATTGTTCATCAGTTATTTTTTATAACGTTAATCAGTTATTTTTTCCCGAAAAAATAACGTTCACCAGTTATTTTTTAATATTGTTTATCAGTTATTTTTTATAACGTTCATCATTTATTTTTGATAACGTTCATCAGTTATTGTTCATTTTTAACGTGCAATATCTCACTCATATCATATCGGATTTGAGCGATTCAAATTTCTGGGTAAAGAATGGCCAAAAAGCTACAACTTTCGTGTTTTAAGTTTTGCAAAATTCGGCCTTTAAACTAGACAAAATTAGAGCCGAAAATGCAGAAAATTTCAAAAAAATCAACACCCACTTAAGAAGTTGAGAAAAAAAATTTGATTCATATATCATAATGTATAACAAATTAAAGAGAATTTAATTTAAAAAATTATGGTGAAATTGGTTTTTCATAAAAATTTGTCGTTTGAAAGTTATTTATGTTTGAAGTTTTGGGGTGGAATAAAAAAAGGGGTTAAAAGTACCAAAATATCCCCTAACCGAATTTAATAAGAAAAAAAGGTGGGGGTGGGTGGTGGACACGTGTTACTAGATGATAGGCTTTCTAGAAATTTTAATTTATTTGCACTTTTTAGTGGATCTCATCTCAGTTTTATTACCACATATAATAAATAAACAACAAAAACAGAGGTACATGATACTCATGTTATACTATTAAGCATGTTTGACTATATATCTTGAAACTTACACAGTGATCTACTCATGGTTCCCAACTGACAAGCTCTTTGATACAAAATGAAATTGCCACACTACAACCTATAAACATTTGAACATCTCTATTCCTTTCACACGGATCCTTCAATGTACAAAAGGGCCTACCAATTCATGGTAAATCAGAGTTGAAGCTGTGTTATCAGTTGCTTGCTCAACAATGCTATTCATGGCAACACTTCAGATTCCAAGTCAATGATCCAACCTAACATATCAACATCAAATCTTGACCCTTTATTAGTACTTTACACAGATCCATCTTCAATATATGGCCAAGATTACATCTTCAAACAAACACAAAAATCCTCAAATAAACACAAATGTCCGTTGGGTATAAGACTCTCTTTTACCTTTATATATAACATGCAACACACCAAACACACACTTTTTCTAACTTGCAAGGTTATTTTCATCAGTGGAGATCTAACCTAAAATACTACCAGCTTATGCACCATACAACCTAGAATATGCCATCAGTTATTTTGACATGTCGCTCTTTTTGTCTTGACAACGGTGTTGTCCATGAACTAGACTATCTTCATAATGAGGTTAGACATTCATTTTGATTATGAATACTCATATTATTTGATGTTTATATGATAAAACAAAGTAACCTTTTTCAACATTTAAGTGTTTTCTTTTGTGTATTTGGCTATATGGCATAAACTACTTGTTAAAAAAAGATGTTAGTAATGATTTGACTAATATTTGAGTCTAGATTTCATATTTGGTAGTGGTGATTGTTTTGAAATAATTTTGTGATACTTTTTTTGCGATTTGTGTTGTCAAAATTTTAACATGATGGTTTTGTTTTAGTTGTTTAAATCGTAGTTATTGCGTGTTGTTTTGATAATATTAAGTTTTCGCCTACGTGTTGTTATACGAATTATGTTAATCGAACTAAATATGTGTTCTCTATGGAATTTAATCAACACAAACTGAAATTTGCCTCTAAGTGATTTAGTAATTTATGATTACGGTAATCTCAGTTATGGTGGTTATTGCTAGCTATTTGGCTCAAAACCAAAATTTCAATCTGCAGTAGTAGAACAGTAAGTAGAACTAAACTTTGCTCGAGTTTGTGATGATTGTGATTTGCTTAGCGTAGGATAATTTTGTTGTTGTAGTTATGCTACAGAGCGTAGTGTTTCCTATTGAATATATGTGCTCCTGTTATGATTCGACTCTAGAGTCTAAATTTGATCGTAGTGATTTATTGATGTGTAAATGAGTTTTCTTGTTAGCTTTTGCGGTTTTTGTTGTTGAAATCTTTGAACGGCTGAAGATAAATATGAAAACTTTTCATTTTAATCTCCTTGTTTCTGTATATTTTCAGGTGCATGAAAAGTTCAATTGGTTGAGCATTGGTCTTTAAAATGCACATAAAGTTAACTCCACACTTCAAAACACACACACACAAGAAAGATGATGAGAAGGCAACATTTTGAAAAACGTAAGGCAGAAAAGAAGTTTGAGGCGACAATTAGGTCAATCTTTTCCTATGGATTAAAGCTGACGTTCTTACTCTTTTTCACATATGGTGTTTCCTTCTTCGGAAGATTGAAGATGCGTTCTTTGGATGAAAGCACGGTGAAGATGCGTTCTTTGGATGAAAGCACGGTAAATGAGATATAAATACTTTTGATTCTTTACAATACTCTAATAAGTTTTGTGTGTGGCTATTGCTTTTATAGTGTTTGCATGCTCCATATCATTTCCAACCTGGTTACGCATATTTCGTTCGTATAGTATCAAACTATCAAACATGGTTTCTTCTTATTTTTTTCTATCTTTTTTCATATATCTTTATTCATATATTTAGTCCTCTCAAATATTTCTCTTTTTCAACTTTTGTCTATCTTTTTTCATATATCTTTACTATGTATTCGAAGTTAATTACTACAGCCAAATGAGTTTGATAGACTAAAATGCCATTTAATGCAGGTGAGTAGGTGACTACTTACCACAACCATATCCAACTCTCTGTATACACCAACATGAAATCTCTGCCGTCCACTTCATCGATCTGGATTGATACATTCAAACAAAAGGCCAAGATCATTCTTGAAGAAACACAAATAACCACAAAGAAACACAATTGCCCGGTGGTTAAAAGCATTTATCCTTCTTTTATGTATAACACCAAATGACACAAAACGCACACACACTTGCCTCTCTAAATCTACCACCACCAAAATTCCTGTTCGAAATTCTCTCAACATCTCACAAAAACATGGTTACGTACTATATCGACTACAAAAATTTGCCACCAGTATCCGCTTTTCGTCTCGACAAAAGTGGATTAAACTACATTCATAATATTAGTTAGTTATTCCTTTAAACTTTTGCTTTTATATATTTGTTATTTCGACATGTCGCTCTTTTTGTCTTGACAACGGTGTTGTACGTAGACTGGACTACCTTCATAACGAGGTTAGACACTCGTTTTGATTGTGAATACTCACATTATTTGATGTTTAAATGATGAAACAAAGTAAGTCTTTTCAACAATTAAGTATTTTCCTTTGTGTATTTGGCTATATGGTATAAGCTACTAGTTAAAAGATGTTAGTAATGATTTGACTAATATTTGAGCCTAGATTTCATGTTTGGTAGTGGTGACTGTTACATATTTTCTCATACATCCATGTTCACGTTGTTCTAAAATGAACCAATCTTACTAAAATTCCATAATTTGTTGATTACTTGATTCTCATGGTTGTAGTTATAAAAGTTTATTATATGATCACTGTGATTGTGACTTAACCTGTAAAGCTTCTTTATCGGATACGATTTATGGTTTGTTATCAGCTGAAAATCTAATACTTTATTTCTAGTATATGGCAACTTCATCCATTACACAATAAGTTTTATTCATGCACTACTCATGTTTATAAGTTAGCTGAAAATTGGGCAATTTGGGAATGTAAAAGCATATTTTGAATGGCATTTGGTGTTTTTGCGTTGTTACCAGATGTTATGATGATTTTGAGTTGTTTTTGCTTGTTATGATACGGTTTCTAGTAAACGAACAAAATTTATGTGTTCTCATTCGAATTTAATCAATTAGTATGTGGCTTGCCTATGAGTTTATGCAATTTCATCGTAGTGATTTGATTTTTGTCGATACATAATTTATGCACATTTTTTGTGATCAATGTTGTTATGTTTATGTTCACTGTAATGTAGGGTACGCATGTCGTAGTTATTGCTAGCTATTTAGCTCAAAACCAAAATTTCAATCCGTAGTAGTTGAACTTTGCTTGACTTTGTGATCATTGTGATTCACTTAGCGTATGTTAATTTTGTTGTAGTTATGATAGAGAGCATGGTATTTCTATCCTATTGAATGTATCTGAATGTATCTACTCTTGTTATGATTTGACTCTAGAATCTAGATTTGCTCGTAGTGGTTTGTTGATGTGTAAACGAGTTTTTTTTAGCCTTTGTGGTTTTTGTTGTTGAAATCTTTGAATGGCTAAAGATAAATGTGAAAACTTTTCATTTCAATCTCTTTGTTTCTGTATATTTTCAGGTGCATGAAAAGTTCGATTAGTTGAGCATTGGTCTTTAAAATGCTACATTGAATTCAGTCAATAGTCAACACTCTTCAAAGACACCTACTGCACATTACTCCTTGTTGGGAATAAAATGATCAAAGTCAAAGAGCCTGCCAATGATGAGAAGAGCCTGCTAGTTGATTTTGTAGTGTACGAAGATGTTCTACCAGTACCTTCTGGGTAGAAGGTACTGCTAGCTAATGAAGAGCCTGCCAAGCTTCTGTTTTGTCGATTAGATATTTTGTAATAGATATTTAGTTGAATTATTAGTCTTTGTACATTGTTATACGTTATGTAGAAGTAGAATAGTCTTCTGTGGTGACAGAAGAATATATCAGAGTGTACATGGGTAGTTGTATTTAATTGTAGGCGCCATAATAGTCAAAGTATAGTATTATATTCATCTACTTGACAACATGTAATAAGATATCCTTATCTTATAAAAGGATATCTTAGTCACTTCTTCATGCATGAATCTTTCACAACTAATAACCACGAACCAAACTATCTCTCAAGTAACTTAGTTACTTCGAATCACAAATCCTTTTTAATCTTAGATTCAAGATTACTTTGTAATCCCGGTGATACTTAGATCATCCGTATTATTTCATCAATAATATTGAATCGTTTTGTGTTAACCAAAGTTGTGATTATTTGTTCATTGCATTCTCTCATTTACTCAAACTCACCATCTTGTGTTCTTTTAAAGTGTGTTGTAGTAGATTCCGCATGCTAAACACATTCAATACATAAATATCTCAATCAAGAACAAACAAAACGTTCCACAAGTGGTATCAGAGCAAGGCTTGATATTTACTAATTTAAAAGAAAAATGGATGTTGAACATATTCAGACAAATGTTGCAGCTAAACTTCCATTACTGAAACAAAATGAGTTTGAAATGTGGCGACTCAGGGTTGAACAATACTTTCAAGTGCAGGATTATGCACTTTGGGAGATTATTGAACAAGGCAATTCATTTAAACCCCAAACCACCACAACAACAGTAAATGATGCTCTTGTAACAACAATACAAACCCAACCATCGAATGCAGATGAAAGAATTCAGAAGAAAAATGATCTCAAGGCAAGGAGTATGTTACTGATGACTATTCCAAATGATCAACTTCTGATTTTTAACAAATACAAAGATGCCAAAACCCTCTTTGAAGCTATTGTGGCTAGGTTTGGTGGTAATGATGCTACCAAGAAAACACAGAAAACCCTTCTCAAACAACAATTTGAGAACTTCATAGCCACAACCAATGAGTCTTTGGACAGTATGTTCAATAGACTTCAGAAGCTTGCAAGTCAGTTAGCCATCCATGAAGTGATGATAACTCAAGAAGACCTAAACTCTAAATTTCTTAGGAGTTTACCTTCAGAATGGTCTATGCATGTCATTGTATGGAAGAACAAGTCAGATATTGACCAGATGAGTCTCAATGATCTCTACAACAATTTCAAGATTGTAGAACATGAAGTCAAGAAGACTACTGGGTCAAGCTCAGGAAATATGGCATTTGTTTCATCCCCAAACATCTCAAAGGTTGATCATAAAGACAAAGGTGGCAGAGAAGAAGGTACTGCTAACACAACCTTTGGTACTGCTAGTACTTCTAGTAGCACTAAATCCATTTTGGATGAAACAATTGGGTGTGCTTTTCTTACATCTCAACACAATGGGTCTGTATTAACATTTGAAGACCTTCAAGAGATTCATCCTGATGATCTTGAAGTAATGGACCTAAAGTGGCAACTTTCACTTTTAAGCATTAGAGCTAAGCAGTTGATGATGAGGACTGGCAAGAAGATACTGATAGATGGAAGTGAGCCTGCTGGCTATGATAAGTCAAAGGTGGAGTGTTACAACTGCCACATGAAAGGTCACTACTCTAGAGAGTGTAGAAGACCTAAGAGGCAAGATGACAGAGGTAGAGGGTTTGACAACAGAAACCAAGGAAGCTTTGAGAAGAAAGGAAGCTTTGAAAGCAAGAGTAAGGTTGTTGAAGTTGCTGAGCCAAAAGCAATGGTTGCTATAGATGGCATGGGTTTTGACTGGAGTTTCATGGGTGAAGATGAGTCAACTTCTGATGAATTGGCTTTGATGGCATTCTCCACCCCTGAGGTACAAATTATCAAATGTCCTAATGATTGTGAATCTTTTAAAGAATTAAAAATCATAAGTAAAGCTTATGATACAGAAGTATTAGAACATAGAAAAACCATTCAAACCTTATTTGACCATAAGTGTGGTATGTCCAAGCTAGAAAAACAAATCACTCACTATAGAGAAAATGAACTTACCTTTACTGATGCTAAAAATGCTCTTCAAAGACAAATATTTTTGAAAGATAGAGAAATAGAAATGGTAAGGACAGAGTGCACTAAAGTGACATTAGCTAGAGACAATATTCAACTGACTGTTACTAAATTGGAAAATGCTTCTGAGTGTACTAAGAGCATAGTTGAGACTCAGTTGAATAAGAGAATAAAATCAGGGATAGGATATAATAATTGTCCTCCACCTTATAGAGGAATTCCTTGTCCACAAGGTAGTGATCTTGCTGCATCAGGTTTACATGAATTTGTTGCAAAACCATTAGCTAAACCTGTAGTGATAGGTGAACCTTCTGAGAGTGCTAAGAATGTCTCACTCTCCAAGGTGCTCACTGAGAAGAGACCAGATGTCCTAATTATTGAGGATTGGGTATCTGATGATGATGAAGATGAGACTATTCCTATTAAAGGAATCAAAGTAGGACCATCCAGTCCTAAGAAAGTAGAAGTTAAAGCTAAAGACAAAACTGTTTTGAAGACAGTTGAAAGTTGTAAAAAATGTAATAACAAACCTAGGGGAAGCCAAAGAAATTGGAACAACCTTAAGTCACAACAATTAGGTGATAACTTTGTTATGTTTAATAAAGCTTGTTATTATTGTGGTAGCTTTAATCATCTTCATGCTTATTGTAATAAATGGGTTTCTGGGAGTAAATCAAAAGCTAAAACAAATGTTACTCAACCCAGAAAAAGTTTTGTTAAGTCTAACACTACAAAAGATAATCATACTGTTAGACAACATAAGCCTGTTATTACAAAATCAACTGAAAAGGGTACAAGAAACACTTTCAAAAGTGTACCAAAAGTTGAGAAGAATCCTATTCAAAAGATAAATGTGGTCAAAACAAAAGTTTGGAATCCAAAAACCAAAGGTCCTGCTAGACCAAAAGGTCCTGCTAGACCACATGGTACTGCCAAAATTGGTATTGCCAAAATTGGTACTGATAGACCAAAGACCACACAATGGATTAGAAGGGAAAGTGCTGTTAAGTCCTCAGCATGTTGGATTTGGAAACCAATCCAATCCAAAGGTGCATCAACAATCCTGAAAAGGTTTGACTTCATTGATGCAAGAGGCAAACCCAAGTCTGTCATGGCTTGGGTACCCCAAGGAAACTAATGTGTTTATTCATGTGCAGGAACATTCAACTGATAGTGAAGATCAAGGGTATGTTGATAGTGGGTGTTCCAGGCACATGACAGGCAACATGTCATTCCTCTCAGATTTCAAAACATTTGATGGAGGATATGTTACCTTTGGGGGAGGAATTAAAGGAAAGATTACTGGTAAAGGTACTATCAAAACCAGTAAAATAGATTTTGAAAATGTGTATTTTGTGAAAGAACTTCAGTTTAATCTTCTTAGTGTCTCACAAATGTGTGACAAAAAGAACAATGTTCTATTTACTGACAATGGATGTATGGTTCTTTCTTCTGATTTTAAGATGCCTGATGAAAGTCAGATCCTTCTTAAAATTCCAAAAAGGAACAATATGTATAGTGTCAATTTAAAGAACATTGATCCCAAAGAAGGTTTAACTTGTTTGATAGCAAAGGCCTCATTGGATGAATCTATGCTTTGGCATAGAAGGCTTGGTCATGTAAACTTTAAAACAATCAACACTATTGCAAAATATGATTTAGTAAGAGGTTTACCCAAAAAGATTTTCCAAAACGACCAAACTTGTGTTGACTGTCTAAAAGGCAAACAA
This sequence comes from Artemisia tridentata subsp. tridentata, assembly GCA_021014915.2. NCBI lineage: Eukaryota > Viridiplantae > Streptophyta > Magnoliopsida > Asterales > Asteraceae > Artemisia > Artemisia tridentata. The sequence goes on from CP139508.1 coordinate 79,741,483, forward strand.
CATAGAGCTTCTTGTAAGCCCAAGACCCAAAACTCTATTACTCAGGCTTTACATATGCTTCATATGGATCTCTTTGGTCCTACTAATGTGTGCAGCTTGAATGGAAAGAAATATTGTCTGGTTGTTACTGATGACTATAGTAGATTTTCATGGGTTTTCTTCTTAAGATCCAAACATGAAACTAGTGAGACACTTAAAACCTATATCACTGAGGTAGAAAACCAATCTGATAAGAAGGTTAAGGTCATCAGATGTGACAATGGGACAGAGTTCAAGAATAGAGTTATGGATGACTTTTGCAAGGAAAAAGGCATAAAAAGAGAGTTTAGTGTAGCTAGAACACCTCAGCAAAATGGAGTAGCAGAAAGAAAGAATAGAACACTTATAGAGGCTGCTAGAACTATGTTAGTAGACTCTAAGTTGCCTATTTCATTTTGGGCTGAAGCAGTTGGTACTGCTTGTTATGTACAAAACAGGGTTCTTGTGTCAAAACCACATAGAAAAACACCTTATGAACTTTTCTTTGGTAGAAAACCATCTTTAAGTTTTATGAGACCTTTTGGTTGTCAGGTTACTATTCTCAATACCAAAGATCATTTAGGCAAATTTGATGGAAAAGCAGATGTTGGCTTTTTGATAGGGTATTCCTTGCAAAGTAAGGCCTATAGAGTGTTTAACACATGCACTAGGCTAGTTGAAGAGAATCTTCACATAGAGTTTCAAGAGAAACTTACAAATGTGAAAGGAGTTGGACCAGATTGGATGTTTGATGTTGATAGGCTTTCAGAATCTATGAATTATGTGCCTGTTACAGGTACAAATGCTAATGAAAATGCAGGTTCTGAAGAAAATGTTGAAATTCCTAAAAATCAAGATTTCATCTGGATGCCAATTTGGAAAAGTATGGATCTATCTTCAAATGAAGAAGGACCTTCAAACACAACAAAAGAAGGCAATGAAGAAGATCAAGGAACTCAGAATCAAGAGAATCAAGAGAGTGGTGCTAATGACAATGGTACTGCCAGTTCTTCAGATGGTCCTGCTAGTACAAGTATTGGTACTGCTGAGCCATTGAATGTTCAAATAGATGATTCTTTTCAAGAAGAAGTTGGGATTAGCAATCTTCCAACTACATATGAAGTTCCTAAAACACCAAACACTAGAATTCTCAAAGATCACTCAACTGATGATGTGATTGGAAGCATAACTTCTGGTGTTAGAACAAGATCTCAAGTTGGTTTATCTCAAGTCTTATCCTCAGATGAAGAAGGATTAATCTCCTCTCTTTATGAAGAAAAGAATAATGATAATTCCAATATATGCCTGTTTTCATGTTTTCTATCTCAGGCTGAACCCAAAAACATAAACAAAGCTTTAGATGATGCAAGTTGGGTGGAAGCTATGCAAGAAGAGCTTCTCCAATTCAAGATTCAGAAGGTTTGGATATTGGTTGATTTACCCAGAGGTCATAGGGCAATCGGAACCAAATGGGTGTTCAGAAACAAGAAGGATGAAAGGGGTATAGTGATCAGGAACAAGGCTAGATTGGTAGCACAAGGATATACTCAAGAGGAAGGGGTAGATTATGAAGAAGTGTTTGCTCCAGTTGCAAGACTTGAAGCAATTAGGCTTTTCTTAGCCTATGCTTCATTCATAGGCTTCACTGTCTATCAAATGGATGTTAAGAGTGCATTTTTGTATGGTGAAATTGAAGAACCAGTATATGTATCTCAACCTCCAGGCTTCATTGATGCTGAGTATCCAGATAAAGTTTACAAAGTTACCAAGGCTTTGTATGGCCTACATCAAGCTCCAAGGGCATGGTATGAAACATTGGCTTGTTTTCTACTAGAAAGTGGATTCCAAAGAGGCAGGATTGATCCAACTTTGTTCATCAAAAGGACAAAGAAAGACATCTTGTTAGTGCAGATTTATGTTGATGACATAATCTTTGGATCAACAAACCAAGGCTTGTGTGTAGAATTTGAAAAACTTATGCACAGTAAGTTTGAGATGAGTTCCATGGGGGAACTTACTTTCTTTTTAGGTCTCCAAGTGAAACAATCCAAAGAAGGCATATTTATCAGCCAAGATAAGTATGTAGCAGAGATCCTAAGAAAATTCAATTTTGCTGATTCTAAGGTTGCAAGTACACCAATGGATCCAGACAAAGGGCTAATCAAAGATGCTGATGGAGAAGATATGGATTTGCACAATTATAGATCAATGATTGGGTCTTTGATGTATCTTACATCATCAAGACCAGATATCATGTTCTCAGTATGTGTATGTGCAAGGTTTCAAATACATCCCAAGATCTCTCATCTCACAGCAGTCAAAAGAATCTTTAGATATCTTAAGGGTCAACCTAGGTTGGGTCTTTGGTATCCAAGGGAATCATCTTTTGAATTGGTGGCTTATTCGGATAGTGACTATGCTGGTGCAACACTAGACAGAAAATCCACAACTGGTGGATGTCAATTTCTTGGTTGCAGACTAATCTCCTGGCAATGCAAGAAACAAACAATGGTGGCCAACTCTACAACTGAAGCAGAATATGTTGCTGGTGCAAGTTGTTGTGGGCAAGTTCTTTGGATCCAAAATCAAATGCTTGACTATGGGTACAATTTTCTTAACACCATTATTTATATTGACAATAGCAGTACTATTTGTATCATTAAAAACCCAGTTCAACACTCAAAAACAAAACATATTGAAATCAGACACCATTTCATAAGGGATTGCAATGAGAAAAGGTTAATTCAAGTTGTTAAAATTGATTCTGAAAAGAATTATGCAGACCTTCTCACCAAAGCTTTTGATTTAGGTAGATTCAAATATCTTGTAGGAGGTATTGGAATGATAAATCTTTGAAAATCATATGTTTTTGTTCATAATATTAACTGGTATTGGATTTTAAACATGGTACTGCTAGTTAGTCAAAAGGTCCTGTTAGTTCATAATTGGTCCTGCTGATACAAAATCGCTATGTTTTGTTCATTTAAAGGCTTGAATACTTAAAATGTTATAGATCAAGTGTTCTACACTTTGTTCTTTTGGTTTGCAACTAACACATTTCAGGTTAATAACAAAACAAGAGTTCTTTCAAACAAAAGGGGCAACAAAAGTTTTATTCATTTCAGGAGAAATAACAATCTCAGGGGAGGAATTAATAGCCCAGAATGGAAGAAAGACCAATTTATGAAAAGACAAGAGCATACAAGATGATGCAGAGTTGAAAAAGAGATAGTTAGATCACATATCTAGAAGGGATGAAGCATTTCTCAAGGAGAAAGTTCTATCTAGATCAAACTAAGAAATGTTTTCAACTCAAAGGCATGCTATTAGATGATTTCACTTGTTGAGCCAATCATCCAAGATACACAGCATCAATGCCTGATTCAAATTTCCTCCATCCAAGGAAATTGCACCATCTTTTGGGCCATCATGGCTTTTGGTATTCATCTCACCAAGTTTTCACAAACTTAAGAGTTGACTAGTCCTTAAGCAAACGGCTTTTGGTAAAGACAAATCAAATCCGTTAATGGTTGATAGTTTACCCAAAACTATATGGTTGTTAACTGACCATACTTAATTGTAAATAGTTAGCTAGTCCTTAAGCAAACGGCTTTTGGTAAAGACAACTCAAATCCGTTGATAGCTGGTAGTTTGCTAAAAACTATAAGGGATTTTTAAAAACTTTCAAAGGTACTGCTAGTACAAAAATGGTACTGCTAGAGTACAAAGGTACTGCTAGATAGCCGTTGAGCCTGTCAGAAAAAGTTTTAGCCTTTAGGCCTGGTAGTTAAAATTAGCCGTTGGGGTAGTTATGTAATTCACTGATGAATATATTATATTATATTTTACATATAAAAGATCTTTTTAACCGCCTTTTCACTTACTTATTTTAATCTTTATTATTGTCGGTTAAAAGTAATTCTCTCATATCTTCTTTCATCAGTCATTATCATAATTCACATACATCTTTCATCTTCTACCAGTACTACCAACAAATCCCACCATCATATTCAAAATTTTCATTATGACTTCCACAATTGATCTAAACTTTGTTCAACGTCACAATCAGTTAGCATTTTTGGAGAAGTCAGAGGATAATGCCTCATTTCATCAAGTAGTGGACTTTTTAAACAACTCCTACATCAGGTTTGCTTTGCTAGTCAATCCCACTATTTATGAAAATCAAATTTTACAATTTTGGGAATCTGCTAAAATTAAAACTTCTGAAAATGGAGAACAAAGAATAAAAGCCAAAGTGGATGGTAAACATTTGACTCTTATTGAGTCATCCATAAGAAGACATCTTCATTTGGATGATTCTGATGGTATTAGTCAGTTACCAGATACTGAAATTTTTGAAAATTTAACAAGAATGGGGTATCATGCTGAGTTCAACAAACTCACTTTTCTGAAAAAGCATCTTACTCCACAATGGAGATTTTTGATTCACACAATCCTTCACTGTTTGAGCCAGAAGAAAACCTCTTGGGAGCAATTTAGTGGCAACATGGCTTCTGCTCTCATTTGCTTAGCTACAAACAGAAAATACAATTTTTCTAAATATATTTTTGAAGGATTGATAAACAATGTGGATAGTAAAACAAAATTTTTGATGTATCCAAGATTCATTGGATGCATCATTGGAAAATTACAACATATGTTGCTTCCCACAGACTCAGTTTATGAAACACCAAAACTTTCTCAAAAAGTATTTTCAAATATGAGAATTGGTTTTAGAGGGGAGGAAGTTCCACTTTTTGATGAAATGGTACCACAACATCCAGAAGAACCAACACCATCTGCTGATACACCATCATCCAGTTCTTCACATGGTTTCATTTCACAAACACATCAAAAATCACCAACACCATCTCCAGTACCATCAGCAACACCACCACCATCCCCACATCATACATCACAAACCCAATCACCTCAGACAATGCAAGAGTTGAAAGACAAGGTGAAGTTCTTAGAGAAAGCTCTTAAACGTCAAAATGAAAGGTTTTCTAAGATCAACATCAAATTGGTTAAGAGGGTTAAGAGATTGGAGGGTGAAGTGAAGAAGTTAAAAGGTAAAAAGTCTGCAAAGGTTGTTTTATCTAGTTCTTCACAGTCAGATGCTGATAGGATAGATCACTCTTCCAAAAAGGGGAGGAAGGATATGTCTGAAGATGAGGAAGAAGAGGAGGAACAGGCTCAATTTGAATTCCATTATGGAACTCAAGTTTATGATGAAGAGCCTGTTGGAGCAGGGCAAGAGCCTGCTAGGGCAGAAGAAGAGTCTGCCAGGAGAGAAAGGCTATTGGCTATGGGATATAAAGGATCTGCTGAGAGAGTGTACAAGAGAAAGAGGATTTTAGTTGCTGATGAGCAATCCTCTGCTCCAACACAAGATAAAACTCCAAAGGATAAGGGCAAAGGTATTCTAATTGAAGATGAGCCAAAGTCCAAGAAGTTGAAAAGAACTCAGCAAATTCAGATGGCTTTAGGAGAAGAAGAGGCCAAAAGAGTTCATGAAGAAGAGCTAAAAGCTAGAGAAGCTTCAAGAATGCTTGAAGAAATGAAAGAGCAGAAAGAAGCTGAAGAAGCTGCTCAAGCTCTTCTTGATACTCAAATTGCTCAAGAGACCTTTGATGCACAGATGTTATGGATTATTAACAATGATCCAATTGTGAAAGGTCATGCAGCAAATATAGTAAATGACAAGACACTCAATTCTGATGAGAAGACTGAAGCACTTGAATCTTTCATCAACAAGAAATACAAAGAAGCAGCTTTGGCTGACATTTTTAAGAAGATGAAGGAAAGTCAGAAGAGAGGTTTTAAAGTGGGCAAAACTAACAAAGATCAAACAATCTTTATGAAGAAATTTTTGAAGAATCAGGCAAATTGGACTGATTATCAACTTAAGAAGAAATCTGCTGATGAAATCTTCTTTTTATATCTTCAAGCCTACAAGAATCTTTACTATAATGTTCCATCTGATGTACATCCATCTAAGAAGAAGGAAGATGCTCAGAAGAAAGAAGTAGCAAAATTGGATCAAGGGCAAGTAAGTAAAATGTTGATTACTTTACCTACTATCATTCATGCTGATCCAATTAGGTCTAGACACCCTATAATTGATTGGGAAATACACCATGATAGATTTGGTAAGTCATGGAAAATATTAAGGGTTGGGGGACAGTCTGCTATCTTCAAGAATTTTGAAAATTTAGTTAGAGCATCTGATAGAGCAGATTTGGAAGAATTGTGGAATCTAGTGCAGATTAGGTTAGCTACAAATTCTAGTACAGATGCTAAGGAACAAGAGCTTTGGGTGGAATTCAATAGGATGTTCGATCCTGATCCCAAGGATGTTCATTGGAAATTTCCCTATTATGATCCTTCAACAACTTGGGAATTTCTAAGTCATAGCCATACTCATCATCTTTTCACACAGAGTGGGATAGAACTTTTTATGTTAGCTGAGAAAGAGTATCCTCTTAGCTATGAAGTGCTTAAAGCTATGATCTCCAAGAGATTAAGGTGTGACAAGGATGAAGAAAACTCAGAGATTGTTCAGAGTTTGCTGAGGAGCATATCTGAGCAATATGAAAGAAAAAGGAAGGATAGAAAGTAAGGTTTTTGGAAGAGTTCTCAAATCCTCAAGGTATGTATTTTATTCATCAGAAACTTGTGTATTTTAATGAAAATAACAAGTTTAGGGGAGGATTGTTGGGAATAAAATGATCAAAGTCAAAGAGCCTGCCAATGATGAGAAGAGCCTGCTAGTTGATTTTGTAGTGTACGAAGATGTTCTACCAGTACCTTCTGGGTAGAAGGTACTGCTAGCTAATGAAGAGCCTGCCAAGCTTCTGTTTTGTCGATTAGATATTTTGTAATAGATATTTAGTTGAATTATTAGTCTTTGTACATTGTTATACGTTATGTAGAAGTAGAATAGTCTTCTGTGGTGACAGAAGAATATATCAGAGTGTACATGGGTAGTTGTATTTAATTGTAGGCGCCATAATAGTCAAAGTATAGTATTATATTCATCTACTTGACAACATGTAATAAGATATCCTTATCTTATAAAAGGATATCTTAGTCACTTCTTCATGCATGAATCTTTCACAACTAATAACCACGAACCAAACTATCTCTCAAGTAACTTAGTTACTTCGAATCACAAATCCTTTTTAATCTTAGATTCAAGATTACTTTGTAATCCCGGTGATACTTAGATCATCCGTATTATTTCATCAATAATATTGAATCGTTTTGTGTTAACCAAAGTTGTGATTATTTGTTCATTGCATTCTCTCATTTACTCAAACTCACCATCTTGTGTTCTTTTAAAGTGTGTTGTAGTAGATTCCGCATGCTAAACACATTCAATACATAAATATCTCAATCAAGAACAAACAAAACGTTCCACACTCCTCTAATAAATTCACAACAACCTCATTATCTACGTTATAAACTTAACTTCACGAGCTCATTTTCAAAAGACCTAAGCAGAACCACTTCTTCTTCATAGTACGAGTGTTTGAATCAGACTTTCTACCCATGAATTTTGTCCCACATCTCTATTCCTTTCACACGAATCCTTCAATGTACAAAAGGGCCCACCAATTCATGGTAAATCAGTATTGAAGCAGTGTTATTATTTACCTTCTCAACAATGATATTCATGTCAATACTTCAGATGCCAAAAATGATCAGTGGAGATCTAACCTAAAACACTAGCAGCTTATGCACCATACAACCCAGAATTTGCCATTATTTCGACATGTCGCTCTTTTTGTCTTGACAACGGTGTTGTCCGTGGACTAGACTACCTTCATAACGAGGTTAGACACTCGTTTTGATTGTGAATACTCACATTATTTGATGTTTAAATGATGAAACAAAGTAAGTATTTTCAACAATTAAGTGTTTTCCTTTGTGTATTTGGCTATATGGCATAAGCTACTAGTTAAAAGATGTTAGTAATGATTTGACTAATATTTGAGCCTAGATTTCATGTTTGGTAATGATGACTGTTACATATTTTATCATACATCTATGTTCACGTTGTTCTAAAATGAACCAATCTTACTAAAATTCTAGAATTTGTTGATTACTTGGTTCTCGTGGTTGTAGTTATAAAAGTTTATTATAGGATCACTATGATTGTGACTTAACATGTAAAGCTTCTTGATCAGATATGATTTATGATTTATTATCAGCTGAAAATCTAATACTTTATTTCTAGTATATGGAAACTTCATCCATTACACTATAAGTTTTGTTCATGCACTACTCATGTTTATAAGTTAGCTGAAAATTGGGAAATTTGGGAATGTAAATGCAAATTTTGAATGACATTTGGTGTTTTTGCGTTGTTACCGGATGTTATGATGATTTTGAGTTGTTTTTGCGTGTTATGATACGGATTCTAGTAATCGAACTAAATTTATGTGTTCTCATTCGAATATAATCAATTAGTAGGTGACTTCCCTATGAGTTTATGCAATTTCCTCGTAGTGATTTGATTTTTGTCGATACATAATTTATGCACATTTTTTGCGATTAATGTTGTTATGTTTATGTTCACTGTAATCTAAGTTATGGATGTCGTAGTTATTGCTAGCTATTTATCTCAAAACCAAAATTTCAATCTGCAGTAGTAGAACTTTACTTGATTTTGTGATCATTGTGATTCACTTAGCGTATGTTAATTTTGTTGTAGTTATGATAGAGAGCGTAGTTGTTAGGAATTAAATATGAGTTGATATTGACAAAATGTGAAAGATGAAGGACTAAAGAAGACAAAGGAGAATTCTTGTAAAGAAAGAAGATTACAGGAAATATTGTTAAAAGATTAGGAAGATTTGTTTCCTAATACTTATCCTTTGTAACCCTAATGTCGCTATTATATAAAGAGACATAGGGACGTAGGTTTTGTGTGTGTGTCAAGATGTAAACACCAAGAATGGTGTAGGTTGTGTCTAGGCATCGAGTTCCTACAACGGATGCCTAGGTTTTGTATTGTTAGTTGGTAGAGATGATGACGAGGAAAACCTTGTTCAATAATGATGATGTTCTTATTTATTCCGATGTGCAACGTGTTAATCATTATTATTGTGTAATCCCTAGATGAGGTCTAAACAACCTCGAGCTAAACGATTCTTAACATGTGGTATCAGAGCCATGGGGCTCGTGATCTAGGATCTATAAGGTTTTTCGACGAAAAGAAGGAAAATTCGAATTTGTTATAAATTTTCGTAACTTTCTGCAGTGAAGTTTTGAAAAGACGATATCTCATTCGTTAGTCGTTGGATCGGGCTAAAATTTTTACTGGAGGTTCTCTACATATCAAAGAAGATTTTCACTAGAGGGATCTTTAATCTGAAATTTGGATTGAAAGTTATGGTTCGTTGTAAACTATTGCTGACAAGGTGAAATTTTTCAAATTTTTAAGGGTTTTTAGGGTTTCGGTTCTGAATTTATTTATCAGTGTGTTGCTATTCATGATGAATTTATTGGTGCTGTTGTAGATATATTAAAACCCAGCTAATCGAAACCATAACTGGTTGAAACCCTAACATACGTTCAAGATTGGTTCTTGTCTGATGCATAAACTGATGAGTAAAAACTAACCCTAGTTTATTGCTCTCTACTTGGTTCTACATTGGAATACATACGCTACTGGTTCCTGGTCAGTCGCATGATTAGAATAGAGTTGAATATTAGGGTTTTGAATACTCTTAAATTGGTTGTTCATGCTGCTGTGTATCACGTTTGTTGCTACTGTTGTGAAACTTGGCGCCCGAAGTTATTTCAGGTTTGTACTTCCCGATGATATTTGAAGTTCCCATTCATACTGCTCGTTTTACATGTTCTATTTGTACTGCTTGGTTGATTGAAGTAATAGCAGTTAGTACTGCTGGGTTGTTCGAACTAATCAAAGTTAGTACTATCGTTTCCCATTGGTACTGCTCCACAAACTTGTTAGTACTGCCAATGTTTCTTCAATTAGTACTGCTCGATACCTATGTTTGTACTGACGCAACTCCGGAATTGTTTGAATGCTTTGTCGCCTTTTGCATGTGAGATCTTCACATTGAACACGTTTGCTTGATGATGATCTGTTCAATTTAACATCTCATGCGACAGTGCATATATGTTTCTATTACCATCATGAATAGAGGTCGGTGTGATTTTATGCATTATGAAGGACGGTGGTTTAATATATTCACATTCTGCATTAGCATGTCACACTAATCGGTCAGTGATTTTTTATATCTTTGATGCTAAATGTTGTTGGTCGGTGACATTCTAATATAGCATATGGGTTGGTATCTTTTTATATTCACAAAGGCCAGTGATCTTTTGCTATTTCATGAGATAATGGGACGGTGCCTCACTTATTTTGATTTAAATTGTCGAAGTTTGTCAGATTTACGTATGGAATTTTAATGCTCATGGAAGTTTTATCCGTAGTTACCATGAGATTATATAAGTGAGGGGAAGCATCCATATTGAGTTGATATTTGATTTGGAACTGGTGGTTCCAACACACACACGGGAGAAGACACACAGGATGCATTTTATTTTTGGTTTCGGTTAAAGAACTATTCTTCATTCTACTACTGCTTGGTTTCAAATGCTATTGTAGTCATTTTTTGTAAGCTATTTGGTGCTCGTACATGGATGGTACTACATGGTATTTGTTTCTATGGTGGTTAGTTATTCGAAAAGTTCTTTCAAATGGTTAACATATGGGTTTCAGGGGACGCTTAATGTTTCAATGTTTAACCATTTATGTGCTACATCGAGGTGAAGGTTTTTATGATTGATCGTTGGTATTTTTACTGAAGATTTGGGATTTTTATGTCTTGGGTTCATTTATAAAAGAAAGCGTTTTGATGTTCATTCATGGAGGGAGATTCAAGACATTGAAGGACTAAATTGGATGTATGGTACTGGTTGGTGATTATGAAGATCAAGGTTGCATGTTTTTGTTCCCTATTTGATGATGACAAAAAGGGGAAGAATATTCTGAAGATTTGCAGCTTGAAGATCCTTGATGGTATGCATGGATTAAGGGGAAGACAACATCTTTCATGTGATTGGTTTTGTTATATCAACTAGGGGAAGATTGTTAGGAATTAAATATGAGTTGATATTGACAAAATGTGAAAGATGAAGGACTAAAGAAGACAAAGGAGAATTCTTGTAAAGAAAGAAGATTACAGGAAATATTGTTAAAAGATTAGGAAGACTTGTTTCCTAATACTTATCCTTTGTAACCCTAATGTCTCTATTATATAAAGAGAAATAGGGACGTAGGTTTTGTGTGTGTGTCAAGATGTAAACACCAAGAAAGGTGTAGGTTGGGTCTAGGCATCGAGTTCCTACAACGGATGCCTAGGTTTTGTATTGTTAGTTGGTAGAGATGATGACGAGGAAAACCTTGTTCAATAATGATGATGTTCTTATTTATTCCGTTGTGCAACGTGTTAATCATTATTATTATGTAATCCCTAGATGAGGTCTAAACAACCTCGAGCTAAACGATTCTTAACAGTAGTATTCCTATCCTATTGAATGTATCTGAATGTATCTGCTCTTGTTATGATTTGAATCTAGAGTCTAGATTTGCTCGTAGTGGTTTGTTGATGTGTAAACGAGTTTTTTTTTTTTTTTTTTTTTTTTTTTTTTTTTTTTTTTTTTTTTTTTAGCTTTTGTTGTTTTTGTTGTTGAAATCTTTGAATGGCTAAAGATAAATGTGAAAACTTTTCATTTTAATCTCTTTGTTTCTGTATATTTTCAGGTGCATGAGAAGTTCGATTGGTTGAGCATTGGTCTTTAAAATGCTACATTGAATTAAGTCAACAGTCAACACTCTTCAAAGACACCTACTGTACATTACTCCTCTAATAAATTCATAAGAACCTCATTATCTACGTTATAAACTTAACTTCACGAGCTCATTTTCAAAAGACCTAAGCACAACCACTTCTTCTTCATAGTACGAGTGTTTGAATCAGACTTTCTACCCATGAATTTTGTCCAACATCTCTATTCCTTTCACACGGATCCTTCAATGTACAAAAGGGCCCACCAATTCATGATAAATCAGAATTGAAGCAGTGTTATTAGCTGCCTGCTCAACAATGCTATTCATGTCAACACTTCAGATTCCAAAATGATCCAACCTAACATATCAACATGAAATCTTGACCTTTATCATTACTTCATACGGATCCATCTTCAATGTATGGCCAAGATTACTTCATACGGATCCATCTTCAATGTATGGCCAAGATTAGATCTTCAAACAAACACAAATATCCTCAAAAAAAAAAAAAACACGAATGTCCATTACGTAAAAGACTCTCTTTTACCTTTATATATCACACGCATTAATACACACCAAACACACACTTTTTCTAACTTGCAAGTTTATTTTCATCAGTGGAGGTCTAACCTAAAACACTAGCAGCTTATGCACCTTAAAACCCAGAATTTGCCATTATTTCGACATGTCGCACTTTTTGTCGTGACAACGGTGTTGTCCGTGGACTAGATTACCTTCATAACGAGGTTAGACACTCAAGGATGAAACAAAGTAAGTCTTTTCAACAATTAAGTGTTTTCCTTTGTTTATTTGGTGATGCGTGGTTTTGCGACCTTACAACAGGTTTTACCTCTCGAGGGATCTCAAGAGGCTTACAACCCCACCAGGCAGTGTACCTGACCGATGTAGTATAGTGTAGTGGTAAGTACGGGGGATTGATCGTTCTCCACAGGGAATAGTGTCGTTAGGATTGAAAAACTACTCTAATAGGTCTAAGGGTGAGAGAAGATTCTTTTTGTATTTTTATATTTTTTTTAAAGCAAGTAAAAATCTCGGGTTTGAAAGAGTGGGCGGAATTAGTTGCTAGTCAACTAACCCAAATAACTACGAATGCAAATAAAATAAAATAACAGAAAATGAAAAGGTTGTGAAACTTATGTGGAGAGAAATGTGTTTACTTAGATTTCCTTACTCCCTAATTATCTTTTACCAGTTGATTAGTGTGTATTAATCGCGTGGATGACGGGTGTATTCCTTAATACCAATCGTGGGGTGGCGTACGTACTTCCCCAACTCTACAAGCTCCTACTTCACTCCTATGTCGAGCCGGCTAAGAAGCTCCTAACATGGGATCACTAGAATTCGCTCATGCATTAAATACAACCATAAAAACCTTAGTACGCATTGGTTCATGTTTCTTAAGACGTTCAAGCAAGTTACCGAATAGGAAGTTAGCCAGTTTTCTTAAGCCTAACATCGATGAACAATCATCCAAAACAATTAATAACACACTAATAACCAATAATCAAAAGCTAGGTTTCATTAGATCTAAGCAAATACAAGATAAATCTAGCCTAGCATGTTAATCAAAAGACAAGAACGAGATATAATCAAACAACACATAGACATATTGAATGATTAAACGATTACTTATCTTCAATTAAACATGGGAGATCCAAGGGTATGAAAACCCTTAAAAATGGCAGAAATTCGTCTTAGGGTTTCTCCTCCAAAATTACACACAATAAGTTCCACCCTAATGACAAAAAATTGCAAAACTATATATAGAGTTTAAGGGCTGACGGCGTCACGTTATAGATCCTGACGCCGTCACCTCGCCGCTTTTAGGGTTCTCGGATGGCCTTCCTGACGCCGTCCCTCTTTAGTGCTCCAAAATCCGCTCTGGCCTATCAAGGGGTGACGCCGTCAGAATTGAGCTTGACGCCGTCCCTCTTTAAGTTAAACCGTGATGGCCTTGATCACATTAAAGGGTGACGCCGTCAGATTTTTCATGCAAAATTCTCTGGCTTATCATGAGTAATTTTCATATCCACCTTTTTTGCCAAGCCTTGACGCCGTCTGGACCAATCCATGACGCCGTCAAAGATACTTTCCAGCATAATTTTGAGACTTTGTCGTTTTCTTCACTTTTATGCTCCAAAAACGTCCAAAATGCTTCCTTTTCCAGATTTCTTCTCAAAAGTACCTAAAATGACAAAAGGAACGATTTAGGGCAATATTTGATCAAATAAATACGATTTAGGGCTTAAATGACCCCCTAAAAGCGGTACACTTTTCGCTTCATCATTTGGCTATATGGCATAAGCTACTAGTTAAAAGATGTTAGTAATGATTTGACTATTATTTGAGCCTAGATTTCATGTTTGGTAGTGGTGACTGTTACATATTTTCTCATACATCTACGCTCACGTTGTTCTAAAATGAACCAATCTTACTAGAATTCTAGAATTTGTTGGTTACTTGATTCTCGTGGCTGTAGTTATAAAAGTTTATTATAGGATCACTGTGATTGTGACTTAACCTGTAAAGCATCTTGATCGGATATGATATATGGTTTGTTATCAGCTGAAAATCTAATACTTTATTTCAAGTATATGGCAACTTAATCCATTACACTATAAGTTTTGTTCATGCACTACTCATGTTTATAAGTTAGCTAAAAATAGGGAAATTTGGGAATGTAAATAAAGATTTTGAATGGCATTTGGTGTTTTTGCGTTGTTACCGGATGTTATGATGATTTTGAGTTGTTTTTGCGTGTTATGATACCGATTCTTGTAATCGAACTAAATTTATGTGTTCTCATTCGAATTTAAACAATTAGTAGGTGACTTGCCTATGAGTTTATGCAATTTCCTTGTAGTGATTTGATTTTTGTCGATACATAATTTATGCACATTTTTTTGCGATTAATGTTGTTACGTTTATGTTCACTGTAATCTAAGTTATGCATGTCGTATTTATTGCTAGCTATTTAGCTCAAAACCAAAGTTTCAATCTGTAGTAGTAGAACTTTGCTTGACTTTGTGATCATTGTGATTCACTTAGCGTATGTTAATTGTGTTGTAGTTATGATAGAGAGCATGGTATTCCTATCCTATTGAATGTATCTGAATGTATCTGCTCTTGTTATGATTTGACTATAGAGTCTAGATTTGCTCGTAGTGGTTTGTTGATGTGTAAATGAGTTTTTTTTTTTAGCTTTTTTGGGTTTTGTTTTTGAAATCTTTGAATGGCTAAAGATAAATGTGAAAACTTTTCATTTTAATCTCTTTGTTTATGTATATATTCAGGTGCATGAAAAGTTCGATTGGTTGAGCATTGGTCTTTAAAATGCTACATTGAATTCAATCAACTGTCAACACTCTTCTAAGAAACCTACTGAACATTACTCCTCTAATAAATTCACAACAACCTCATTATCTACGTTATAAACTTAACTTCACGAGCTAGAACCACTTCTTCTTCATAGTACGAGTGTTTGAATCAGACTTTCTACCCATGAATTTTGTCCAACATCGCTAATCCTTTCACACGGATCTTTCAATGTACAAAAGGGCCCACCAATTCATGGTAAATCAGAGTAGAAGCAGTGTTATTAGTTTCCTGCTCAACAATGTTGTTCATGCCAACAATGTTATGATAATTTTGAGTTGTTTTTGCTTGTTATGATACGGTTTCTAGTAATCGAACTAAATTTATGTGTTCTCATTCGAATTTAATCAATTAGTAGGTGGCTTACCTATGAGTTTATGCAATTTCATCATAGTGATTTGATTTTTGTCGATACATAATTTATGCACATTTTTTGCGATCAATGTTGTTATGTTTATGTTCACTGTAATCTAGGGTATGCATGTCGTAGTTATTGCAAGCTATTTAGCTCAAACCCAAAATTTCAATCCGTAGTAGTTGAACTTTGCTTGACTTTGTGATCATTGTGATTCACTTAGCGTATGTTAATTTTGTTGTAGTTATGATAGAGAGCATGGTATTCCTATCCTACTGAATGTATCTGAATGTATCTACTCTTGTTTTGATTTGACTCTAGAATCTAGATTTGCACGTAGTTGTTTGTTGATGTGTAAACGAGTTTTTTTTTAGCCTTTGTGGTTTTTGTTGTTGAAATCGTTGAATGGCTAAAGGTAAATGTGAAAACTTTTCATTTCAATCTCTTTGTTTCTGTATATTTTCAGGTGCATGAAAAGTTCTATTAGTTGAGCATTGGTCTTTAAAATGCTACATTGAATTCAATCAACAATCAACACTCTTCAAAGACACCTACTGTACATTACTCCTCTAATATATTCACAACAACCTCATTATCTACGTTATAAACTTAACTTCACGAGCTCATTTTCAAAAGACCTAAGCAGAACCACTTCTTCTTCATAGTACGAGTGTTTGAATCAGACTTTCTACCCATGAATTTTGACCAACATCTCTATTCCTTTCACACGGATCCTTCAATGTACAAAAGGGCACACCAATTCATGGTAAATCAAAGTTTAAGCAATGTTATTAGTTTCCTGCTTAACAATGCTATTCATGTCAACACTTCAGATTCCAAAATGATCCAACCTAACATATCAATATGAAATCTTGACCCATTATCATTACTTCACACGTATCCATCTTTAATGTATGGCCAAGATTAGATCTTCAAACAAACACAAATATCTTTAAAAAAAATACAAATGTCCATTAGGTAAAAGATTATCTTTTACCTTTATATATCACACGCATTAATACACACTAAACATACACTTTCTAACTTGCAAGGTTATTTTCATCAGTGGAGATCTAACCTAAAACACTAGTAGCTTATGCACCATACAACCGAGAATTTGCCATTATTTCGACATGTCGCTCTTTTTGTCTTGACAACAGTGTTGTCCGTGGACTAGACTACCTTCATAACGAGGTTAGACACTCGTTTTGGTTGTGAATACTCACATTATTTGATGTTTAAATGATGAAACAAAGTAAGTCTTTTCAACAATTAAGTGTTTTCCTTTGTTTATTTGGCTATATGGCATAAGTTACTAGTTAAAAGATGTTAGTAATGATTTGACTAATATTTGAGCCTAGATTTCATGTTTGGTAGTGGTGACTGTTACATATTTTCTCATACATCTACGTTCACGTTGTTCTAAAATGAACCAATCTTACTAGAATTCTAGAATTTGTTGGTTACTTGATTCTCGTGGCTGTAGTTATAAAAGTTTATTATAGGATCACTATGATTGTGACTTAACCTGTAAAGCTTCTTGATCGGATTTATGGTTTGTTATCAGCTGAAAATCTAATACTTTATTTCTAGTATATGGCAACTTAATTCATTACACTATAAGTTTTGTTCATGCACTACTCATGTTTATAAGTTAGCTGAAAATTGGGAAATTTTGGAATGTAAATGCAGATTTTGAATGGCATTTCGTGTTTTTGCGTTGTTGCCGGATGTTATGATGATTTTGAGTTGTTTTTGCGTGTTATGATACGGATTCTAGTAATCGAACTAAATTTATGTGTTCTCATTCGAATTTAATCAATTAGTTGGTGACTTGCCAATAAGTTTATGCAATTTCCTAGTAGGGATTTGATTTTTGTCGATACATAATTTATGCACATTTTTTGCAATTAATGTTGTTATGTTTATGTTCACTGTAATCTAAGTTATACATGTCGTAGTTATTGCTAGCTATTTGGCTCAAAACCAAAATTTCAATCTGCAGTAGTAGAACTTTGCTTAACTTGGTGATGATTGTGATTCACTTAGCGTATGTTAATTGTGCTGTAGTTATGATGGAGAGCGTGGTATTCCTATCCTATTGAATGTATCTCAATGTATCTTCTCTTATTATGATTTGACTCTAGAGTCTAGATTTGCTCGTAGTTGTTTGTTGATGTGTAAATGAGGGTTTTTTTTAGCTTTTGTGGTTTTTGTTGTTGAAATATTTGAATGGCTAAAGATAAGTGTAAAAACATTTCATTTTAATCTCTTTGTTTCTGTATATTTTCAGGTGCATGAAAAGTTCGATTGGTTGAGCATTGGTCTTTAAAATACTACATTGAATTAAGTCAACAGTCAACACTCTTCAAAGACACCTACTAAACATTACTCCTCTAATAAATTCACAACAACCTCATTATCTACATTATAAACTTAACTTCATGAGCTCATTTTCAAAAGACCTAAGCAGAACCACTGCTTCTTCATAGTACGAGTGTTTGAATCAGACTTTCTACCAATGAATTTTGTCCAACTTCGCTATTCCTTTCACACGGATCCTTCAATGTACAAAAGGGCCGACCAATTCATGGTAAATCAGAGTTGAAGCAGTGTTATTAGTTGCCTGCTCAACAATGCTATTCATGTCAACACTTCAGATTCCAAAATGATCCAACCTAACATATCAACATGAAATCTTGACCCTTTATCATTACTTCACACGGATCCATCTTCAATGTATGGCCAAGATTAGATCTTCAAACAAACACAAATATCCTCAAAAAAAACACAAATGTCCATTAGGTAAAAGACTCTCTTTTACCTTTATATATCACACGCATTAATACACACCAAACACACACTTTTTCTAACTTGCATAGGTTATTTTCATCAGTGGAGATCTAACCTAAAACACTAGCAGCTTATGCACCATACAACCCAGAATTTGCCGTTATTTTGACATGTTGCTCTTTTTATCTTGACAACGGTTTTGATTGTGAATACTCGCATTATTTGATGTTTAAATGATGAAACAAACTAAGTCTTATCAACAATTAAGTGTTTTCCTTTGTGTATTTGGCTATATGACATAAGCTACTAGTTAAAAGATGTTAGTAATGATTTGACTAATATTTGAGCCTAGATTTCATGTTTGGTAGTGGTGACTGTTACATATTTTCTCATACATCTATGTTCACGTTGTTCTAAAATGAACCAATCTTAATAAAATTCTAGAATTTGTTGATTACTTGATTCTCGTGGTTGTAGTTATAAAAGTTTATTATAGGATCACTGTGATTGTGACTTAACCTGTAAAGCTTCTTGAACAGATATGATTTATGGTTTGTTATTAGCTGAAAATCTAATACTTTATTTCTAGTATATGGAAACTTCATCCGTTACACTATAAGTTTTGTTCATGCACTACTCATGTTTATAAGTTAGCTCAAAATTGGGAAATTTGGGAATGTAAATGAAGATTTTGAATGGCATTTGGTGTTTTTGCGTTGTTGCCAGATATTATGATGATTTTGAGTTGTTTTTGCGTGTTATGATACGGATTCTAGTAATCGAACTAAATTTATGTGTTCTCATTCGAATTTAATCAATTAGTAGGTGACTTGCCTATGAGTTTATGCAATTTCCTCGTAATGATTTGATTTTTGTCGATACATAATTTATGCACATTTTTTGCCATCAATGTTGTTATGTTTATGTTCACTGTAATCTAGGTTATGTATGTCGTAGTTATTGCTAGCTATTTAGCTCAAAACCAAAATTTCAATCAGCAGTAGTAGAACTTTGCTTGACTTTGTAATCATTGTGATTCCCTTAGCGTATGTTAATTTTGTTGTAGTTATGATAGAGAGTGTGGTATTCCTATCCTATTGAATGTATCTGAATGTATATGCTCTTGTTATGATTTTACTCTAGAGTCTAAATTTGCTCGTAGTGGTTTGTTTATGTGTAAACGAGTTTTTTTTCAGCTTTTGTGGGTTTTGTTTTTGAAATCTTTGAATGGCTAAAGATAAATGTGAAAACTTTTCTTTTTAATCTCTTTGTTTCTGTATATTTTCAGGTGCATGAAAATTTCGATTGGTTGAGCATTGGTCTTTAGAATGCTACATTGAATACACTCTTCAAAAACACCTATTGTACATTACTCCTCTAATAAATTCACAACAACCTCATTATCTACGTTATAAACTTAACTTCACGAGCTCATTTTCAAAAGACCTAAGCAGAACCACTTCTTCTTCTTCATAGTACGAGTGTTTGAATCAGACTTTCTACCCATGAATTTTGTCCAACATCGCTATTCCTTTCACACGAATCTTTCAATGTACAAAAGGGCCCACCAATTCATGGTAAATTAGAGTTGAAGCAGTGTTATTAGTTTCCTGCTCAACAATGCTATTCATGTCAACAATGTTATGATGATTTTGAGTTGTTTTTGCTTGTTATGATACGGTTTCTAGTAAACGAACTAAATTTATGTGTTCTCATTCGAATTTAATCAATTAGTATGTGGCTTGCCTATGAGTTTATGCAATTTCATCGTAGTGATTTGATTTTTGTCGATACATAATTTATGCACATTTTTTGCGATCAATGTTGTTATGTTTATGTTCACTGTAATCTAGGGTACGCATGTCGTAGTTATTGCTAGCTATTTAGCTCAAAACCAAAATTTCAATCCGTAGTAGTTGAACTTTGCTTGACTTTGTGATCATTGTGATTCACTTAACGTATGTTAATTTTGTTGTAGTTATGATAGAGAGCGTGGTATTTCTATCCTATTAAATGTATCTGAATGTATCTACTCTTGTTATGATTTGACTCTAGAATCTAGATTTGCTCGTAGTGGTTTGTTGATGTGTAAACGAGTTTTTTTTTTTAGCCTTTGTGGTTTTTGTTGTTGAAATCTTTGAATGGCTAATGATAAATGTGAAAACTTTTCATTTCAATCTCTTTGTTTCTGTATATTTTCAGGTGCATGAAAAGTTCGATTAGTTGAGCATTGGTCTTTAAAATGCTACATTGAATTCAGTCAACAGTCAACACTCTTCAAAGGCACCTACTGTACATTACTCCTCTAATATATTCACAACAACCTCATTATCTACGTTATAAACTTAACTTCACGAGCTCATTTTTAAAAGACCTAAGCAGAACCACTTCTTCTTCATAGTACGAGTGTTTGAATCAGACTTTCTACCCATGAATTTTGTCCAACATCTCTATTCCTTTCACACGGATCCTTCAATGTACAAAAGGGCCCACCAATTCATGGTAAATCAGAGTTGAAGCAGTGTTATTAGTTTCCTGCTCAACAATGCTATTCATGACAACACTTCAGATTCCAAAATGATCCAACCTAACATATCAACATGAAATCTTGACCCTTTATCATTACTTCACACGGATCCATCTTCAATGTATGGCTAAGATTAGATCTTCACACAGATCCATCTTTCATGTTGATATGCACATTTTTTGCGATTAACGTTGTTATGTTTATGTTCACTGTAATCTAAGTTATGCATGTCGTAGTTATTGCTAGCTATTTAGCTCAAAACCAAAATTTCAATATGCAGTAGTAGAACTTTGCTTGACTTTGTGATCATTGTGATTCACTTAGCGTATGTTAATTTTGTTGTAGTTATGATAGAGAGTGTAGTTTTCCTGTCCTATTGAATGTATCTGAATGTATCTGCTCTTGTTATGATTTGTCTCTAGAGTCTAGATTTGCTCGTAGTGGTTTGTTGATGTGTAAACGAGTTTTTTTAGCTTTTGTGGTTTTTGTTGTTGAAATCTTTGAATGGCTAAAGATAAATGTGAAAACTTTTCATTTTAATCTCTTTGTTTCTGTATATTTCCAGGTGCATGAAAAGTTCGATTGGTTGAGCATTGGTCTTTAAAATGCTACATTGAATTCAGTCAACAGTCAACATTCTTCAAAGACGCTTACTGAACATTACTCATCTAATAAATTCACAACAACCTCATTATCTACGTTATAAACTTAACTTCACGAGCTCATTTTCAAAAGACCTAAGCAGAACCACTTCTTCTTCATATTACGAGTGTTTGAATCAGACTTTCTACCCATGAATTTTGTCCAACATCTCTATTCCTTTCACACGGATCCTTCAATGTACAAAAGGGCCCACCAATTCATGGTAAATCAAAATTGAAGCAGTGTTATTAGTTTCCTGCTCAACAATGCTATTCATGTCAACACTTCAGATTCCAAAATGATCCAACCTAACATATCAACATGAAATCTTGACCCTTTATCATTACTTCACACGGATCCATCTTCAATGTATGGCCAAGATTAGATCTTCAAACAAACACAAATATCCTCAAAAAAAAAAAAAACACACACACACACACACAAATGTCCATTAGGTAAAAGACTCTCTTTTACATATATATATATATATATATATATATATATATATATATATATATATATATCACACGCATTAATACACACCAAACACACACTTTTTCTAACTTGCAAGGTTATTTTCATCAGTGGAGATCTAACCTAAAACACTAGCATCTTATGCACCATACAACCCATAATTTGCCATTATTTCGACATGTCGCTCTTTTTGTCTTGACAACGGTGTTGTCCGTGGACTAGACTACCTTCATAATGAGGTTAGACAGTCGTTTTGATTGTGAATACTCATATTATTTGATGTTTAAATGATGAAACAAAGTAAGTCTTTTCAACAATTAAGGGCCCGCTTGGTTCAAATGATGGGGAATGCAAAGCAATGCATTCCCTTTCCCCCCAATTTATTAGGTAATGTCACATTATCCACTACTGGGTAATGGGTCATTACATTACCCTACACCAAGCACCATCATTCATTACCTTTGCCATTGATTAGGCCATATGACCCTACACCAAGCACCCCCTAAATGTTTTCCTTTGTGTATTTGGCTATATGGTATAAGCTACTAGTTAAAAGATGTTAGTAATGATTTGACTAATATTTGAGCCTAGATTTCATGTTTGTTAGTGGTGACTGTTACATATTTTCTCATACATCTATGTTCACGTTGTTCTAAAATGAACCAATCTTACTAAAATTCTAGAATTTGTTGATTACTTGATTCTCGTGGTTGTAGTTATAAAAGTTTATTATAGGATCACTGTGATTATGACTTAACCTGTAAAGCTTCTTGATCTGATATGATTTATGGTTTGTTATCAGCTGAAAATCTAATACTTTATTTATAGTATAGGGCAACTTCATCCATAACACTATAAGTTTTGTTCATGCACTACTCATGTTTATAAGTTAGCTAAAAATTGGGAAATTTGGGAATGTAAATGCAGATTTTGAATGGCATTTGGTGTTTTTGCGTTGTTACCGGATGTCATGATGAGTTTGATTTGTTTTTGCAATATGATTTTTGAATCAAAACCAAACCGAACATAATTAAATACGGTTTTCAGTTCCGTTTTGGTTCAAGCAAAATACCCTTTTATATGTATGGGCCGACACAAACATAGTCCAATAAGTCTTGTGTCGTGTCAACTAATACACACGTGTTGTATTTACAAAACCGTATGACCAAAAAGTCAAACCGCCAAATATAATGATCATCATCCAATTTCATAAGCAACTGTATAACAAACAAACAGTTTTAATTTCATAAAAAACACGTTACATTTAGAAGGATTTGAAAATGGCATTGCTACGTAAATTGTTTTACAAGAAACCACCTGATGGACTTCTTGAAATCTCCGAAAGAATTTATGGTACATTTGTTTTTTTTATATGATCTTTGTATGTTTGTGCTAAGTAGTTATAAATAAGGACTTAAGGGATTACTGTTTGGATTTGATTATTATATGTGTACCTACTTAGATTAAATCTTGTGGGGGGTCTGGATTAGCTTATTTTCCGAGCTTATGAGCTTATTTGAAAATTTTGGAAAAGCCAGTAAGCTCGCTTTTTTGGGCTTATCAACTTGAGCTGGTAAGCTCAAGTTGATAAATTCAAAAGCCCAAAAAAGCGAGCTAACTGGCTTTTTCAAATTTCAAATAAGCCCATAACCTCGGAAAATAAGCAAAACCAAACACCCCCTTATTTAAAGGCTAAGAGGTTTTTAAGTTAGATTAGATATGCCAAACCGCTAATCAAGTTAAATGTAAAGTAAGTAGATAAGCACAAAGAACAAGCAATCTCAAATGCCCTCTTAGCTGGGAGCGTCTCAATAACGCTCTTTTAGCACTTCGATAAGCTGAGCAGTTAGCACTTTAGAATAAGTATTCGGACAACCTTATTGTCTTATGATAATACAATAACCCCATAAGCTTCTAAAACTAGCTTAGCCAAACACCCCTTTAGAACTGTTTCAATTCATTTGGAAATATGATTTGTTTGTGATGTACTCGTAGTTTAGTTATGTAAGTTGTTGCATCATCAATGAGTTTGCCGATCCTTGATAGAGTAGATAAACCAGTAGTTTTAGAGTGTTTGTGGTATCCAAATTGCTTATGCTATATTAGCACTAATTTGAATAAAACATGTGAGATAAGCCATGTTCCAACCTACTTACTGCCAACTGCTTATTTTGCACCAAAATAAGCAGCACTTTGGATGATCCAAACACTTCAAACATCTTATCCAAGCAGAAAATAAGTAGTTGTATTCTGACTTAAGCTATTTGAATTATTTTAACTGAGATTAGCATGATTCAATAAGCAGTTTATATGTGGAAAAATAGGAGTGAATTGCTTATAATTGATTTCTACAAGCATCGTTTTGCTAAAAAAATGGGGGAGATTTAGAGTGTGTTCCGGAACCTCAACTGTTGGTTTAGGATTTTGTAAATAGGTAAGATGAATCTGAGTTTTTATAACCAAACAATGCAAATATGGCTCCATTTTTCACACTTGGTTGTTTCGGGTTCCAAATTTACTTAGATAAGCAATGCTTGTTTTGTTGAATTAAAGATGAGGTGCTCGATAATTGCAGACTGCAGCCGTTAACTAGGCCACTACACCTTTGTGTTGCAAGTCTAATTTTAACATAAACACGATACAATAGGCATTCTAAACTATGATGTAACAGAGTGGATACGTTGTTTGTGATACAAGCATATTCTGTTAACAACATATCGGGTTTGGCGATTGATCATTTGCTCATTTGGTATTCAGTTTTTGACTGCTGTTTCACAACTGATGCTTGGGAACGAGAGGATTATAAAAGTTACATGGGGGACACAATTGATCAGCTTAAGAACCATTACCCTGATGCTTCAATCTTAATCTTTAACTTTGGCGATGAAGAATCAAGCCAGATTGCCTCTGCTTTATTGGATTATGACTTTACCATTATGGACTATCCTCGACAATACGAAGGTTGCCCTTTACTTCCAGTGGAAGTTATTCACCATTTTCTAAGATCCAGTGAGAGCTGGCTTTCGCTCGGACAGCAAAATGTTCTTCTGATGCATTGTGAGCGGGGTGGTTTGCCTGTTTTGGCTTACATGTTGGCTGCACTATTGATTTACAGAAAGCATTACACTGGAGAATATAAGACGTTAGATATGATTTACAAGCATGCTCCTCGTGAACTTTTGCACATCTTTTCACCACTGGATCCAATACCTTCTCAGCTGAGGTACTTACAATATGTATCGAGGAGGAATGCGGGTGTAGAATGGCCTCCATCAGATAGGGCGCTTACTTTGGACTGTCTGATAATCCGGATGATTCCTGATTTTGATGGAAATGGTGGTTGCCGCCCTATTTTCCGGATTTATGGACAAGATCCTTTATGTCCCGGTGATAAAACCCCCAAACTGCTGTTCTCAACCCCAAAGACGAGCAAAAATGTTCATTACTACAAACAGGCAAGATTTTAATGTTCTTTATTTAGTACCATAATACTCCACTTTTGATTTTCAGTAGTTCCTTGTGATGACTCTCTGGGAACTTATATATTTAGGACCGACTTGTGTAACAGTACACGAGAACGTGGCCAATGCACTGTTGGTTTTGACGAGGGTCTAACCTATAGAATATAGCTCCCAATAAGTAGAACGCAATTCTCATAATATGTGACGTGCTAGTCTGAATAGCTCATTCGCTTGATTTGCTGGTCTTAATTTTTTTGATTTTAACCCAGAAGAAACCTCTCACCGTTGCCTTTATAATCTTCATATGTTCTCATTTTCTCTTATAACTTGTTGCAGAAAGAATGTGTACTGGTTAAAATTGATATCAATTGCCATGTTCAAGGCGACATTGTGCTCGAGTGTATCAACTTACACAGTGACCTGACTCGTGAAAAGATGATGTACCGTGCCATGTTCAACACAGCATTTATAAGGTCAAATATATTAATGCTTAATCGTGATGAAATTGATGTACTTTGGGAGGCTAAGGATCTATTTCCCATGAACTTCAGGGCTGAGGTATATTCTCCTGACTAAGGATCCATTTTGCACTAACAATTTCTGTTTATTGTATGAACGCGCCCATATGTAAATGTAACGAATATCTTTATATGAAGCTTCTTTTCTCCGACATAGATGCTGCAGCTTCTAAAGTTCCAGTAGATTTGGCTTGTATTGATGAGGAGGGTCTCCCCATGGAAGCATTTGCTAAAGTTCAAGAGATGTTTAACAGTGTTGATTGGCTAGATCCTAATAGTGATTCCGCACTGAATGTTCTTCACCAGATAGTTGCTTCAGATATTATCCATGATATATTGGAGACCGGTTCCCCACGCTCTGTTCAAGGTAACAATTTATTTAATGCGTCGACTCCTGATATGAATAAGCAAAAGGTCACCCGATACATGGCTATGGAGAAACCCTCATCGCCGCCACATTCACCTTCACTTCTATCTAATCAACAATCACAGAAAGTTGCAGATAATAAGGTCAAACCGAACCCCCCTCCCCCTCCACCACCTCCTCCTGCAATAGGAAACGCAAATCGGTCTTTATTCCCCCAACCTATGCTACATCCTAGGCTTGCATCAAGGAAGGTCGAGTATACTGCGGGTAAACTTTCTACTCCAACTAGCCCTGACTCTCCTACTTTGGGCGACAATAGAGGAGATGCACTTGAACCTGACCGACCACCTCCAAAGAGACATCAAACCGAGTCTCAGTTTTCCACTTCCACCTCTCAATCCTTAGCTTCTCCACCAGGGCCTGCAACACCTCCGTCGAAGGACCAATCTGTTATAATTAAAACAACTTCAACAGCACCCGTACCACCTCCTCCGCCACCATCTTCGAAAGACAAGCCAGCAGTGAGAGTGGCCCCACCTCCACCACCACCACCACCACCACCTCCATCTCCACCTGGTCCTGTAAGGGAAGGTACTAATGTAAAAGTTGCATCACCGATGTCCCCTCCACCACCTCCACCGCCACCTCCACCCCGTTCTGTAAGGGTAGGTACAAATGTAAACGTTACATCAACGGTGCCCCCTGCACCACCTCCACCTCCTGCAATCCGTTCTGTTAGTGGAAATATGAATACAGGTGTAGTCCCACCCCCGCCCCCACCTCCTGCAACCCGTTCTGTTAATGGAAATGTAAAGGTGGGTGTGGTCCCACCCCCGCCTCCACCTTTATCAAAAGCAGGCAATATTTCAGGAGGTCCTGCTCCTCCACCGCCTGTACCAAAGTTGCCTGCTTTATCAAAACCAGTTTTTTCGCAAAATCAACAATCAAACAAGTTGAAGGCTTTGCATTGGTTGAAGCTAACACGAGCTGTAAGTGGAAGCTTGTGGGCCGAGGCACAAAAATCCGGTGAAGCTTCAAAGTAAGTGGATGATGTATCTTTCTGTTTTCATTTTTATGTCTTTTTTGGTTTTCTTATGGTTCATGCACATTAGGGCGCCAGAGATCGATATGTCAGAACTTGAAAGTCTCTTTCCAGCATCAAACGCAAGTGCAAAACAAGATAGGGCAGCTATAGCTAATAAACCTGAAAAAGTTCAGCTGGTAAGTATTAGTTTCTACGTTACATTGACAAATCAGTTAGCTGCAAATTGAACGAACTTGAAGTTTTCGTACATAAAGCTATTTTATATTGCGTTTAATAACTGCACTTCTTGTAGATTGATCACAGGAGGGCATATAACTGCGAGATCATGCTTTCAAAGGTCAAATTACCACTGAATGAGTTGATGGTAAGTTCAAGTAATTATATTTCAGTTATAGGTCAAATTACCACTGAATGAGTTGATGGTAAGTTCAAGTAATTATATATCAGTTATTAATTACTGGTTCTGTAAATACAAAAACAGAAAAAAAAGTTGCAATTAATCTACCTACGAAGAGCAAGTGGAATTTGGTCATGTTTGTTTTCTTGTCTAAAATTTTCCCCTATTTGACAATTTGTATCTGTGAACTTTTTGGACAACTCCCACACCTGGAGGTAACATTTCAATCAAGTACATAGGTTATTATGGTTAATAAATTAGATTTCTATGGTCTCACGCTTATTTTGTGAATCTTGATAGGATTATGTCCTTGCTTTGGAAGACTCTGGACTGGATCCAGATCAAGTGGACAACCTCATAAAGTTTTGTCCGACACAAGAGGAGATGGAGACCCTCAAGGTAACATTTCAGTTGAGCTGTTAAAGGATTAAACGACAGAACGATCCTTTTAAGGACACTCTTGATTCTGTTGAAAGAACGCTTCTATTTGTAATAAATACTGGTTTTTGTTCTCAGGGTTACAAAGGAGAGAAGGACAAACTAGGAAAATGTGAACAGGTTTGTAACATTATCCGGGACAAGTTAAATTGAAATTTATCTACATATAAACTGAATTTAATGGATGCATTTTGTACTCATTTGTATTTAGTTTTTCTTGGAGCTAATGAAAGTCCCACGTACAGAATCTAAGTTAAGAGTTTTCTCTTTTAAGATGCAGTTCAATGCACAGGTCAGGAAATAATTTGACATACATTATGTGCTTGTTATAGGTCTGAATTTCGATCTAACGTTTAACTTTTTGTTGCCATTTAGGTTTCTGATCTTACGAAGAACCTAAACATTGTAAATTCTGTAGTAGAACAGGCAAGTTATCTTAGTTCTGTACGTCATCAGTGACAATATTGTTATTTTATTCTTGGATCTCATGGGTGTTTATGGTCATTTTATCAGACCAGGAGTTCTGGTAAACTAAAAAGAGTCATGCAGACAATTCTTTCTCTCGGAAATGCGTTGAACCAGGGGACTGCAAGGGGTAAGAGCTACTGGCTTCATTTTTTTTTTGTTCAGTATTCTTGCTATTGTGCTATTATAGTGGTTGGTAGTGCTTAAGGTCTTTGTTTTTGAGCTTGCATAAAATAGATTTGGTTTTGTTTTAGGTTCTGCTGTCGGTTTCAGGTTGGATAGCCTCCTGAAACTATCAGAGATACGTGGAAAGAACAACAGGATGACTCTTATGCATTATCTTTGCAAGGTATTTGTTTCTTTTGCTTCTTTAAATAGAAGAAATTAATCTTTATTTCAAGTTCGCCTTTTTTTTTTTTTTTTTTTTTCTCTTTTACATAATACTTTTGCTGGATATATGTAGGTGCTTGCTGACAAAATACCCGAAGTCCTTGATTTTTCCAAGGATCTCAGCAGTTTGGAACCTGCAGCAAAGGTAATAAATTAAGTTGGAGTTTTTTCATGTTCTATAAGGGAAGCGATGTTGAGTTTTTTTTATGTTCTCATTATATTGATTATTATTTCCCAGATTCAATTGAAATACTTGGCAGAGGAAATGCAAGCTATTAGCAAAGGATTAGAAAAAGTCAGCGAGGAATTGTCAATGGCTGAAAATGATGGCCCCGTTTCTGAAAATTTCCGGAAGGTAAGAATATCAGATTGACAAAGTTACTCATCTAGCTATTATAGTAATTATTCTACTTTTGATTATAAAGCCATGAGTTACTTAAGTAGAGGGGGCAAAATGGGCAGGTTGAAAAGGGGGAATTTTTCGGTATGGGTGAGTTGATCAGGATCACTTACTTTCCAAATACTATCTTTTAATTAATAATTGGCGTGTCAAATATGAGCAATTAAACTATGTCATTTATAGGAGGTTTTACACGTTATACGTATACATTCTGTGGCTTTTTACCGTTTGGCCCGTTCATAGACAAAAATAAAATAAAATAAAATAAATAAAAATAACCCGTCTACTCATCCAAAAGTAAATTTGTCAAAATTTTCACCTTCATAGATAAAGTAGCATAACATTTTGTTCTATTAGTTTGTTTGTATTCGTGTACTTAACTGTATTTATTGGCTAGGTTCTGAAGGAGTTCCTCCATTCAGCAGAAGGTGAAGTAAGGTCCTTGGCGTCTTTGTATTCTGCTGTGGTATGTCTCATATTCTCTTTTCAAATACACAACTAGGGGTTTTAAAGATCTTACATTTGTAAGCGAGTACTCATATGCATACTATTTTATAGGGTAAAAATGTGGATTCTCTAATTCTTTACTTTGGCGAGGATCCAGTTCATTGCCCATATGAGCAAGGTAACCACATGAATGTATTTTAACAGATTTTGACTTTTTATATACATACATACAGTTTCTTGACTTCCGTTTTCAATATTGTTTTCAGTTGTTTCAACTTTGCTGAAATTTGTAAGGATGTTCAATCAAGCAAATGAAGAAAATGCTAAGCAATTAGAGGCAGAGAAGAAGAAGGCCGAAAGGGAAGCCTCAAATGAAAAGCTGAAACTAACTCGTATCAAGTCACAACATGTACCACAAACTCCTGTAAAAAGTGCATAACAACTGTTTCTTATTTTATTTATTCGGCTGAGCTTAACAGGAATTATGAAAATGAAGAGAGTTATAGGATTCCAAATTTTATGTATAGTTTTTTGTTGTCTTTCTAAAAAGATGTATAGTTACAGTTTACAGTTGTATAGTACCAAAACTTGTACAGCAATACACGAGGCTTGGACTTTGGCGGTCAGTCTCTAAAACCTTTACGTTGCATTTAACTTGTCATTGACTTTTGATGCTAAGTGTATATTTTCGCTTTTATATATAGCTATAGGATTATGGGTTGGGTTAAGAATCATAGATTATCTATCTAGGTACCTGTAACCAGTAATTAAAAAATGGACATTGTTTATTGAACATTTCATTGTTGCACTAAAATGCCAAACTAGCTTATGGTTCTAATCCTATTGATAGTAGACTGTTAAACCTGAAAGTCAAATATCTTGGTGGTTGCAAAGTCTGACAGAAAGTCAACCCGCGACGGATCAACGATGAACTGGGGATAGAATTTTTATGGATGTAAGAGATTGCTTTGCTGGGCCCGTTTTGCTCATGGTCAAAACAGAACTGTTAATTTTACCCATGCCGAAAGCAACGCTCCTGTGATCAACACATAGGTGGTTCCTCAAGAATAGTAATTTTAAGGATGCCACACATGGCGGCAGGACTCAGTTTTGTCCCATACTGCTAATTAGGTGGAACCTAAAACAATGTTGAATAAAGATGGTTGCGCGATTGAAATAGACTAGTAGATTAAGCGTACGAAACCGTGGAACCCCAACTCGTTATCCTTCCACCGTCACGAGCGAGGGGTTCTTGCAGCTCTGTGAAACCAGCCTCACGCAGCCCCCCTACTCTAGGAACCATGTGACCCGAGCCTTCGCTCAAGACACATGGTCCAACTCACAATGGAATGGGGAAGCCTGTTTATGCACCACCAAGACCAAGCTGGGCTAAATCATTGTCCAACCATCTTAGTGCCCTTGCTCGAGTAATAGGCAAGCGTGAGCAAGCCCGGTGCCATGTGCTCGATAAGCGTGCTTTATAAAGTGGATGAAAGTTTACTCACTGGTCGATGAAAGTCCACCAAAGTTACTGATCATTTTAAGGGTTTATAATGACTTTATACTTTACTGTAAATTGTTTGTTGAACATTCAAATTTAATTGTGTACTATAAGCTGATGCAACATGCTTTATTTGATCATGCTTAACTAAATGTGTCCAACTGACAATGCTTGCAGGTTTTGTACTAGTAAAGGTTCACATCCGGGTTGCTAGGTGCAAGAGCAATCGATTATTTTGATTCGGTTTAGTCTTGGGTCAGTTGGCTTCAAAGCTGCCTAAACAAATATTTAGGTCTTATTAAACCAAAACGGCGTGTAGTTAAATGTTTGGCTATGACCACTGACTCAACGTACCGTTCTCCTCCCCTCGTGTCTACGTTTGTGTTGCCCAAGCAAACGGAGTAAAAAAAAAAAAAAAAAAGATATGATTGTCTGTCAGACAACCATGTAGCCATGCCAAGACCCATTAGATGGGCCGGCAACGATCCTCTACCGAGCCTTGGTCAAGACCGTCAAGACTCGGTTAATCACGCTCTGGCTACATGGCCGTGGCTCATCAACCAGACATAGGTTCTGTCTTCTTTAGAATACAGAGGTACGAGACTATAGAACAGATCCTGTTCAAGTAGGCCACGTACTGGTTGATTTGTCAGGCCCTCATATATTCTCACTTTCATTTGTACTTCTTAGTGATGTGGGACAAAATATAATTACGTGTCTATCAATGATAAACGTTATGACTCTACATATCTAACCCATTTCTGATTCATGATCGTAAAAATCAAAACAGATTTACTTTGTCACATTTTTTCCATCAAATGCAAGCAGGTAAAAGCCAAAAATCGGAGCTAAGTGGTTTCGTGTTGTTCACGTGTGTTGTCAATCTTGACAAACCCTTTCGGTAAATGTTTGTGCTCACATAGTACCATGCATAACAAGTGAATTTTTTAGCGACAAACAGTTATAGTAGCGATATTGTGATTAAGTGTTTCGTGTAACGTTTATACATAAAACATAAAATAATCAATATGTAATTAAAAAAAGTTCGTAACATGCGATAATTCAATTTAATGAACAATTATTAAAATGTATCAAAGAACGTATAAAAATATTTAGTGAAACTGAAAACGAAACATTACATCAATTTTGAAATAACTAACAATGCATGTTATCCGTCACATAAAACTTCTTGATACACGACATTTGAAGTGTAGACTCCTTCTTGACTAAACTCTTAGGCAGACTTCACTAATACCTTTATAGTTCTATGTGATATCCCTCTAGACAACACAACATAAAGCTGACCATGCGAGAAAACAAAGTCCGGCAAATAAACATCCACATTTGGAATTTTCTGGCGTGAGCTTTGTTGATAGTCATCGCAAAGCTAAGGCGTACATAGACTGTTTCTCTTTAGTTTGGAATGTAACTTGTCTTCTTCATATGGAGCAAGAAGAATTCTTTAAAAGAGCACTCTAATTCCAACATGCTAGTTGACAACGATCTCGGCATTGATGACATTAGGAACAAAAAGTTTTCGTGCCATTACATAATCCATTTACCGGATCGAGATTCCTTAAAAGAATAATCAGGCATCTAATTTTTAAGTGCAAGTAGTGAGGTGGCAATCCGCTAATGTTGAGTGATAAGAATTCCATAGGAGATAAGTTCGTGTCGTCTTCTTCTTCATCAAAACTATAGTAAACTTTCTCTTCGCCAGGAAATCTGTCAATCGACTGATCATTAATGCTGTCAACATGCTCATTTTTAGTTGATAAGATTGCTCTTGAAATTATATCAGCGGATGAATGTGCGTTAATAACCAAGGAAGAAATTATTTCATAGATCAATGCATCTTTTGAGGTAACCTTGTCAGTGTACGGAATGGTCAGCTCATCAGACATGCGCACATATTTTCCATCGATGATCTATTCAACTCCGTCATCGACTCGTAATAGAAAGTATGAGAGCCATGATTTTGTCTGTGCCCTCATGTTTATGATTAACCACATTTTTTTTTGATAAAATATCATCAAATATAGCTGATGACGTTTATTTATAATTTTCATTTCCAATTAAAACAAGATGTTTTAACAAAATGAAATTTGAAGAAGAAACATATGTATTAATATGTTTCACTTTTATTCTTCATCACTCTTACTTTCACTTTCATCAGTCATACTGTAAATCATTTTTGCTTTAGTACCACAACTTGATTCTCCATGAAGTTCTTAAAAAATGGCGCTGACATGTCTTTATCATCATTTGAGATGATAATAACATCATCCTAGTTCCGGTTTAAAAAAATGGGATTGGAAAACGGATTGGGATTGAGAGAAGGATTGGGAGCAAGAATGAGATAAATCTGTAAAATACGAAGAAGAAAAACATGAATATAAATTATTAATAGACAAAAGATCACAATCATACTAAGTTCATTTTTGTTTGAAACTTGTCCAACAATAAAATAAACATTTTTTCATCATTCATTTCCATCAACTATGAATTATATCAACTTCAACTATGTAGTAACACAATAATAAAAAGAAGTTTATGGTGTCTTATATAGTAAAGATGTTGGTGAACTTTTGAGAACTATTAATTTTGAAAATAAATAAGGAAAGTCTCCTCTCTTGTTTTAAAAACTACATTAACATTGTGTTCTCAAGTATCTCTTAAGGAATGAAAGGTAGGAAATGAAAAGAAATAAAAAAAGTTGTATTACGGAGTATCACTTAAGGATGGAAAGAAAAAGAAAACGACTGAAAAGAGAGGATTTGGTTGATTTTGAAGTAAAACAGTTCCTTCCAAAATTTGGATTAAAATGTTTACTACCTTTTTATTTTTTATTTATTTTTATTTTTATTATTTATTATTTATTTATTTATTTATTATTATTATTTTTTTTAAACTTTTCCTTACTTAAAAAACTTGAGAATTAAGCATAAGAAAAAACATTGTCATTTTAAGTTAAGTTTTAAAAATTTGTAATAAACGTCTGTATATTTATAGTGTGGCGTTTTAATAAAACTTTACGGATGAGGATGGAATAAGGTAAGCATGCAAAGTGTATTAAAATCGTATATATATTGGCTAGCTAAGAAATTTACGTGGAATATTATCAAGGCAGGCATTTTAAAAACTGGTCATGTACTCCGTATATAATATGGGGTTTAAAAGTGGTTTTAAGGTAACAAATTATGAATTTTTAAGTGGATTATTTAGGTCTTAAAGATGTATTATGGGTATTCAACATTAGTCGGTTTTAAGATTTTTAAGTTTCAAGCAAAATTATTTGTGCTTTATATGTAGTAAATATTACAAAGTAAATATGGGCTTATGGGCTATGGGCTTGTAGGTTAGGTGATGTCTATTCATCTTCTCTTAGGGTTTTGTATCATTATAAATACACCCCTAATGTAACCTATTTGATTACCACTTAATAAGAATTCTCCATCCTCTCATTATTGTACTCTAATTACAACACGTTATCAGCACACTCTAAGATTTTGATTTTGGTTTTACTCTCGGTATGTCTTCAACGATTTTCTTTTTAGTATATTTTGGTTTTACTCTCGGTATTGCCAACATCAATTGCTACTGTTAATATAATACTAACATGTTACTTTCATGGTTTTACTCTCGGTATTGCCAACATCAATTGCTACTGTTAATACTTACATGTTACTTTCATGGTTTTACTTTCATGTTTATGTTGAAAAAAAAATAGAACATCAAAGTTCTAATATGGTTCTTTCAAGAATCACTATGAATGAAAAAAAAAATCATAACCTTATGTTATGAATGAAAAAAAAAAAAATCATAACCTCAATGTTATGACTGAAAAAAAAAATCATAACCTTATGTTATGAATGAAAAAAAAAAAAAAAAATCATAACCTCAATGTTATGACTGAAAAAAAAAATCATAACCTAATGTTATGAATGAAAAAAAAAAAATCATAACCTCAATGTTATGACTGAAAAAAAAAGAAAAAAAAAATCATAACCTCAAGTTATGAGTGAAAAAAAAAATAGAACCTCAAGTTCTACTGTTGTTATTTTTTTTATTTATTTGTTGCATTATGTTTATGTTTTTAACAACGTACATTTTATCTATAAATAATACGGAGTAATATTGTCTAATAATACGGAGTAATATTGTCTGTTTTAGAACTTGTCCAATATAGTATTATAAATGAAAATATTATCTATGTATTGTATTCATAGGTAAAATAGGACAATATCTTTGCAACATCAATGACCATGCACGTAAAATATTCAAAGATATTGGAACACTGAATAGACAACTCATAAATATGTCTTAAGCTTAATTGTGTTATGACTTGTTTTTGACATATTGTCTAAACGTTTAATAAGTAAAGTGTACGTATTACTGTTTTTTTTTATGAACATAAATATGACCTCATTAAATTTTCACATTTGCAATATGAGAATGTGCCTAAACTTTGGCTCGTATATTGAATTTTGAATGATTTAAGAATATTTTCTTAACTGATATACTTGTTTTTATTTTATTTTTATATAGATAACATGTCAAATTCAAAGCTTTCAAATATTGATTTTGCTGTTCTTGACATCTCTGGAAAAGACTATCTCCCTTGGACTCTTGATGCTGAGATCCATTTAACTGCAAAAGAATTGGGAGAAACGATCAAAACTGGAAATACGGCCTCTGCACAAGCACGTGCCAAAGCCATGATATTCCTGCGTCATCATCTTCATGAGGACCTAAAAAAGGAATATCTAACGGTGAAAGACCCGTTAATATTATGGCAAAGTTTAAAGGAACGGTTTGATCATCAAAAACAAGTAATCCTTCCTAAAGCTCGCTATGACTGGATGCACCTCAGGTTGCAAGATTTTAAAAGTGTCAGCGAGTACAATTCCGCAATGTTTAGCATCACATCTAAACTAACATTGTGCGGAGAAAAGATTACTGAAGAAGACATGCTAGAGAAAACTTTCTCTACTTTTCATGCTTCAAATATGCTCTTACAGCAACAATATCGAGAGCGTGGCTACAAAAAATACCACGAACTAATATCTGTCCTCCTTGTTGCTGAACAAAATAATGAGCTTTTGATGAAAAATCATCAAGCACGCCCGACTGGTTCTACTGCATTGCCTGAAGTGCATGCAACATCAAATGTAAGGGGTCGGGGTCGTGAACATGGTAATAACCGTGGAAATGAACGAGGTCGTGGTCGTGGCCGTGGACGTGGTCGAAATATGGTTTGGCATCGTGATGGCTATAATCCTAAGCCATATGATTTCAAGAAAAAAGATGATAAAGGCAAAAGGATTCAACATCAAGCTCCTAAGAAATCTGGAAATGTGTGCCACAGATGTGGCATGAACACTCATTGGGCAAAACAGTGTCGCACATCCAGACATTTTGTTGATCTTTATCAAGCATCACTAAAAAAGAAAGGAAAAGAGATTGAAACAAATTTCATTGATAATTTCGATTATGATGAGCCAATTCCCAATGCGCGCTTCGACTCCTCAGATTTCTTTGATGATGTCGACGATGTTGTTGCTTCATTTTCCAATGATGGAAATAATAACTAGCTATCTAGTTGCATTTTTTATATTTTCCGCAATAAGCGTTTAAGTTTAAATTTTGTGTTGAATAAGCTAGGTTTGTTCTAGCATTGTTACTCATGTTTTGAATTTTAATCAATGAAGTATTTATATTTTCTTTTACTTTGAATTGCTTATTTATTATTTTTTATTTATTTTTTTATTCAAGGATATGAAACGCATTTTGGAAAACGGTGAATACGAGTGTCTAGTAGATAGTGGAACAACAAATACTATTTTGAAAAACAGAAAATACTTTTATGAATTTCGTATAGCAAATGCAAATGTCAACACAATTTGTGGTACTAGCAACTTGATTGAAGGCTCTGGCAAAGCCTGCATTGTGTTACCTGAAGGTACACAATTAATAATAAATGATGCGTTATATTCTAGTAGATCCAGGCGAAATCTACTAAGTTTTAAAGATATAAGACGCAATGGTTATCATCTTGAAACCATGACTCAAAATGAAGTTGAGTATCTCCAAATTACATCCATTGAAAATGGAAAAAAGACCATAATGGAAAGATTGAAAGGTCTATCTTCTGGATTGTATTTTACATACATCAATCAGACAGAAATAAATATGGTTTCTACCCGAAAGGATATAGATCCCAAAATATTTACCCTTTGGCATGATCGATTGGGTCATCCGGGTGATATTATGATGAGGAGAATAATTGAGAGCTCAAATGGGCATCCACTAAAGGATCTCAAGATCCTATTATCAAAAGAATTATCATGTGGAGCATGCTCTCTTGGAAAAATGATAACTAGGCCCTCAATCAATAAACTTGAAAAAGAATCTCCTTTGTTTCTAGAAAGAATTCAAGGAGACATTTGTGGGCCAATTACTCCTCCATGTGGACCATTTCGATACTTTATGGTATTAATTGATGCATCATCCCGATGGTCCCACGTCTGTCTGTTAGCATCAAGAAATGTTGCTTTTGCGAGGCTATTAGCCCAAATAATCCAATTAAGAGCACATTTCCCAGATCATCAAATAAAAAAGATTAGACTTGATAATGCAGGAGAATTTACATCTCAATCATTTAATGATTTTTGTATGTCACTTGGGATTACGGTTGAGCATCCTGTAGCACATGTGCATACACAAAATGGTCTAGCTGAATCTTTAATAAAAAGATTACAACTTATTGCTAGACCACTACTTATGAAATCAAAATTGCCATCCTCTGCATGGGGACACGCTATCTTACATGCTGCTGCTCTTATTAGATTAAGACCAAGCGCATCTCATAAGTATTCTCCACTCCAACTGGTTTCTGGAAGAGAACCAAATTTGTCTCATCTAAAAGTCTTTGGTTGTGGTGTCTATGTCCCAATAGCACCACCACAACGAACAAAGATGGGACCTCAAAGAAGATTGGGAATTTATGTTGGTTTTAATTCTCCATCAATCATAAAATATTTGGAACCATTAACTGGAGATGTTTTTACAGCACGCTTTGCTGATTGCCAGTTTGATGAAACAATGTTCCCAATCTTAGGAGGAGAAAATAAAAAGTTGGACAAACAAGATGTAACTTGGAATGCATCACAAATATCTTTTCTTGACCCTCGGAGTAGTCAATGTGAATTAGAGGTTCAAAAGCTCATTCACTTGCAAAGAATAGCAAATGAATTGCCTGATGCATTTACAGATACAAAAAGAGTTACAAAATCATATATTCCAGCTTTAAATGCGCCTTCTCGAATTGATATTCCTGAAACTCTGAAAGAGTCAAATGTACGCAGAAAGCGTGGAAGACCAATGGGTTCTAAGGATACAAATCCACGAAAAAGGAAAGAGCAGAATACAACTGGCAAAGCCCAAGAAGTTGTTATCAATAAAATCCCAGAAGAGATTAATAATAACACAGAAAATGTGGAAAAATCTCTTGAGAAGGGCCATGTACCTAATGAATATGAGATCTCAATAAATTTTGTACAAAATGGTACAACATGGAATCGAAATGAAACACGTGTTGATGAAATTTTTGCATATGCTATAGCAAGTGAAATAATAAATGATGAAGTTTCTGTGCCAAAATCTATTAGAGAATGTCGACAAAGAAAAGATTGGCAAAAATGGCAAGATGCCATACAAGCTGAACTAGATTCACTTGAAAAGCGCCAAGTATTTGGCCCTGTGACATTAACCCCAAATAATGTGAAGCCGGTAGGCTATAAATGGGTATTTTCTATAAAAAGAAACGAGAAAAATGAGATTGTGAGATACAAAGCAAGACTTGTAGCACAAGGTTTCTCACAAATACCCGGGGTAGATTATGAAGAAACATATTCACCTGTTGTGGATGCAACGACTCTCAGATTTTTAATTAGTCTTGCAAATGTTGAAAGACTCCAAATGCGCCTTATGGATGTTGTCACAGCTTATTTGTACGGATCACTTGATAGTGACATTTACATGAAAATCCCCGAAGGATTGAAAATGCCGGAAGCTTGTAAATCTAAGCCCCGTGAAATGTTTTCAATTAAATTGAAAAGATCTTTATACGGTCTAAAACAATCAGGACGAATGTGGTATAATCGCCTGAGTGAATATCTTTCAAAAGAAGGATACAAAAGTAATCCAATAAGTCCGTGTGTTTTTATCAAAAGATCAAAGGGGAGTTTCACAATCATTGCAGTGTATGTTGATGATCTAAATATCATCAGAAATATTGATGAAATTGAACATACTGCAAATTTGTTAAAGAATGAATTTGAAATGAAAGACCTTGGTATGACAATGTTTTGTCTGGGCTTGCAAATTGAGCATTTGTCAAGTGGAATATTTGTCCATCAATCAAACTATACGGAAAAGATATTGAAACGATTCAATATGGATAAAGCTCATCCACTAAGCTCACCAATGGTCGGTCGTTCACTTAACCGGGAACTTGATCCGTTCCGCCCCAAAGAACATGATGAGGACATTCTTGGTCCTGAAATACCATATCTGAGTGCGATAGGGGCTTTAATGTACCTTGCTGGTAATACACGCCCAGATATTGCTTTTTCAGTGAACTTACTGGCAAGATATAGTTCCGAGCCAACACGCCGACATTGGAATGGAATCAAACACATTTTTCGTTATCTTTGTGGTACCCGTGATATGGGATTATTTTACCAAAAGAATTCGAAATCAAAGTTGGTTGGATATGCTGATGCTGGTTACTTGTCTGATCCACATAAAGCACGATCCCAAACAGGGTATGTTTTCACATATGGAGACACTGCAATTTCTTGGAGGTCGACAAAGCAATCTTTAACTGCAACATCATCAAATCATGCTGAACTTATTGCACTTTATGAAGCTAGTCGAGAATGCGTTTGGTTAAGATCGATGATCCAAAACATCCAAGAAGAATGTGGGCTCGAGTCTATTAAAGGGAATCCAACCATGTTATGTGAAGACAATGCGGCATGTATAGCTCAAATCAAGGAAGGGTATATCAAAGGGGACAAAACAAAACACATTTCTCCGAAATTTTTCTTTACATATGATCTACAAAAGGATGGAGTTATTGATGTCCGTCAAGTTCGATCAAGTGACAATTTGGCAGATTTATTCACAAAGTCTTTGCCAACAAGAGTTTTTGAGCTACTGGTTCGGAAGATCGGCCTTCGACGCTTAAAAGATATGCATTAATTTGAGGAGGAGCATTATGTGTACTGCACTCTTTTCCTTCATCAAGTTTTTATCCCATTGGGTTTTTTCTTGGTAAGGTTTTTAAGGAGGCAGTTTTTATGGCGTGTAATGAACGATGAATATCCAAGGAGGAGTATTGTAAATATGGGCTTATGGGCTATGGGCTTGTAGGTTAGGTGATGTCTATTCATCTTCTCTTAGGGTTTTGTATCATTATAAATACACCCCTAATGTAACCTATTTGATTACCACTTAATAAGAATTCTCCATCCTCTCATTATTGTACTCTAATTACAACAGTAAAGACTACAAAGTAACTAATCTATGTGATCCGCTCTATTTTAAAATAAGTTGTTTTTAACATATTTGGTCATTCAGCCATGAATAAAGATTTACCCCACACTTTATGAGTTCTCATTATAAATATGAAAAAGTTTTAAATCTTTAAATTTCTCTCTTTTTTTTTCTTCTTCATAAACTAAATATTTTAACTTATTAAATAATAGTTTATAATAAATTTATAAATAATCAAAATGGCTTAGTGGTAAGATAACTTATGTTCTCAAAAGACGTATAGGGTTCAAACTTTGCTAGATACATATGCGGACTTGATCAAGGAGAGAGTCAGAAACGGTCAAGGTATACCCCGGTTAGGACGCGTGCATCTAAGTCAATGACTCACTCTGTCCAGGTAACAAATACATAGAAAACCTCACATGTT
This sequence comes from Artemisia tridentata subsp. tridentata, assembly GCA_021014915.2. Taxonomy (NCBI): domain Eukaryota; kingdom Viridiplantae; phylum Streptophyta; class Magnoliopsida; order Asterales; family Asteraceae; genus Artemisia; species Artemisia tridentata. Next base: position 79,782,938 of record CP139508.1, read on the forward strand.
TTAAAAATAACTAATAAAAAGTACTGCATTTATTGCAAGAAACTCAACTCTTGAAGTTATAAAAAAATTTCAAATTTTTAATATTTGCATGAACTTTTTTTAGAACGACATGTTTTTACACATCTATCTCACATATAATATCTCACATTGTCTATTAGTCTTGTTATTTCGATTTTCTATAGGTTTTCCTTTTTATTTCATTCTTTTTTGAAGTAATGTTATGACACATAGATCCACGAATGTAGTTTTCAAAAGAGTTAGCTTTGCAATCCAAAAAGGACTAGCGGCGCAGCTTGTTGCTCATTTGCCCAACCACTATGTAAATTCTATTTTGATGAAATATAAAATGGAAGCAATTAAAAAAAAAAAAGTTATACGCTAAAAAATGGAAGCAATTAAAAAAAAAAAAAAAAAAAAAAAAGGTATTCATTTTGTGTAATATTTCTTTTGAAGGATGATTCGATTGTTTTGCTAGGCAAAATAAGACGAAGGCATCGTGATAGATTTCGAACCTGTATTTGGTGTCTGTGGGTATTTTGTTGGACTTTAAAATAAACTTTTTCTATAATTAAATGAAGACAAAAGTACACCGTTGGTCCTTAAACTTGTTGGAAAACATCATCTGGGGTCCAACCATGACCTTGGTGTCATGGGGAGTCCATTCTTCATTTTTTTTTGGTATCAAATGAGTCCCTTTTTGTTTTAGTTTGAGGGCATAATTGTCATTCATATATTCCCATTATTTACTGTAGCCTTTTGCTGTCTAATATTTTTAACCAAACACTTCATTAACTCCCGCCTTTAGTACACAACAACCACTTCACACTTACCATCATTCTTGGTAGACACACATCACACAATACCGATCGTTCTTTGGCATTCCGACGTTGCATTCAACCTCACAACCATATTACATTTGATCATTCCACATTAATCACAACCTCATTCTTGCAATGGCAGAACGAGATTGGAATGATTTCGAAGTAACTGAGGATATGGAAGCTTATGTGTATGCTAAATATGGGAAGGACTGGAAGGAAAGCGATGGAATTTCTGATGGGATATTAGACGACTTATATGATTATGCTATGATGAAAGGTTAGTGTATTTGTTGCATTGTTCTTATTTAGAGGGTACATTGTGGTTAAAGTGTTTGATACATGTATTTTTTGCATTGTTCTTGTTGCCTTATATGCATGAGACTTTACACATGTAGTTTTTATGGTTGTTCCAAACACCCCTAATGGTCTGAAAATGGTATCCAAACACCCCTTATGGTCTGCAAATGGTCTGTTCTGTAGGGAAATACTTATCAATGGTAGAATCTTCAAAGGCTACAGATAATGTTTATACAAAGCTGATGATGACTGATGAGATGATTGAGTATGTTTTTGCTAAATATGGGAATAAGTGGCATATTGCGGATGAAATAGCTGATGTCATACTTGAAGACTTGTGGATGAAATATGGGAAAGGTTAGTGTATTATTTGCAGACTGCATTTATGGGTTGTTTGGAAGTGTATTGTATATGTACATTTGACCTATTAACACTTATTAACTTGTAGATGATAAGGGAAAGGCAAAGAAGGCAAAGGAGCTTTGTGATCGGCTTGAGGCAAAGAAGGCAAATAAGGCAAATGAGCTTTGGGATCAGCTTGAGGCAAGGAAGGCAAAGAAGTTAAAGGAGCTTTGTGATCAGCTTGAGGCAAGGAAGGCAAAGAAGGAAAAGGAGCTTTGTGATCAGCTTGAGGCAAGGCAGGCAAAGAAGTCAAAGGAGGCAGAGCATCATCAATTGAAGGATAGACCCAAAATACCCACTACTGGAACAATGATTGCTTTAAGAGCCTTGTTGTAGGATGTTTATTATTAGTATTTGAATTGGCTATAAAACAACTATTTACTGTTAATTAGTATATGATTATGCAGGATTGCTATATTTTATATGAGTCGACTTATGTTTGTAGCAATATTACAGTTTGTAGTTTGATTGTTTGCAGACTGCATTTCCATTTAGAACTCCCACTTAACATTTGCAGTTTGACAAGTCAAACTGCAAATGCTCATGACATGAGTTGACTGCATTGAATATGATTTCAGACTGCATTTGCATTCAAAAGTATCTATGAGCATTTGCAAATGGGAGTTTTGACTGCATTGGATAAAGGAGGTGTTTGGATATGAGCATTTGTAGTTTGACTTTAGAAAGTCAAACTGACCAAATACCGCAATTTGGAATTGGCACTTTTGAATGTATATGCAGTCTGCAATTCATATCCAAACACCCCTTTATCCAATTTGAAAATGGGATTAGACATGCCCAATCATGAAACAACAATTTTGCTAACAAAGGTCAACTGAGAAACTAATTGGTACACCAACTATTTTGCTGAACTAACAGATATCGGATACTACTATAAGATAAAGTACCAAATTGTTACTACTATAAGATAAAGTACCACCAAATTGTTCAGGATTACAGTCAACTGCACAGGACCACCAAGTTGTTCAGGATTACATAGATGATAAAGTACAAAATTACTTAGTTTTTTGACAGAAATCATTCTATACAAACAAGCATTCAAAAGACATTCCTTCTAAGCAAAAGAAACCCTTCCAAAAGCCATTCCATTAAAAGACATTCCTTCAAAAGACTTCATTTCTAAAAGCTACAAAACAAGCAAACACCAATCAAATCCTGCTTCAAAGTACAATTAAGAGCTCTTAAACCAAACCACAAAAAAAAAAAAAAAAAAAAAAAAAAAAAAAAAGCTCTTATTTGAGCTTCCTCTCTCTGCTATGTATTGGGAATGAGAACTTTTCCTCTGGTGCTTTAGGAGCTCTAAGAAAGAGTGCACACCCTGTCATGGCAATTTGCCTATAACCACCAGAAGTTAAAGGTTTTGAATTTGTAGCTGAAGCAGTTGAAGCTAAAGCTTTTGCCTTTGAAGCTGCAGGTGTTGATTTTGAAGCGTTTGAAACATAAGCTTTTGAATTTGAAGCCTTTGAAGCAGTTGAAGCTAAAGCTTTTACCTTTAAAGCTGCAGGTGTTGACTTTGAAGCCTTTGAATTTGAAGCTAAATCTTTTGCCTTTGAATCTAAATCTTTATGTAACAACCGTGATTTTAGCAGGTTAGATTGACTAATAGTCTCAACCTATTTAACTTTTGGTTGGTGTGTATTATGTGTTTACGTGTGTTATGTGTGGTATGTGTACGGTATATGTGTGATACGTACGTGTGTTAGCACTAAATCCCTTGGTGTGAGATTTTTGTCATGATTGAGTAGTGTCGAATTTTGGGATAAGTTCATTTTGATCCCCTTGGTGGTGTAGAAATGACTTGTGTAGTTTGGTGTTTTGTGATTTTTGCCTAACAAGTCTTCGTTCAATTATTTGAGCGTTAGTAAGTTACGTGGAGGTTACTTTTATGGATTATATTAAATATAAGTGTGAAAATCTATTTTTTGAGACTTTATTTTGAAAATGATATTTTTCCACGTATCTTGTCGTAAAAACTACATTAACATTGTGTTCTCAAGTATCTCTTAAGGAATGAAAGGTAGGAAATGAAAAGAAATAAAAAAAGTTGTATTACAGAGTATCACTTAAGGATGGAAAGAAAAAGAAAACGACTGAAAAGAGAGGATTTGGTTGATTTTGAAGTAAAACAGTTCCTTCCAAAATTTGGATTAAAATGTTTACTACCTTTTTTTTTTTTTTTTTTTTTTTTTTTTTACTTAAAAAACTTGAGAACTAAGCATAAGAAAAAACATTGTCATTTTAAGTGTTTTAAAAATTTGTAATATTGTAAGCATGTGAAGTAATTAGAAACGTCGGTATATTTATAGTGTGGCGTTTTAATAAAACTTTACGGATGAGGATGGAATAAGGTAAGCATGCAAAGTGTATTAAAATCGTATATATATTGGCTAGCTAAGAAATTTACGTGGAATATTATCAAGGCAGGCATTTTAAAAACTGGTCATGTACTCCGTATATAATATGGGGTTTAAAAGTGGTTTTAAGGTAACAAATTATGAATTTTTAAGTGGATTATTTAGGTTTTAAAGATGTATTATGGGTATTCAACATTAGTCAGTTTTAAGATTTTTAAGTTTCAAGCAAAATTATTTTTGCTTTATATCTAGTAAAGACTACAAAGTAAGGGGTTGGCAAAGCCCATGTTACCACACGGGACGGGACCCGTGTGGCACGGGAACACCGCCGCCGGCAAAAAAAAGCACGGGAGATGGGAACGAGTGAGATGGTCACGCACGGGAAAGATTGGAAGGTTGGGAAAAATTCGAACGTTGTGATGGAATAAGTACGTTTTCTAATGTTGAAAATTAGTTGTTTGTGTCACGAAGGAGAAACAAAGCTCGAAAGCTGTTTTTAATGGTGGCTGTGTTCCACGAAGAATATGACACAAAACCCAAAACTTTCTTTTTTATTTGGTAAAATTTCAATTTTAGCCCCTCTAGTATATAGTTAGTCAAATCAGCCATTTTTCAAAGTATTTGTTTGGCATCTATTTATGTAATTTTTTATGTTTTTTTTAGTAATATTATGTAATGTTATTTAATTTTAATAGAATTTTTTTTTTTAGTTTTGTTTAAAAAATAAATAAATAAATAAAATAGAAGTGAGTGATGGGATGTGGTGAGTGCTGTGCTGCCAACAAAAATATGGGTGAGTGATGGGAGAGAGAGTAAATGATGTGGCATAAGGGGATTGGTTGGGAGTGAGTGATGGGAAAGAGAGTGACTGAGGCATTGCCAACCCCCTAACTAATCTATGTGATCCGCTCTATTTTAAAATAAGTTGTTTTTAACATATTTGGTCATTCATTAAGCCATGAATAAAGATTTACCCCACACTTTATGAGTTCTCATTATAAATATGAAAAAGTTTTAAATCTTTAAATTTCTCTTTTTTTTTTTTTTTTTCCTTCTTCATAAACTAAATATTTAAACTTATTAAATAATAGTTTATAATAAATTTATAAATAATCAAAATGGCTTAGTGGTAAGATAACTGATGTTCTCACAAGACGTATAGGGTTCAAACTTTGCTAGATACATATTTGGACTTGATCAAGGAGAGAGTCAGAAATGGTCAGGGTATACCCCGGTTAGGACCCGTGCATCTAAGTCAATGACTCACTCCCCCCAGATAACAAATACATAGAAAACCTCATATGTTTTAAAAATAACTAATAAAAAGTACTCCATTTATTGCAAGAAACTCAACTCTTGAAGTTATAAAAAAATTTCAAATTTTTAATATTCAGCTTTGTTGCGTGAACCTTTTTTTAGAACGACGTGTTTTTACATATCTATCTCACATTGTCTATTCGTCTTCTTGTTATTTCGATTTTTTATAGGTTTTCCTTTTTATTTCATTATGTGGAAAACTAGAAGGGGGGGTTGAATAGTTTTACGTCTTTTTAATTTTATTATGAAACCTTTGTTTACTTTTAAAAACTTAGATTCTAGTTTGTTATGAAAAATAAAACTTAAATCTTATTATTAGTTATATATGTATTCTTTTAAATTGATTGTAAAAGTTTTGATTTCTTGAATGGATTTTCAATTTGATCTTTATGTGAAGTCGACCTCTAATTAATACTAGCAATTATATAAGCCTATGTGTATGAAAGTAATGACGATGCAAGTAAAGAAATAAATAAGGTATGGAAAGATCTAACCGAGACACGAGAGATTTATAGTGGTTCGGCTACAAGGACACCTTCCTTGCCCTACTCCACTCCCCGAGCACACCTTGCTCGAGAGTTTTCTTCACAACTTCAATAAGCTCCCTTATGGCGGAGAAAACCGTACACAACTTTGGCTTACACGGGTTTAACGACACAAAGCTAAATGTCGAGTTCTAATCGTAGCTAGAACCAATCTCACAACTTCACAACACAACTTCTTCACAACTTATTCATGACTACTTCACAACGGTTTCACGACTGCTTCACGACTTCTTCACGACTTCAACACAACTGCTACACGACCTCTATGCTGCGGCTTCACGACTCCAACACTAGGACTTCACGACTAGGACTTCATGGCTTCAACATGACCGCTACACAACCTCTATGCTACGGCTTCACGACTTCAACACTAGAACTTCACAACTAGGACTTCATGGCTTCAACACGACCGCTACACAACCTCTATGCTACGGCTTCACGACTTCAACACTAGGACTTCACGACTAGGACTTCATGACTTTAACACGACCGCTTCACAGCTTCTATGCTACGGCTTCACGACTTCAACACAAGGACTTCACGTCTTCTAAGCTACGGCTTCACAACTTCTACTCCACGGGTTCACGACTTTGTAACACCCCCTAATTTGGTTTGTGGCAGCGGAAAAGTAATTAGGGTGTTACGGTGAGGATCGAGTTAAAATTTCAGAAAAAACGGCCCAGAATAGGCGTTTTGAAAGTTATATGTCATTCAAAAGAATATTTTTGATACAAAAGTGAATTATTCGACTTGAAATCCCATGAGAAAATGTGTTAATTTGAAAAGAATGACATATTTGATTTTTACACCAGTTTATTTATCAGAGTAGAAGATGCCCGCTCCGTGTCTTGTCCTGCTCCGTTAATTACCTGAGATAAACATGCTTAAAATGTCAACACAATGGTTGGTGAGTTCGTGGAGTTTGATAGAAAATAACTTTCTTTGAAAGATGTATGGTGATTATTGAAATAAATAATAGTTCTTCATGAAATACATAGAAGTTGTGTTGTATAAAAATAAATCCACAAGCGAATCATGTATGATCTCCCAAAATCATAAGTTTCATGTTATAAATGAAGCTGAGCTACGTTGTTATACGCTCGAAATAGAATGTTGAGTCAACTTTAAATGAAACGATATACCAAGCATTCTGGGTTATCTTGTGTAGAGTTCTCATTTAAGTCACTTATAATAACAATTAAAGTTCACGTACAGGATTCCAAAATCATATCACATAGTAGGAATAGTAATTTAGAGTCTTAAATCTATCAGTGTAAAGTGGTGGTCTTCTAAATACAGCTGTATCCTAGGATATATATGAAACATTCATATATTCATAACGTTATATTGCCCTAAGTCTCATGACACGCAAAACGTTAACAATTTCCGTAAACCGGCGGGGTCCCACCAGGGTTACCTGATGGGTGATTTATGGCCCTCATGTGAATAGGTGACTTGCCAATTCCTATTTTTCTCAAATATAGTGCACCGCGACTAATACGACTAACCATAAGGCATTCCGTCAAAGTATTAGTGGGGTAGGTCGTCAGCCTCCAACAGGTTTCGAAGCTGTTCACTATATTCGTGCTCACCGCAGTGATTAATGGCTCATGATCGAGGGACTTTATGGCAATAAAGGGGTACTTAGGCAATATAGGTCTCAGGGTTCATCAAATATACGTATTCTGGTTTTGGCAATTCCTTCCAGAAAATGTAGAATATCATAGTAAAGTTAACAGTTCATTCAGTTGTTATATGAATGCATACAAAGAGTTTCAGTATCATATTACGTCAAGTAGTTCGATGATGTTATGTTTCAAGTTCCGTGTATAAGCTAAACAGACAATTTGCACATATAATAAGTATGTATTCCTTTCAAATATAATTCAAATAGGTAAAGCATAGTCGATAATTTCGAATAAATCATGAGAGTTTTCAAGTAATATAAAACAGTTAAAGCATGTATCTCCCCCAAAAGAGTTATTAAAACAAGTGTTAAAAGTAGGGGCCACAACTCACGGTAAGTCATAAGAGTTTTCATAGTGCTTATAGGAGTATTGTATCGCAAAATAAATCATATAGTTGATAAATGATAAAAATATTTCGAAGCATGTATCTCCCCCAAAAAGTATAAATCAAGTATTAAAATAGGAGGGGCCACGACTCACCTTAGCCACAGCAAAGCAAAGATCACACTGACACGACTGGCATCTAGAGCATATTACAACGGTCTAGGATCGGCACAACCTAGTACGTATACGATTATCTCAAAATACATCTCGCAAAAGTAATAAAGTCTATAAAAGACAAAGTGTCGTAGTTTTCGTGGATTACTCAGTTTTCAAAACTTATCAAAAGCTTAGTTTCAACGTTTCGTGTGGTGTGGTAAGATAACCTAGACTCGACAGACAACTCACGCCAAAGAGAATAGACATCGACATAGTCGAGAGAATACTGACGAGAACTCAAACCAAGGAGGACAACTTAGAAGCTAAAAACAAACACCTCAAATCAAATAACTAGTTTGTGCGTTTCGGCATTTACCCCGTTATCCCCAAATAGTTTGTATAAAACATAAACGTTTTATAATAAAACTAATAAGTTTAACTAATAAAATTAGTTTTCCTCAAGTCGTCGAGACTTGGTTTAATCAAAACTGGAATTACAGTATTTAATAAGTTTATGTCTCGTTATCGTTTGTGTAGATATTAGTTTTAGTTTTATTGAAGATTTTGGGTCCATTTCGTGTCTCAAAATATTCAATAAGTCCAATGTCTAATGTAGTAAGTCCGATAGCATTCCACATTTTTCCAATGTCCAAGTACAATAATCAAATCCGTATTCAAATTCAAATCACGATTTTCAATATAATCCGAAACGTACCGATCGTCACAAGAGTCACAACAAATAAACATGTTAGTCAAACATTTAATTACTCGATACATATATTATGAGTTAATTAATATTTAGACGAGTAAAACACTTTACTTAATTTAAAACCCATCACCCTTTCTATTTACCCATTAGTTTACACATTGGGCTAGGCCATTTTTAAAATAAACAAACGCACCCTAAGGTGGGCTATTGAGCCCATACAAAGTTTAATCACAAACTGGTCTAACTCCATTTTTAGATTCCAACACAAGCAAAGCAAAACGCACCCTTCTGTCTTGACTATTAACAACACAAAGACAAACCAACCTTAACGCAAACTACAAACGCAACCCACGACACAACTATCACTTTAACATGACATAACTATTAAAATTAAGATCATGACAACCTTTCCTATGCCGTCAACAATAAATTCCTTTCGGACCAAAAATGATATTCACAAGTCTCACCGAGACCACTTGGTCTCGGTTTAACTTACTTTGTTCGAACCAGTAGACCAAAATCAAATCTATACCCATCATGACTCAAAATAGATCGCTAACTAATATCGAGACCCCATCAATGACCACAACATCATGACATTGACAACAACAACGAGCAACAACAACAATCACATAATCATAATGACCATTGTTGAGCCACAAACATAAACACGAACCCAAGTTACCATGTCGAGACCAAATAAAATAAACTAGCGCACCCAATATAGCATTCAAGCAAATGACCCTATGTGGGCGTTTCTTGCTGTGAACCGAAACAACCAAACACTCAACAAAGCATAACAACAATAACTTTGCCGAGACCCTAGTGGTCTCGGTCTCAACCCATATGCAACCGAAAGGACTCAAACATAGCCAAGTCAAACGACAACAACAAATAAACAAAACTTAAGCTCTTACCGAGACCAAAGTGGGTCGTACAGTTATGACCCGACCCGTGACCACAACGAACCACACATCATTTTCAGTTACAAACCCATTTATATCCCGTTTTTAAATCACGAAACTAATATTCTTGTTACAAAATCAGTTTTAACCCACGAAGAACGATAATAATTATAATCGGTATATATATATTAAAAATATAAAATATCGAACGGGTTTCTCAGTTTTACCATGACGAGGAGGAGAAGAACAAGGTGGTGGAGGTGGTGGCTGTGGTGGTGCTGCTACGGCGGCTGTGGTGACTGGAAAACTCGAACCAAACGAACCAAACACATACCCGAAATAAAATATATATACCATCGATCTATACGTTGTTACCTCCACTTGTGTTGCCGGAAAAACTCGCCGGAAATACTATGAGTTACCGAAAAAGGGTATAGATGATGGTGGGTTTCTTAGCGCGTGAAGTATATGGGAATGATGAGAATGGGAAGAGGATTAAAATGGTGTTGGCTGTGTAGTATGGTGAGTGGCTGTGAGATGGTGGGGGCCGGATTTGATGACCGGAAAATGAGAGGAAGAAGAGATGGAGAGTGAGGTGAGGGAAAGTTAGGATAAGAATAGGAAGTGTGTGGTAGGTTGGGTTAATCTTATAGAAGAAAGTTTATACACGTTTCTCTCATTGACTATCAAGTCTTCCCTCTATTATTAATGTTACTGTATCTTGATGGACAGCAATGCATAGTTTACCGACATCCAAAATATCATAGGAAGATATTTGTAGGTAGGTAGGAGGTTGGGTTGTAGCTTAATTAAATGGGGTTTGTGTAATGAAATATGTTTTGTATAAATAAATGTAGTTAGTGAAATATAAATGTGATTAATGTATCAAGTTATAGGTTCAGTAGTTTTAACTATAATGTGTAATTTGTGTAACATAAATTTAGTGTGAATGGAGTTTTGTGAAACACTGAGTTTTCAAGGTACGTGTCGCTATTTAATATATGTTGTCAAAACGTAATGTGGTAATAATAAAAGAAAAGTTTAAATTTCCCCGTAAAAATGGGTGTTGTTAAATGGTAACTCGAGGTTATCTTTAATAAATGAGGATTATCATAATGGATTTTCGTGGGATCCTACAGACTTTTACACAACGGCTTCACGACTTCTACACTTTGACCTCACAACTTCTATACCACAACTACTTATACAACATCTTCACTACTTACACACAACACTAATCTACAACACACACCTTACATACAAATGAATGAATGATTTACAAACTTTGTTAAACACACAACTTAAGTAACAAGATGATACTAAGTTGTAATACTTCTAATCTTGATTGATAGAAGTATTCTTCCTTTGCACTTGGATGGTGGAAGCTTGGATCACTTGGAAACCAATGCTTAAGATTACATGATCAAAGGTTTTTTAAGATATGAAATGAGATCTACAACAGAAAGTTTTAGTGCAAAAGGGTGAGTAAAAATCCAGGGGAAGGCTGGTATTTATAGGGAAAAATCTGGACAGCTGGAGCCTACTAGAGCGTGGCCGGCCCCCTTAAATAGGGGGGCGGTCCCCTTAATTTTAAGGGGGCCGCCTAGTAAAATTAAGGGGGCCGCCCTGCTGAACGTTGGCCAGTTTTGTCCTTTTGTAGGGAAGGTTTTTCTGGAACATTTTAACTGATTTTGGTTAAAAATTTGAATTCATATTTTTATAAAAGATTAAACATTTTTATTTAATACCAAAAATGTTTTTCAAAAATATATAAAATGTTTTTGATGTTTTATAAAAAATCTAGTTATTAAGAAAATGTTCTTTTGATCATATAATGCATTAAGCACTTGTTTATTCATACCTTAAGTGATTTTAGTTGTAGAAGTGAATATTTACAATTAAGTACTTGTTTAATTTATAAGTTTATGTTTTAATGAGTTTACATTTTGTGATCATCAAAACATAGATATACGAATAAATATTGATAATGTTTTTAGGCATTTATTTATGTCAACACATTCTTTTTTGAAGTAATATTATGACACATAGAACCACGAATGTAGTTTTCAAAAGAGTTAGCTTTGCAATTCAAAAAGGGCTAGCGGCGCAACTTGTTGCTCATTTGCCTTCAACCACTATTTAAATTCTATTTTGATGAAATATAAAATGGAAGCAATAAAAAAAAGTTATGGGGTAAAAAAAAATAAAAATAAATAAATAAAATAAAAAAATAAAAGATATTCATTTTGTGTAATATTTCTTTTGAAGGATGATTCGATTGTTTTGCTAGGCAAAATAAGACGAAGGCATCGTGATAGATTTCGAACCTGTATTTGGTGTCTGTGGGTATTTTGTTGGACTTTATTTTGTTTGTAGTTCAAATAAACTTTTTCTATAATTAAATGAACACAAAAATACACCGTTGGTCCCTAAACTTGTTGGAAAACATCATCTGGGGTCCAACCATGACCTTGGTGTCATTGGGAGTCCATTCTTCATGTTTTTTTTGCATCAAGTGAGTCCCTTTTTGTTTTAGTGTGAGGGCATAATTGTCATTCATATTTCCCATTATTTACTGTAGCCTTTTGCTGTCCAATATTTTTAACCAAACCCTTCATTAACTCCCGCCTTTAGTACACAACAACCACTTCACACATACCATCATTCTTGGTAGACACACTTCACACAATACCGATTGTTCTTTGGCATTTCGACGTTGCATTCAACCTCACAACCATATTACATTTGATCATTCCACATTAATCACAACCTCACAACCATATTACATTTGATCATTCCACATTAATCACAACCTCATTCGTGCAATGGCAGAACGAGATTGGAACGATTTCGAAGTAACTGAGGATATGGAAGCTTATGTGTATGCTAAATATGGGAAGGACTGGAAGGAAAGCGATGGAATTTCTGATGGGATATTAGACGACTTATATGATTATGCTATGATGAAAGGTTAGTGCATTTGTTGCATTGTTCTTATTTAGAGGGTACATTGTGGTTAAAGTGTTTGATACATGTATTTGTTGCATTGTTCTTGTTGCCTTATATGCATGAGACTTTACACATGTAGTTTTTATGGTTGTTCCAAACACCCCTAATGGCCTGAAAATGGTATCCAAACACCTCTTATGGTCTGCAAATGGTCTGTTCTGTAGGGAAATACTTATCAATGGTAGAATCTTCAAAGGCTACAGATAATGATTATACAAAGCTGATGATGACTGATGAGATGATTGAGTATGTTTTTGCTAAATATGGGAATAAGTGGCATATTGCGGATGAAATAGCTGATGTCATACTTGAAGACTTGTGGATGAAATATGGGAAAGGTTAGTGTATTATTTGCAGACTGCATTTATGGGTTGTTTGGAAGTGTATTGTATATGTACATTTGACCTATTAACACCTATTAACTCGTAGATGATAAGGGAAAGGCAAAGAAGGCAAATGAGCTTTGTGATCGGCTTGAGGCAAAGAAGGCAAAGGAGCTTTGGGATCAGCTTGAGGCAAGGAAGGCTGTAACACCCCCGAAAATCGGGTCCAGCGGAAGCATACATGTCACTGGGGTGCTACTCAATTGGTATCACAACATAGGGTACTAAGAACGGTTTTACCTTAACCGTTTAGAATAAAATTCATTATCAAAACATTAAGTTTACATCATCCAAAAAATAGTGCGGAAGTAAGGCCCAAAACGATTAAAGCGGTCCCAAATATAAATATCAGAGTCATCTATGACCATGCCCCTTGCCAAGCGCCTCCAGAAATAAGCTATAGTCTAAAACCTGAAAATACATGCTAAAAGGGTCAGCTTACGCTGGTGAGTTCATAGGTTTTAGTTTAAAACAGTTTGGTTAAACCAAAAGGTTTCCAAGTTCAAATCATCGTTCGCAAGCAATTCAAGTTCAACGTAGGCTAACACTGCCTAAATCACGGGTTAAGAAAAAGTATAATAGTGGACCAAGATAAGGGATATGCAACCCATAATAAAATAGTTTATTGCGCTAGCTCTAAGTTAAATGCGTGCTAGAAAGCACGTACAGGCATGCTAGAAAGCATGTAAGGCATGCTGGAAAGCATGTTAAATGCGTGCTAGAAAGCATGTGAAAATATAGTGGAGCTTAGGCTAACTACGCAATAGTTGCAAAAAAATAGTGTTGGTCCATAAAATAGTTTAAATGATTTCACTCATGAATACCAGATAAATCACGTAATGCCATCAAATAACCAGATCAAATATATCAGCCAAATAGTCAAAATAGAGCAACCAGTTCACGTATTCCAAATAAACAGTCATGAGTTTAGTTAAAAACGAGCATGTATTCTCCCCCGAAAATAGTTAGAAAACCGGTAAAAGTAGGGGCCATGAACTCACCTTAGCCACAGAAATGCAAAGATCACAACTGACACGACTGGCATCTAGAGCATATCACAACGGTCTCAAGACATACGGTACGACGGTACCCGGGGTACAAGCACGGCGGTACACAACGCTCTAGGATCAGCACAACCTAATACGCATACGGTTATCTCAAAATACGGCTCGTATAATAATAAAGTCTATAAAAGACACCGTGTCGTAGTTTTCGTGGATTACTCAGTTTTCAAAACTTATCAAAAGCTTAGTTTCAACATTTCGTGTGGTGTGGTAATAAGACATAGACTCAACATACAACTCATGCCAAAGAGAGGAGGCATCAACAAACTTGAGAGAATACTGACGAGAACCCAAACCATGTAAGGTAACTCTAGAAGTTTACGACAAACAAACACCTCAATAAAATAAAGTAGTTTGTACGTTTCGACATTTATCCCGTTATCCCCAAATAATTTGTATAAAACATAATCGTTTTATAATAAAAAGAGTTCTAATAAAACTAGTTTTTCCCGAGTCGTCGAGACTTGGGTTAATCAAATATGAAATATCATTATTTAATATGAAATTGCATTTGAGAAACTCTTGACTTTGAAGTTGAAACTTTTGTCTTTGACAACCAATATTCATTAGATGAAGTGCAAATTATGTCCTCACTTGAAACTTCTTCATCATTTGATATATAGATTAGTTCTGCGAAACTTAATAATGCAGCATAACATACCAATGAAAACTATGCTAGCAGTCTAGTTATAGCAGAACAAATGCAACACAATGTAAACTAACCAAACCATCTTGCCTTTCCATTTCTTTTGCAATCTACATAGACAGAAAAAATGGTCATGGATACATCCTCAAATGCAGAAGAAATGCAACATCCGAATTAAAACTATGCTAACAGTCTACTTAAAGCAGAACACATGCAACATAATCTGACTAAGACCTTAAAACTACTCACTAACCTTTGTCAAATTCTGGTTCTTTGGCAACTTCTTCAGTTTCTTTGCCATTATCTGGTTCTTTGGCAACTTCTTCAGTTTCTTGGCCATTCTTTGGTTCTTTGGCAACTTCTTTAGTTTCTTTGGCAACTTCTTTAGTTTCTTTGCCATTCTTTGGTTCTTTGGCATCCTCTGTTTTTTTGGCATCATCTGCTTCTTTGTAGAATGTGTTATATATATCATCGAGCATGATATCGGACCATGAATCATCTTCCATCCAATTTGCATTCGCATATTTAAGCATAATATAGTCCATTATATCATCAGTAATTTTAACTTGACCCCAGTCAATGTCCTTTGGAGATTCTTTCGTATTTGTATCTAACAAACAACAAATTAGGGCAAACAGGAATTAGGGAAAACAAAAATTTAAATTAGGACAACAATACACATCTAAAAACAGGATAAACACTTACTTTGATTGAATGCAACGTCGGAATGCCAAAGAACGATCGGTATTGTGTGAAGTCTGTCTACCAAGAATGATGGTAATTGTGAAGTTGTTGTTATGTACTAAAGGCGGGAATTAATGAAGGGTTTGGTTAATAATATTGGACAGCAAAAGGCTACACTAAATAATGTGAATATATGAATGACAATTATGCCCTCAAACTAAAAACAGAAAGGGACACATTTGATACAAAAAGCATGAAGAATGGACTCCCCATGATACCAAGGTCATGGTTGGACCCCAGATGATGTTTTCCAACATGTTTAGGGACCAACGGTGTATTTTTGTCTTAAATGAATTTCAAATGCAATACTCTTGTTATATCAGTGATCCATTTCTTAGTTTTATACTTCACCAAAGTTACTGATCATAACTGATCGCTAGTTTACTCATAGTTTTCTAAGGTTTTATAGTGAATATATATTATACCAAAAATTGTTTGTTGAACATTCATAAGTTATTTGTGTATTGTGAGATGACGACGTACATGCTTTATTTGATCATGATTAAGTAAATGTGGCCAAGTGACAATTGTTAGCAATCAATTTAAGTCATTTATAAAGTGATGGTCATTTGGCAACTTAAATGTATTGTGTCATGTATAATATGTAGTTAACATAGTGGGCTAATAGTATTAGTTTTATTAGTAACAAATGTATAAGTGTAATGCATTTATAAGTCCACTAGAAAGTCCAAGTCAAAGCCCACACAAGCCATGTGTTGGCTGTGTGAAGCGTATAAACACACACACTCTTTAGTTTCAATGTGTGCCTCATTATTATAAGAAAAGAGTGTGTGTGTGTGTGAAAGCTTAAACCTCTCTAGTCTTTGTATTATTTTCACCTTTGAAATATAATCATTCGACTACAAAATATATCCACATATCTCTTATTGTTCTTAATATGCTTATGTGAGTGTCATCATCAAGTGTTCGTGTGTATGATAAAGAAGTGATTCGTGGTCTACAAGTGGTATACATGAGCCAATCTTCAAGGTAGAAGGTTTGTATGCTCGGTTTGTTCAAAAAAAAAATAACCAACTGTTGTGTTTTTTGCTTCTAAAAAACGTGACCAAGTGTTGTTTTTTCTTGGAATCGAATAGCAAAAATTATTTGCAAGGTTGTGTTTGTTTACATATTCATGATTTGGCTTCTTTTTAAGTGAGTATTTCTCATTTGTGTGTTGAAAAAGCTGGGGAAATACTGCATATTTTGGTGTTCTTAGTTGTTAGATCGAAAGGATTTTAAGAAAGAAAAAGTTGATGTGTTTGTATAATATCTTGGATATTATTGGTTCAAGTGGTGAAAGTTGTCAGGGATAAGGGCAAGTTGGTGCAAAAGTTGTCAGCTATATCCTTTAAACCAAGGTATCACGTGGGAAGGTACTCAAAAGTCAACAAAAGTGGCAAAAAGTTAAAGTTTCTCGCAATTGGCATCCTTCTCGCAATTACTACTGCTGGTCTCTCGCAATTGGACTGCTGCCTCTCGCAATTGTGCTGATCTTTCGGAATTACTGCTGCTTATCGCAATTACTACTGCTCTCGCAATTGGTGTCTCGCAATTCACATTCTGTCTCGCAATTCAACCTCTTTCGCAATTTGAAGTTCTGCTATCGCAATTGGTGACTCGCAATTGGTTTTTTGGTCTCGCAATTGAAGCTTTTTATCGCAATTGAGTGCTATTTCGCAATTCCACTGCTGTCTCGCAATTGTGTATCGCAATTAGTGCCGCTCTATCGAAATTGGACTCGCAATTCAACTTAAGACTCGCAATTGGTGCAATTTTTGGAATTGGCAACTTCAGTCCTTGTACTTTCAGCTGCCTTAAGAGATCTTTCGGATTTGACACTTTAGGCCCTCGCAATTGTGATTAAACAACTTCAAAGTTAGATAACTTTTAAGGATTTGATTCGAACGTAATTTCGTCAACTTGAAAGTGAACTCGGTATTTTTACTCTTGTATAAGAGTGTAAAATACTTCGACAAATGGTTATCTACCCTCTTGTATAAGAGTGTTAGATTTTATATAAATTACCGATTTATATAAATTAGATATATTTCTATCTAAATTGATATTTAGCCATAATTTGTATAAATTTTGGTCAAATTGAAATTTCTATAGAAATTGTCGAGTTTATCTAAATTGTAATTTACATAACTTTTGTCGAAACGGTAAACTTTTGACTTTGTCTTAATTATACTTGAATCAAGTTTCGTAACGTTATTTAATTTGTTACAACATCAACGATCATCAACAACAAACCAAATCATCAACATCAACCAAGTTCAAGTTCAACCTTCAACGAAAACAACTTCTATTTTGTTGAAACGATCCTCAATCCACTTTCTCATACAATACTGTAAAGATGACTACACAACAAGACATTCATGCCGCAGGTTCAGAAAACCGTCCTCCAATGTTAGAAAAGGGTGGTTATCTTCCATGGACGAGTCGTATGAAAAGATACATGAAAACCAAGCCTCTAGGACAAGGTAAACTCTTGATCAAATCCATAGAGGAAGGTCCATTCAAGCCTCGCCAGATTCAAGTCACAGCTGGGAATCCTGATGCATCACCTCCAATTAAAGCAACCTTCCGAACTCAAACGGAAGAGGAATACACATTGGCAGATCAGAAGCAAATTGAAGCAGACGACATGGCAATGCATTTAATCCAACTTGGTTTACCACAAGAAATATTCTGTGCTGTAGACAGTTGTGAAACTGCTTATGCAATGTGGGAACGAGTCAAAAGACTCTGCTATGGTACAGACATTGGTAAACAAGACGTGGAAAACAAGCTTCTGACTGAATGGAGAAAGTTCACATCCACTCCAGCTGAGCAGATTGAATCTTACTACACACGGTTTTGTACTCTAATGAATGAGTTGATCAGACACAATTTGGATCATAAACAAATTGTTCAGAACATCAAGTTCATCAACAACCTTCCAGAAGAATGGGGACGATACGTTACTATTGTCAACCAAACTCAAAACCTTCACGAGGTGAACTATGATCAGCTCTATGACTTCCTAAAACAAAACCAAAAAGAGGCAAATGAAGTCAGAACAGAGAAACAAGCTAAACAACAAGATCCTCTTGCACTCATAGTCCAAACACCTACACCTGCAACAGTCATTGCACAACCATCATCATCATCATCCACTCAACAATTCATGCAACAACAGTATATTCCACAATCACCATTCTACCCACAACAACAACATGTAATCCCACAACAACAATACCCGCAACACCCAGATCAACATGATCAGGATGAGTCAACTGATGCTTTGACTCAAGCTTTTGCCTACCTATCAAAAGCATTCCAAGGACGTTACTCCACACCCACCAACAACAATCAACGAATCTCATCGAACACTCGCAACAAGCAGATTGCACAGCCGAGTTTCAACATGGGACAGCAAGGACAGATGGTTGGGGGATATGGGAATCAGCAGGGATATGCTCCAAGATATCAGATGGGTTCAGAATGTAGGGCAGTATGTTGGTAATCAGATGGGTCAGTTTGCAGGGAATCAGATGGGTAATGCTGTTGGTAATCAAAGGGTACAGAATGCTGGGAATCAGTTTGGGAATGTTGCTCAGGGAGCTGGGAATAGGAATCAGGGTAATGTGATGAAGTGCTTCAACTGTCAGGGTGTTGGTCATATGGCTAGGAACTGTCCAGACAAGCCGAATAAGAGGGATCCAGCGTATTTGCAGAAAGCATTAATGTTGGCAAACAAGGAAACGGCTGGGCTTCAGTTGAGTGCAGAAGAGAATGACTTCATGGCTATTATGGATAACTCTGAAGATCTTGAAGACATCGATGCAAACTGCATTTTTATGGCTAATCTTCAGGAGGCAAAGTACGACACAGACTCAGAAGCACCTCCTGCTTTTGACACTAATGCGGTTTCTGAGGTACAACCATATGCTACATGTCACAATAATGAAATGTTTGATATGTCACCTCAAAATGAACAGTATCCTGAGACTCCTAATCTCATTTATGATACATACATGGACGAACCAAGTTGTAGTAATACTAATTTGGTAACTCCAGATATGGATCCTAATGAAGAATTCGAGTCACAGCATACTGATAATGATGAGGAAACACGTGCTATGTTTGAATCATTATTGCAAAATTGTAGTATTGAAATTGAGAAAGTTAAAACGGTCAATCGTGAGGTTAAGGCCGCGAATGAAAAATTGACCGTTGAGCTTGAGAGTTATAAGGTGAATGCACAAGCTTTTGATTTTCACAACAAACGTCAGTCAGATCTTGAGGTTAGCTTAAGAGATTCTGAGTTAAGAGAGAAACATTTGCAAATAAAATTTGACACTCTCGATGTTAATTTGAATTTGCAAATCAAATCTCTTAACAAAGAAATTTCTGAACTAACCAACCAGTTTTCAAAACAAAAATCAACTTATTCCAATCTTGAAAAAGAAAAGAAGGAGTTGAATGAAAGGTTTTCAAAACGTGAAAAAGATCTTCAAAAAGAGATCACTGACAAAAAGGAAACCATTGCAAAGTTGGAAGATTTACTTGTAAAAACGGGTCATTCTGCACAAACAGTTAACTTGTTAATAAACGATCCAAACCCGATTTTACATACATTAAAAAAGGTGGCTATCGGTTATGAAAACCCTTATATTCTCAAGAAAGCTCAAAAAGAACAGAATGTGCTTTTTAATGGTAATTTAATAAATGCTATCCATGACCCTCCTTCGGGTAATGATTCTAGCGAAACGATTGAGCTGTCAGAAAAGAGTAGAAAGAAAATGAGACAATTGAACAGAGAAATAAAACCCATTGACTATAATGAAGTTAACAGACTTGCTGGGGTTCATCTTGTTCAAAAGGAGTCACCTCTGTTTTTTCAAAAACCAGTGGTTTTCACAAAACAAAAAGCTGTCTCAAAACATCTGTCTAACATCGAACAAATGGCATCTAAAAACACTTATGAAACAAGTGCAGCTAGACTATATTTGGTTGATCTTAAACAGAGAATTGAAACGCTTCAAAGTATTGTGGCATCCAAAATAAACAGTAACAAAAACGATTGGTTTTCAAGATTTCAGACTGAACTAAAAGGAATGTTTGAACAAGACATTAATCCACACATTGATGCAATCTATGCGGTTGTTCAAAATGTGGAATACAATCTTTTGAAAGAGTCAGCAGAATTCGTTAAGGACCACAAATCCTTAGTAAATGAAGCAAATGAATACTTGGAACACATAAAAGTTTTGGAAATGCAAAATGACTCTCTCTCTTTCGAAGCTCTATCGACCGATATCATGTCTATTATTTTCCAAACATATTCTGTGGAGGATGATGAAACACTTCGAGCTGAGACTTCTCAAATTGTTGAAAAATATGAAAAGGCACTTTTGAAGCTTGAAAAACAAAATTGCACATATTTTAAACAACTTGATACGAAAAAGGAAGAATGCAAGTATGACAAATTTTCGTATGAGCGTTCTTACAAAAACATGCAAGATCAAATAAATCTTTTGAAGTCTCAGCTTGCAAGTCAAAAAGGGCAGGGTGAGGAATCTACGGGTATTGCACCATTAACCCCCTTGCCTAATGAGAAACAAAAAGGGAAAGTTGTTGTCAAGAACACTAATGTGATAGCACTTGGCCTTTATATGATTAGTCTCACTACTGCGTCTGCCTCTACATCTAAAACATATAGGGCGATAGACAAAAGTATTAAAGATAATCCAAACAAGATTAGGACTGCTAAAACAACATCTAAGGACAACAACATAAATTCTAATGAGTGTGCCTTACCTTCTACAGGATTAGAAAGCAACTCTAGGACCAGAAAACAGCCTAGGAGCAATATCAAGAAACCTAGTGTCCCATCTGTTACTAAGAATGCAAGCAAGAAAGTAGAAGAACACCCTAGGAATTTACCGCTTCCCAAGAAGAAACATGTATCATCTAGTTGTAATGATAAGACTCCTGTTTCTAATGCATGTAATGATTCTGATTGTTTAATGCACAAGAAATCTTTGTCTGTAAATGCTTGTGATGATAATGTTTCTAATAATGTGAAAAAGAATGATATGCCAGAACAGAAACAGGGTCCTTTTGTAACGAAGGCTAAGTCTAGATACATTCGAAGACTTATTGCAAAAGCTAGGAAATCAACTAGCAGCCTATTACCTAAGGATCACATTAAGTTTTGTGAATGAAAACCAACGGGTAGAATGTTTGCACCTAAGAATGGCACAGTAGAAATAGTTCCCAATGCATCAACGGAAACCATCTCTATGTGTACTCCACCTGTTACATCTAACCCCTTGGAACCAAATGTTAAACGGTTTCCATATACAAAATCCTCTGTTCTTTGCAGGTCATTGAAATTTGTCTTTGGATCGTCGACTCGGGTTGCTCCAAGCACATGACCGGGAATCTGAAGCTGCTGATCAATTTTGTGTGGCAGTTCATGGGGACTGTACGTTTTGGGAATGATCATGTTGCAGATATTCTGGGTTATGGAGATCTTCGGTTTGGAAATTATCTGATCACTCGGGTTTACTATGTTGAAGGGTTGGGACACAATCTATTCTCTGTCGGACAGTTTTGTGATGCTGATTTAGAGGTTGCATTTCGGAGAAACACTTGCTTTGTCAGGAATTTGGTTGGGGATGATCTCTTAATTGGGGATCGTGGCACCAATCTTTATGCAATTGACATAAACCAAATGGCCTCTTCATCACCTATTTATCTCATGACCAGGGCAGGCGAAACAAAATCCTGGTTGTGGCATAGACATTTGTCCCATCTGAACTTTGACACGATCAACAAGCTTGCCAAAGACGACATCGTCTCCGGTCTTCCAAAATTCAAGTACACCAAAGAACACCTATGTCCATCTTGTGAACAAGGCAAGAGCAAAAGAGCAACATTCAAACCTAAACCCGTACCTAGTTCGGTTGATAGGTTGCATCTGTTGCACATGGACTTATGTGGCCCGATGAGAGTTCAAAGCATAAATGGGAAGAAGTATATTCTTGTAATTGTTGACGACTATTCAAGATATACTTGGGTAAAGTTTTTGAGATCAAAAGATGAAGCACCAAGCACCATCATCACCTTTCTGAAGCGTATTCAAGTTCTACTTCAAGCTCCAGTTAGGATAGTACGAACGGATTATGGCACGGAATTTGTCAATCAGGAGTTAAGAACATTCTTTGAAGTCATTGGTATTACTCACCAGACATCAGCGGTTAGAACTCCACAGCAGAATGGGATAGTTGAAAGAAGGAATCGAACCTGATGCGTGTGCTTGTTATGCTCTAATTTTTATACCCACGGTATGTCGTTGTGGTTTTAGCAGTATTCAAGTTTTAAATTTATATTTAGCCGACTTATCAATAACACACACTTTAACGAGCAGTGTACCCGGTCAGTATGAATATAATGGTAAGTAGAGTGTCGATCACTAAGAGTGGAACGTATTATCTAGTTATTCTAATCAGTATTTTAATATCTTAAGTTAGCTATACAACTAATCTAACGCAAGGGGGTTTCAGCCTGAGAGACTGGCACGGTTTGGTTATGATTAAATATAAACTAAACTAATAGGCACGAATCAGCGATTAGCACACACGTACACAGATAGATACTTTAGACAATAAGAAGACCTGTCCTGATAGTTAAGTAGCTTGTCACTTGTTTTATTGCTAGTTTTATATGAAGTGTATGTAATTAACCCTTTCTCGTTGGCTCTAATCTTATCGGCGAGTAAACCCTTAATGATTACTTATATCTATCCTACTTACCCTTTCTTCCTACTTTTCTACAGACGATAGAATGCATAGGCGATAAAATAAATAGGCGAGGACAGAGGCATGGCGACCCGATCAATGCTCAGCTAGACACAGAGGTTATCAATGCACTAATAAAAGTCACCAAAGACATCAACATATAAACTTTAATTAATGGGAAAGCAATTTTAAGGGGTGCCCATGGTTTTCCGTAGTCATATGGAATCGGCCCATCAATCCTGATGAATTAAAGTGTACTAATACAATAAAACAAAACTACTTAATGAATTGAATACATGCAAGACCTTCTTACAGCTCTTGTATCTTCGTTTAGGGTGTGTCTTGTGCTGCTACTTCGTCTGAATTCGGCCTAGGGTTTCTTCTGTCTCGTACTTGGTATATTGCACGAACCCATAAATTCGTCTGACTTTGGGGTATTTATAGTTTCTGTCTGAGGGTTAGATGCGGCGCATCGAATAAGTAGATGCGGCGCATTGACTTAACTTCGCGTGGGGTCCAAGATTAATATATTCAGGAATATTCGTACACCGCCAGAAGATGCGGCGTAACTCCATTCTTGTATGCGGCGCATGTCCTTTGCCGTCTTGGATTATAACTTGTGAAATCTTGATAGTGATGCGCCGTATATAATAAGTAGGATGCGGCGTATCTGGAGCAGAATGGTCTTGATCTTGTACATTTCAGTAGACTCTTAACTTCTTGCTTGTTTTGCTCCATAATTAGTCCAAAATCGCCAAGTTTCACATAGTACTTGTTTTTACCTGAGAATTACAAAAGTAAACATTAACGTATCAATTCTCACAGATAATATAATAAAACAAGTCAAATAAATAGGATAAATGATGGTAATAAAATGTACTTATTTGAGTTCATCAAATATCCCCCCACTTGAACTTTACTTGTCCCCAAGTAAACCTTAGAATAATTCTTATGAAAATGTATCCTAAAAGATGTTAGGATTTATTTTTATATTTAAGCATGTATTCGTTTTGTCATAATCACACAACCAAACACTTAACGAATTAGAAATAAAATAAAATATTTTGATAAAAGCAAATCTAATCGTTTAACTGTCCAGTCGTGACGAATATTCTATCATAAGCTTGGCAAGTATATACGCATCTCCCCCACTAAAGCCAAGGAATAACAAGTCTAAAGCGGTAAAAAGGGTTTGTAGGTTAAGGGTTAATAATTCTTCTTAATCTCTATCGATCTCAAATTCCAGAAAAGGCGACAAAATCACAAATACATGATCGAATCCACGAACACGATACTTGCAATTGCTCAAATCCTTAACTCGAATAGGCTAAAGATAGGACCAAGTAATCTTTACCAATAATATTATATCAAAAAGGGCGACAAAATCATAAATACATAGCCGAATCCACGACTACGATACTTAAGATTGCTCAAATCCCTAATCTCAATAAATCAAAGGTTTGGATAAAGAATAATATAGGGTATGGATAATATTTGGGATACAAATTGGTGTAAAATGAAAAATAAACAAAACAGATAAATTAAAATCCTAAGTGTGGTAAATTGCTATCCCAACCATCCCATGAATAAGACTCATATCATTGAATAACTCACGCTTTAACACTTGAAACACACGCTTTAGGTAGACACGAATTATACTCAACAAGATCTCAATCAAAGAATAACCTTAGTTGGCGTTCCCATAACGGCCAACTCCCATTCAATCCGTAAATATAATATACAACAACTAGTGGTGATATCGACCACTTAATACAAAACTTGACATAAGTTGTTTAAACAAACATCCAACTTTTTCTTTCTTTTTCTTTTCTCAGGAGAACGAAAGAGATCATGGAGACGATGAATGTGAAGTTTGATGAAATTTCACAAATGGCTTCTGAGAGACTCGCTCTAGAACCCGCGCTTAACCCGATGACTTCCGGACATATCAGTTCGGGACTCGCTCCTCAAGGAGCTCAATCAATTCTTGACGAACAACCCACAACTCAAGAACTGGATAATTTCTTCGAGTTCATGTACGATGAATACTATGGTGGCGCTTCGAAAAATGCATCTAACCAACATTCCGCTGCACCCACTCAACATCAACCACCACCACCACCACCAAATCCAGATGCATCGACAACATTTGAAGCTGACGCACCAACTCCCTCGACATCAACATCATCTACATTTACTCCAGCAACTCCATTCATTGAAATTGTTGTACCAAGAATTGATGAGCAAGAACAAAATAATGCTGTGTTAGACAAAGAAGTCTTTGAAAACCCGTTTGGAACGGAATCTGGTGAATCATCTTCCTGATTACATGAACCGACTAACACACAGTTATTCAGTCCAAGGTACCCTTCAACATTACAGTGGACAAAAGACCATCCGATTGAACAGGTTATTGGTGAACCCTCAAGACCAATTCAGACGAGAAAACAACTTCATACCGATTGCGACATGTGCATCTATGTCTGCTCAGTCAGTCTCATAGAACCTAAGAACATTCGGGAAGCAATGGCAGATAATGCCTGGATTGACGCGATGCAGGAAGAACTTCTTCAATTTCAAATCCATGACACCTGGGATTTAGTTCCAAGACCAATTGACAAACTAGTCATTGATCTTAAGTGGTTATGGAAAAACAAAAAGGATGAAGAAATGACTGTGATTCGCAACAAAGCTCGTCTGGTGGCAAAGGGATACATACAGGAAGAAGGGATAGATTTTGAAGAGTCATTCGCACCAGTTGCAAGGCTTGAAGCAGTCAGGATTTTCTTAGCTTATGCCGCTCACAAGAACATCACGGTTTATCAGATGGACATCAAGACGGCGTTCTTGAATGGAACTCTGAAAGAAGAAGTGTATGTGAGTCAACCAGACGGTTTTGTTGACAAAGATCATCCGAAATACGTCTACAGGCTAAAGAAGGCAATCTATGGTTTGAAACAAGCCCCACGGGCGTGGTATGACGAGTTATCATCTTTCTTGTTGTCAAATAATTTCACCAAAGGAACAATTGATCCGACCTTGTTTACAAGAAAATACAAAAATGACATTTTGATTGTTCAGATTTATGTGGACGACATAATATTTGGGTCCACTAATCCGACACATTCAAAACATTTTAAAAATCTCATGAAAAGCAAATTCGAAATGTCCATGATGGGTGAATAAAAATTCTTTTTAGGCTTACAAATTCATCAATCCCCACGTGGTATTTTTCTTAATCAGGCTAAATACACAATTGAGATTTTGAAAAAACATGGAATGGACAATTGTGACTCTGTTGGTACTCCTATGGTCACTTCACCAAAAATTGGCGCTGACCTATATGGGAAACCCATGGATCCGAAGAAATATCGGAGCATGATTGGTTCTCTCATGTACCTAACTGCAAGCCGACCAGATATTCATTTTGCTGTTTGCTTACTTGCACGGTTTCAGGCAAGGCCTACCGAACTTCACCTCCAAGAGGTTAAACGGATCTTTCGATACATTCGAAGAACCATTAACATGGGTCTTTGGTATCCGAAGGATTCGAAGTTTACACTAATTGCCTTTTCAGATGCCGATCATGCTGGATGCCAAGTTACAGCGAAAAGTACATCAGGCGGAGCGCAATTTCTGGGAGAAAAGCTAGTAGGCTGGTCGTCAAGAAAACAAGATTGCACTGCTTTATCAACAGCAGAAGCCGAGTATGTGTCTCTATCTGCGTGTTGTGCTCAAGTCCTTTGGATGAGAACTCAACTCACGGATTATGGTTTCTCTTTCAACCGCATACCTTTGTATTGCGATTCAAAAAGTGCCATAGCCATCTCGTGCAACCCAGTGCAACACTCGAAGACCAAGCATATTAGAGTCCGCTACCACTTCATAAAAGAGCACGTTGAAGAGGGTACTGTTGAATTGTTTTTCGTGAAGACTGAATATCAGCTCGCCGATCTATTTACTAAGGCCCTCCCAAAAGAGCGGTTTGAAAACTTAGTTCGTCGAATTGGAATGCGAAGCCTAACTCCCGAAGAGTTAGAAAGTCTTCTCGAATCTTATTGATTTATATCAAAAAGCTTCGCATGTAAATATTTTTGTAAATATATACATGTTAATATCTATACTGTAAATACAGAAAATTTGAAAAAATAAAAAATATAAAACATCAAAAACCAAAAATATTCTTCTCACGACATGTCTCTCGTCTAATCAATATTCTGTACGTATCTAGATATGTCATTCAACAATGATACGGGCATGTACAGATGCTTGAGCGAGAGTTATTTTTTATGTTTTTCTAAAACATGTCGTTTCTCAAAATTCTTCATTACGGCTTTCGTGCATTTCAGTACGAAACCCGCGCTACATTGAATGACTTCTGATTATTTCCGATCAGAACTCGCAATGTTAATGGCGAAAAGCTAAAAACTGTGAGCACTTAATCAAAATTGTTTCAAAAGATTTTTCAAAGTCTTTTTATAAATTTTGTGCTCACAACGACTCCCTCAAAGACCTCTAAATGATTTTAAACTCAAAAGTTTAACCATTTGCTCTAATTAAGGGGGAGTAGAAAAAGAAAAATGTTCCATTTTTCATGCTAAAATCAGTCCGTCTCTCCACACAAAGTTTCATTTTAATCAACTGTTTTCAAAAATACCACTTCATGCTATTTTTGAGGGGGAGATTAGGTGTTTATTATAAATATGGGGGAGAGGACGTGATTAAAATGTGATCTAAAAGAAGTTTTGTCATTTGAATTTCAAAACGAGTTCTTCAAAAAGACTCAGCATGAACCCTCGAATTGACGAAACTAACTGTCCGTTATCGAAAAGACTAGTCCTGGACGGGTAATAATTTCAAGCTGGTTTACCAGTGATGCAAGCGTGTCAAGCAAAGGACTTGTCTGAGTAGAATGTACCAATTCGAGAGATGATCATTGAATATGACCGGGACGGGTAATAATTTCAAACTAGTCTAACTAGTGATGTAAGCGTGTCTCGCGAAGGTCATGTTCATTGAAATTCGATCATTCCAAATGTGCGATCTCTACCCGACATGTGCAGTTTATTTCAAAAATGCATAAGCACATGTGAAGGGGGAGTGTTTCAAAAATGCAAAACTCTCGATGTGTTAACTAAATGTGTTTTCTCATGAACACGTTGAGAGATTTTCACAAGGTTTAATGGCATGTGACAAATAATCTAGGATAATCATGGAGTAATAAGGTGATTATGGTTAGGTTATGTCCAATGATCCGCCAGAACCGGAGGGATCTTCCCAAGAACTATTCCAATAGCTTAGCATTAGAAGTCCTTAGGAAAGATTGAAAAAAGGAGTATAATGAGAAAGGAGAAAGAAGGGGTTGAAGAATGAAAAAGAAAAGTTTTTGTAAGAGTGAAATGAAATAGCCCTCCATGAAAACTTAGGTCAGAAATCGCGTCAATACATCTGCTATCGGTACTCACTAGGGTGATACTGGTATTGAAGACAAGACGGCATGGACCCAGTGATGCATATGCACCACCCCTCCTATCCACTCAGATATCTCTCAAAATATATTTGTTTCATTTCTCACGGAGAAACACTACATAATCTATCGATCTCTCACTCCGAGATGTGTTGATATTGAAAAGGTGGCACTCTGCTCCATGCCTCCGACGACTAAAATCAAAACGCACATAATAGAGTCTAGAGACATGAGATTCATCAAAAGATCTCTTAGGAACACTTCCTATGAAATACACTTATATTCATCAAAAGGATACAAGTTGTATGAGTCTTAATGAGATCTAAGGATCTTGCCTCACGACATGATGGCCGAAGGACGTTTTATTGCTAACAGTTTTATGCAGGTACCAACGAAAGTCCATTCACCATCATCATCTACAACGACGACGTAACTGGACAGAAGATGTAGATCAAGGCAAGAAAGCCCAAAAGTCGACTCTTTGAAGATCACAGTGCACGAAGGAACATTGAACGAAGAATATTATACAGTGACACACGAAGTTCAAGACGTCAAATGCAAAAGACCAATCACGGGAGCATCATTGAAATGACCATCCCTTAGGGGGAGATTGTTAGCAATCAATTTAAGTCATTTATAAAGTGATGGTCATTTGGCAACTTAGATGTATTGTGTCATGTATAATATGTAGTTAACATAGTGGGCTTATAGTATTAGTTTTATTAGTAACAAATGTATAAGTGTAATGCATTTATAAGTCCACTAGAAAGTCCAAGTCAAAGCCCACACAAGCCATGTGTTGGCTGTGTGAAGCGTATAAACACACACACTCTTTAGTTTCAATGTGTGCCTCATTATTATAAGAAAAGAGTGTGTGTGTGTGTGTGTGAAAGCTTAAACCTCTCTAGTCTTTGTATTATTTTCACCTTTGAAATATAATCATTCGACTACAAAATATATCCACATATCTCTTATTGTTCTTAATATGCTTATGTGAGTGTCATCATCAAGTGTTTGTGTGTATGATAAAGAAGTAATTCGTGGTCTACAACAATGCTTGCAGGTTTTGTTCTAGTAAAGGTTCAACATCGGGTTTCCAGGAGCAAGATCAATCGATTTAGTCTTGGGTCATTTAGCTTCAAAGCTGGCTAAACAAACATTAAGCTCTTAGACCAAAACCGCACACATTTTAGTGGTTGGTTAAGACCGGTGACTCAACATACCGTTCTTCTCTTCTGGTGTCTACGTTTGTGATGTCAAACGGAGCAAAAAAATAACAAAAAAGAGATAATTGTCTGTCAGACAACCATGTAGCCATGCCAAGACCCATTAGATGGGCCGGCAATGATCCTCTACCGAGCCTTGGTCAAGACCGTCAAGACTAGGTTAATCACGCTCTGGCTACATGGCCGTGGCTCATCAACCAGACATAGGTTCTGTCTTCTTTAGAATACAGAGGTACGAGACTATAGAACAGATCCTGTTCAAGTAGGCCACGTGCTGGTTGATTTGTCAGGCCCTCATATATTCTCACTTTCATTTGTACTTCTTAGTGATGTGGGACAAAATATAATTACGGGTCTACCAATGATCAACGTTACGACTCATCATATATTTAAAATTGTTAGTATTTGTTAGTGTGTAACATTATGATGAATAAAGGAATACAAAAACATGAAATCTTTTTCGGTAGTGTGTTTAGTGCTGTTCGTTGCTTATAAGAATCTGTAGTGGCCTGGTTCGAAGTGTGTTGCAAGTTACGTTAGCATGTGTTACCTTTTTACTTCTACAGTTTATATACCATATGTACATTTAACAGAAGAACATCAAATGTGATCAACAAGAAATGATGGAAATGACTATGTAACTGTTGAATAATGAATACGTTTCTATTTATCTCCTAAACATGTGTTACAAAAGTACGTGAAATCAAATTTTGTGTTTGACAAAACTAACACTAAATTTTGAGTATGTTTAACAAAACTAGCAGTTAGCAGTAGTGGCTAGTAGTTAGTAGAGCAAGTTAGAGTGGTTACTAGTATTTGTAAAGTAAAAAATGATTTAAAAGTTAAAAGGTTAACGCTAAGCTTCGTTAAGTAGCATTTGAATTTTTTTTGAACGACAAATGACATTAAAAGCTAGTGTACAAGTTACAAAGATTTTGTCATGCTGGTACCAATCTCTTCATACAAATTCAACCAAGGCTTGCTACTTCTATTACGAATCCAAGAATGAGAGCATGATTGATTCTGATATCTCCACATATGATCTATGTGGTTGCTTGAACAACGACGTCAAAACAAGCCTTTGCCTTTGGATTAATGTCTATAGGGTAGCCTTGAAGCCCCACCAAGAAGTAATGGATTCTCAAAGACAATTAGCATTTAAAAATTAGTGTTCAAAGAAAACAACAGTAAACGTTTCTTTTTAATCGAGGCTTTCAGTTCTCAAAACGCCTTTAACAACTCTTTGTCAAAGATGCCTTTGATATAACTTTTTATCATACACTAATTTTTCGAATTCAAACGAGGCTTTCAATTCAAAACGCTTTTAAAAAGCTCTTTCTTCATACACTATTTCTTACAAAATTTTGCAACCATTAAATTTTTATAAGTCTATATCCATCTCTACTACACATAAAGCAAAAATGTTTTTTCTTAAAATTTTAAAAACGTTACAATGAGTGATGTTCAATTTCCAAAATACCCTTTAAACTTAAATTTCAATCCTTCTTTTACTTTCCCACATATAAGTTCAAACAATGTTGCCTTAGTGCAATAGGTGTCTAAACAATGTTCTCACCGAAAAATTAAAAAATAATAACAATATTTTTTGGATGTAGTTTCTAAATAAAATGAGTAGACTTTTACAACATTAATAATATATAAAACGAGTCGGGCGACGGTCGGTCGCGTTGCGGCCTCGCGGGTTTTTTGAACGTAATTTTTTTGCTAAAGAAAGCCACGCTATGAATTATTCTGATATGAAATGCAAAATGAAATTTTAATAACACATAGTACTATAGTAGCAACAATCAATATATCTATAACCTCTTTTGATTCTATGTTGGAAGACACTTCATTCCACAACGCTACTCACATAAATCGATCGGTCTTTTAAGCTACCGATGGCATTAACCTCTGTTGCAGCAGTAGCATCAGTGATGCAGTTCAATTCAATGCTCATTGTCATTGTACCCTTCAATAGCAGGCAAACTGATGAGCCGCTATAAAAGGTCATACATACAATGACAAATTCGAATGTTTGTTACTTTTATGCCAAACTTTTTCTTTCATCATAACAACCTGCTCTACACCTACACACAAATTTGCGAATTAAAAGTATTGATGAATGCCGGCTGTGCTCCCATTGGCCGACCTGCAGCTGTCCTCGTTGTTGGCAGTTCCTGTGTCTCTGATATGCCTACAATGAAAGTAACATAAAAGGTGTAATTAAATTGTAATTGATATCATGCTAACATGACAGACTGCATTTCAGCTTACGTTAATTGAAAACAAAGTTTTGAAAAAGCAATTGGCAGGTTGCCGTGATAGTCTGACTTGATTAAACAATCTGGTAATGTAATTTAAGAATCATAAATTCTGTGCACGGGTCCTTGAGTAATATAAAAGTAGATGATTCATGCCTGCGAGCTGCTGCTCATTACCCGCCCTTCTGGTATTAGTGGTTGAAGGCGCAGCTTCAGAATCATGTATGCCTGCAATAATTGGAACAGAAAGTGATTACCAGGTCGACTGAAAGCCACAATGGATTTGAGCACGGTTGTGCATAATATTGGACAATACTTGTGTACATTTCTGCGAGATTCCTTTTGCCGGTAGCATAGCTCGATCCTGTTGGCCGCCTCACAGCTGTTATAGTCTGTGGAGTATTCTGCGTCTCTGAGTCGCCTACAAATGAAATGAAAAGTAGCATCGACACCACAATGAACATAACACTGACACTACACCTAAGAAATTACTCGAAAGTTTTGGAACTTACAGATGGAGAAGCCAATTGTCTCACGAAACCATCAGCTTCAAATATCCTTGCTGAAGCAGGAAGAGAAAGTGATGCTGCTAACTCCGTTGTTGTCGTCCCTATAATGATTTTAAGTTTATGTTTTACCAGTTTTGAACTATAAGACCACTAAAAATGATCAGGCACAATAAAAGCGACGATTTTTGGGCCAGAGACTTATGACCAATTTTAATGCCTTTAAGAGGTACACACCCGTAATATTCATCTTCCTGTCATCTTCAACAGGGTATCAGCAGCACATGGTGTATCAAATGTCGGATTTTTGTTATGATGAAGCCGCAAACTACTTTAAGAAAGGGTTGCCATAAAACAGCGAGAAATGAGGCTCATGTTTGTAAATCCTCAAGTGGTACTAAAGAACCATTGTGGCTGCAATAAATGAAAGACAAATAAGTCTCAGAATAAGTGAATTACCCTGTGAGGCTAAGTGGATTTTGCCGTTATTTTCATGTGCATTGCTAAAATGTATTTTTGTCGCTTCATTTGTACAAAAAAA
Organism: Artemisia tridentata subsp. tridentata; assembly: GCA_021014915.2. NCBI lineage: Eukaryota > Viridiplantae > Streptophyta > Magnoliopsida > Asterales > Asteraceae > Artemisia > Artemisia tridentata. Next base: position 79,816,120 of record CP139508.1, read on the forward strand.
AAAGCTCTGGATATTTATAATGCAAAACTTTTATTACAATCCAATGTATAGGTTAACCTACCTTCATCGGATTATGGTGCGCATGATATGTCACAACCCCCTTCTGATCCTTCATTTATACCTGCAGTAACAAACTAAGAACATTCGTAAGTATATTAGTATAAGGTAAGTCGTAACTCATATGTCGTTTGAAAGAAAAAATAGTGCTCAGTTTTTATGATAGGAGGATTTAATAGTGTTGAAATATATGAGTTGGCATACCTATGCGCAGCAGTTGTGTGCGACGGTTATTTCCACACACGTAGCAGTCGAACATTGTAATGGCTCATTTATACCTTGCAAAATAATAGAGTAGCAAATGTTAGCGTGACATAAACTATCTGCCATATGACATGCGTCGCGATTTTAAAGCATCAAAATAAGGGAAGCTACTTACTTTCAACAACAGAAACGTCACATATATTATTCAAATAACTAATAACAGGAGCATTAGGAGCATTAGGAACACATAACTCTGTTCGTTTAATCTCTTGCAGCACTTTTTCTTTTTGATGAGCAAAGAAAACAACTTTTTGCTAAAATAAGCAAACAAAACGCAATATTCCCATCCTAAAGGCACTCCCTACACAGAAAACACCAACTTGACCCATGACGTTTTTTTCCCAAAATAGCAAATTGAAATAGAAAATTGAAAGCAATGCACGGCAGATAAGGCAGTATATCAGATCATTTAAATAACAAAAAAGAAATTAACAGGCATACCTGCTTTAATAACACTTTACAGCCAAATCACCTAAGCATCAAAGTGCTTGTACGAACCAACCTTGTACATCTTTATCTGGAGGTAGACCGTCCCGGCGTGGTGTTCTTCTAGATTGGACAGCTAAGCATCTCTAAATTCTCAATTGAGAACCCTTTAGTGGTATCTGTACCACAATAAACAAAAGAAACACGTAAAAAGGCCTAATAAACTTTATGAAACTTGATTACTGAAATATATCAACTATGATAGTATGATGAACAAAAAAAAACGATTTCCAGAAAAGTATAATTTTATACTTACATTTGCAGCTAATGCAAGTATGTCTTCTTAATTTTCAAGTCTTCTTAATTTAAAGTGGAAACAAAGTCCACGCGTCTCCTGATTTCTTACCGTTAACAGTGGTTTCACAGGGTCATTAGTGTTAAACATTTTTTTTTTTTTTTATATGGAAAAGGAGTTTGGAATTTCAAATAAGGCTCAGACCTGCAACTCTTTAAGCGACCAGGATCACACGCCATGGCTGCATCCACGGTCTTGCCGTGGCTACCCCGCCAAGATACGTGCACGCTAATACTCGCTTACGAAAGATGTATTACGCAGGGATTTCATCATTGCCTCAAAAAGTCAAAACACAGATCATATTATATATTATATACTATAACATTCATTGGACTTTGGAGGCCATTTTTTTGGGCCAACCCGAACTTAGCCAGTCCGTATTTGGAAAACGGGTTATATCCAACCTCCGTCCCTATTCACTATCCCTCACATGCAATGCTGATGGAAAAGGAGTTTGGAATTTCAAATAAGGCTCAGGCCTGCAACTCTTCAAGCGACCAGGATCACACGCCATGGTTGCATCCACGGACTTGCCGTGGCTACCCCGCCAAGATACGCGCACGCTAATACTCGCTTATGAAAGAGGTATTACGCAGGGATTTCATCGTTGCCTCAAAAAGCCAAAACACAGATCATAATATATATACAACCAACATTCAGCGGGCTTTTTAGCCCGTCTGTCTTTGTTATATACACATAACAATAAGCGGGATTAATCAAAGGCACACATTTAGCAAGGTGAGTGTGCAACCTGTTCTTTAGACTGAGATTATGAACCAAAAGCAGCCATGGCTGCAACGACACAGTTACAATGGCAAGAACGGAGCGTAAACAATATTTTCGATCATTTAACTGTAATTATGAGATGCGGATAGATAAACCATTTAAGAAGATACTCAACCCGGACCTGTTGCTTGGCCCAAGCTCAGAACACCACAGCTGCAAACATCACTTCTGTGATGCTGCCCCGCCAACATACAGACAATCAGATAATAGGAATTCCCAAAGTCTGCACACAATAGCAAATACGCTTTATCAATGACAACCCAATCACAACACAAAGAGATAGCTTTCATAGTTTTTCAAAGACTGACCAAATCAGTCCATTTCTAATGACTAAATAGCATCAATTTCTCTTGTATAAACCATGGACCCTAACAGATAAGGTCTAAAAGAATCAATACTGATAATCGAAAGAGAAAAAAACAGATTTTTTTTTTTTTGACTGTAGTATGCCAAAAATTACCTGCAAAACACAAATCCAAACGCCCCTTCAGGAATCCGATGATTTGAAGCCCATGAATAATCCTTCCAATGTTAACTTGGCTTGCGTTAATGCATGGCATGTGTGCGCCTGTGGAGGTTGCTGAGGCGAGTGATACTCGTTCTCTGCCATCCTTCCACTGACGGCAAAGTTGAAAGATCAAGAACGCATTGGCAGCAACCACAATCAAGGCGTGGCTGAGTGTCAAGATTTATTGTATCAGACTATGAGCAGGTACACAATTCAAGGACTGTGATAATAAGTGATGAAATAATGGCAAATGCAGGAAGCTCATGTAAAGTTATTTACAATAACCACTAACACAAAAAAAAAAACTGCAACAACAATAAAAATGACAGCAGCAGAAAAAATTCATCAAAAGTTCAACAGATTTAGTGTCCGTTTTCGTTATCATAAATGATGTTTGGGATTGCTTATTAAAGCTGTGTATATACTCGATGTCATTTGATACAATATATCAGCAGTTTTTGATGGTTTCTCGAATATTTGTCCAAAATGCTTATTTCATTATTTGTGAAATGTGATTCAAATAAGCCGTGGTATACAGTTTACATTTGCTAATTCTATACCAGTTATTTCAAAAAGCCTTCAGCAGTTTATACAAATCCCTAACACCCTTATGATTTGACTTCAAATACGCAGTTTAACTTTAACTCAATACTTTACATCATCAAATTTTGTTTGTATGAAATTACAAAACTAACCCAATTTGGCCATTTTCCAAATAGTTATAGAGCTGGCACTTCTTGCCAAAATAAAGAGCAGCACTGGTAACTATCAGATGAGCCTATGAAAGTTTGTAGTTTGTAATAACAGTAGCTGTAAAACCATAAAAAAATTATGCCTTAGTTCCAAAAAAAAATACCTTTAATTATGTTTTACTTCGTGTAACACTAATTAGAACCTTACTAAAAAAAATATATGCAATTAACAAAACCCCCAAAACCTATGACAAAACCCTAATTTCAAAATTGAATTTTTATATATGTATAAACTGTAAAATTGTTAAACTTGAAAGAAATAAGAGTTAATTTCGGACAAAGAATTTCGTACCTTATATTTGTGTTTCTTGATTTTGTCCTCCGGTTGTGGATTCGGCATGGTTTTCTGTAGATCATGTAGGAAGTTGGTAGAACCTTATAGAACCCGGAAGATTGTAGAAACGGTGCTATAAAGGTCTGAGAAAACAGGCCGGAGAAGAAAACAGGCCGGAGAAACAGGCCGACAAAACAGGCCGCGAAAAAAAATGGGCCGCGAAAAACGGGCGGTGGCTACTGTAGCATCAACGACGTCGTATTAAATGCCTTTTAATATATATAGTAATTAGAAGAAGAAAAGAGTGTATCCACAAACTATACTATAAGATATCATATTCAAAATTGATATAATGTTTCATTTTTAGCTTCACTAAATGTTTGTATACCTTATTTGTTACGAATTATAACTAAGAATTTTTATTTGAGTTGAATTATCGCATGTTACAACATTTTTCAAGTACATTTTGATTATTTTACGTTGTATGCATAAACGTTACACGAAACACTTGATCACAAACAAAGAAACATAAACCCCTAGACCGTAGTGACGTACATATGACTACACGAGTCAAGTAATATATTAAACTTCAGATTACATAGGGTTAAGGTCATGTACTTCATCATACCAGCCTTTATAAATATATATATATATATATATATATATATATATATATATATATATATATATATATATATATATATATATATCTGAATTCTTAAATTGGGTACTTCATATTTAAATTTGCCTCGAATTTGATCTATATATACCACTATTATCAAAACGTGAAAATAACATGACACAGTTTTTTGCCTCAGTATTTCGAAATAACCAAAGTTTGATTCTAAAAATATTGGATTATTACATGGGTCTCCAAAATGTCATATGCGAATTTAGATTAAATGTCTTTTAAAAAACTAAACGGGGCTTCCAATCTTCCAAACTGATTTCTATGGAAGCTCAAGAGCTCTTAATAGTTACCCATTTATTGGCAATAGTAACACTTTCTGTATAAATAGTTAAATACCATACCATGCATGTGGATAAACCATATCATTCATTCCAACTAAACGTACATTTTCCTAAGACCAAACTAAAAATGGGTGGCAAAGGTGGGGGAGGTGGAGGTGGAGGTGGCGGCAAAGGTGGTGGTGGAGGTGGCGGCAAAGGAGGCGGTGGTGGTGGCAAAGGAGGCGGTGGTGGCGGCTCAGCTAAAGGTGCTGGTGGAGGTGGTGGCAAAGGAGGCGGTGGTGGCGGCTCAGCTAAAGGTGGCGGTGGCGGTGGCAAGAGCGGGGGAGTATCAGGTTCCATGAAGGCACCAGGTGGTGATGGTTCTTATATTTCAAGGGCTGGTTTTGAGAGCAACCCAAAAGGTTATTTTGATGGCCTTCATGGTGGTTCCAAGGGTTGATGAGCCAAATTTTGTAATGAACAATGAGAGGCTAAGAATGTTATCACTATCCAGTTATGCTAATTAAATAAAAATTATTAGTAACCTAATGCTATTTTAAATGTTGTGAGTAAGTGCATTTTGCTAAATGTTTTTCGAACGATATATAATTCATTAAAAACACTTTAGCAAGACGCCTAGAGGATAAGAAAGAAGATCACCATGAAGTCATATCCAAGCATATTTTGGATTGACATCCATCCGGTCCATAAGAGTGTCGACTTTTTAAACTTTTGAACAATCTAAGAACGCGAAAGGACTTAAACTTATCATAAGCAGATCTACATATATAGCTTTAAAAGGTCGTAGAAACATATGAAGAAATATACATTGTTTCTTCTAAAAAAGAATTGAGTTTTGATAATTAAGTTGATCATTTTAATCTATTTCACCAATATAAAAGCCAATAATAAACAGACAAAGTCGTTGTTAATTTGAAAAATGTAAGTAATATAAAAATATTTAATACATCATTTACCTAATTATCAGAATCTAAGATATTTTATTGTAAATTAATAATTTTTGTGTGTGTTATATTGGATTTACACGTTGGATTAATGTTTCTTAAACATGAAGATATTGTAGCAACCAAAGTAGGAATTTAGGAGGGAAAAGGACATGTGTTAGATAATTATTTGTATCCCTCTTGTGAAAGTGAATGTTACCCTCAAATTTGGCTCAACATATATATGGCAGTTCGATTTCTTAGGATTTCAGTTTCAAAAATTATTACCAAACCAAGAAAATTTCAAATTAAGGCTGTTGATGCATTTTTGTTTACAAGAAATTTGGGACATTGAAGGCTTGGTTATCTCCCAAGTACGACGTATGGACGAGGTAAGCCCAATAGACAACACAATCGCTCTTATATATATGAAACTGTTAATGTTTTGGTATGCCAACATGATCTGGCTAGGAAGGAATTGTTATTTATATCAATGAAACCGTTTGTTAAGGTTCGTTTATATATGTTTGTTAATATTTTAATCATTTATATAAACGAGAATTGATATTCACAACAACAAAAGGAAGAACGGGCGACCAGTGTTTTTGCGGGGACTCTTATGTCCCCGCAGAAAGTCGCTAAACGACAAAAAAGTGCTGAGGTGGCAAAGAAGTCTCACTGACCATTTGCAAAATATTCAACGCTACTTTTTCGCGGGGACACGTCCCCGCCGAAAACACTTCACAAACTTACACATCTTTGACCAAATTTGGAGCCTTAATTCTTCGCGCCTTTTTTTCCTGCTCTACCTTTCTGCGGGGATGTGTCCCCACAGAAAGATATAATGCTTATTTTTCCTTTTTTTGCGGGGACTTGTCCCCCCGGAAAAGGTTAAATATTTTGGCTCCAAAAAGGTAAAATTACCGCGCCAAAATTTAGTTGCTTTTTGCGTGGACACGTCCCCGCCGAAAGTATTTCCCGTCAAAATTTTCTTTTACCCCGCCAATTTTTTACTTATATATATCGTATAAATGAAACTATCACAAAACACGAAAATTCTCACAAAAAACACACATAACAATGGATGGTTTAACGCCGGAACAGGAATGGTCTAAAGCTTTATCACACGAGCTCCTGTATAATGAAATTATACTTCATTGGGGCTGGGAAATTTTTGATGAATATGGTTCTTATGAGAACTGTGCACCGTGGCAGAGAGACAAGATTCTGGAATGGTTGAGGAGAAAGCCGTACTATAGAGAGTATTTGGAAGAGCTAGATGCTGCTGAAGCTCAACGTGCTGCTGAAGCTCAAGCTGCTGCTGTTGGAGGTGACGATGAAGCTGAAAGCACGATGGACCTCAACACCGAATTTGGTAATCTGGAAAATAGAGTAACAAATCTCGAAGCTACGTTTGCATGTATCAAGGAAATGAGAGCAAGGAAGAGAAAAGATGGTGCGAGTTCCAGCAAAGCGGGAAGTAGCCGCAAAAAAAATAAACGGGTTGTTTCGTTTGATCTGTTTCATTTGGTTGTCGAGTTGTTTAGTTTGAGTTGTTTCGTTTGGTTGTCTAGTTGTTTAGTTTGAGTTGTTTCGTTTGGTTGCCTAGTTGTTTAGTTTGAGTTGTTTCGTTTGGTTGTCTAGTTGTTTAGTTTGAGTTGTTTCGTTTGTTTGTCGAGTTTTTCGTTTGAGAACTCTTGCGTGTTTTAAATAAAATGTTTGCTTTCGTGTTTGTTAATTGTGATATTATTGTTTCTTCAAATAAGGTCATAAACCCAAACACCCTTTTGGTGCAGGAAATAAGCAATCCCAAACACCCCTGTTTGGACAGCATAAACCAAACGGCCTTTGTGGGCTGCTGTTAACAAAACAGCATAAACCAAACGGCCCTGTTTGGACAGCATAAACCAAACGGCCCCTTATGGTTGAATCTTGATGGATACTTAAGTTTTCACAGCAACAACAACATCATTGGAACATTTTAAAGCGTACGAATTAAAAATATAAAGCACGTTCGACATCAGTTTTCACAACAACAACATTTTATTAAACAACAACAATAACACAACAAACAACAACAACGACAATAACAGCAACAACAACAACAATAACAGCAACAACAACAACCTACATACGAAGATTTCCCAAATCACCTAGCATGTCATTATAAAGGTCATGAAATAAGGCAGCTGAATCAACTGTGTGTTTGTTTGGATGCATATACACTTCTAGCATTTTATTGAGTACCATTATCTGGTGATTCAGTTTGATGCAGTTTGAGCACTCTGTATTTCCAGGACTCGATGTTGAAGGTCCTGCAGTGTAACGAGTTGGAGTTATGGATGGTCTTGCGGAATGAGTTGGAGGCGTTGAAGCTCCAAGAGAACCGGTCATTTTGGCTAGTCGTTCCTCCTTTCATAAAAAAAAATCGCATCCATACTCCTTTGTCCCACCCTGTTAAAGAGTAAAAACTATTATTTTTAACAACTAACCAAATTTTTGGTGGAAAAGTTTTGGTGGGAAAGTTAAACATCTCGGCTCGTTCGTTAAACATCTCGTGTATAACCATAACATCTCGGCTCGTTCGTTAAACATCTCGTGTATAACCATAACATCTCGGCTCGTTCGTTAAACATCTCGTGTATAACCATAACATCTCGGCTCGTTCGTTAAACATCTCGTGTATAACCATAACATCTCGGCTCGTTCGTTAAACATCTCGTGTATAACCATAACATCTCGGCTCGTTCGTTAAACATCTCGTGCATAACCATAACATCCCGGCTCGTTCGTTAAACAACTCGTGTATAACTATAACATCTCGGATCGTTCGTTAAACATCTCATGCATAACCATAACATCTCGGCTCGTTCGTTAAACATCTCGTGTATAACCATAACATCTCGGCTCGTTCGTTAAACATCTCGTGTATAACCATAACATCTCGGCTCGTTCGTTAAACATATCGTGCATAACCATAACATCTCGGCTCGTTCGTTAAACAACTCGTGTATAACCATAACATCTCGGCTCGTTCGTTAAACCTGGAATTACCCATTTTGTAGCAATTTGCTGCAAAATGGGTCAGACACTTTTAGCGGGGACATGTCCCCGCAAAAAGAAAGAAGCAAATTTATATTAAAAATCTTATTTACGGTGACAAGTCCCCGCAGAAAGTATTTCGAAAAATATTAAAAATAGTTTTCTGCGGGGACAAGTCCCCGTAAAAAACATTTTTTAAATATTTTTTAAATTAATCTCCTTAGTTTTCGGCGGGGACATGTCCCCGCGGAAACCCCTTGCCATGCTGGACAATCTTTGACCGGCTAGAAGGATGTGGGACCCACACGTCGCCGCAGAAAGGAGGTAAAAGTCACCGCGGAATGTATCAGCGACGAGTTTCCCGCGGTGACGTTTGGGCGGTGGCATGTCGCCGCGGAAAGTGTATTTACGGCGACATGGCGCCGCACAAAGTGTAAAAAAGTCGCCGCGGAATATGTCGAATGTTGTAGTGATTATATATATATATATATATATATATATATATGTCATATTTTTTTGCTTGCTAGTTTAACGGTTACGATAGGTGTCTTGATGAACATGCTATTTTTTTCAAACGAATGGACATGGATCGGAATTTTGTCTGTTTAAGTGTCCGTGCTAGTTCTCTTTTTCTATGTGTACCTTTATTTCATTACTTGCAATGTAATAGTCAATCCAATTGTTCGATTAAATTTAAATGAAAAAACACGAACAAGCCATGTTCGTGTTCGCTTGCAGCCCTAGCTGGAGCTCCTTCTCCCCCTCCTCCTCCACCACCACCACAACCACCGCCTTTGTTCAAGAGGTATAGTTTGTCAATAACTGCCTCTTTATTGAACCGACAATCCAACAAGCTGAAACCCTTGGTCAAGTCTAAAGAGTGCAGACCAAGGAAGTTTGTGGGCTGAGATACAACATTCTGATGAAGCTACAAAGTAAGCTATTCTCAATCATAGGTAAACAATGTCTCACACGAAATGTTACTTCATTTTCTAATGGTTTTTGAAACATTAACTAGGGCTCATGAGATTGATGTGTCAGAGCTCGAGTCTCTTTTTAAGAGAAAGCCGAGAAGAAGCGGCAAGATTCATACCTCCTTAGGTATTATTTGCAAATAAATAAAAGATCTGATATCGTTCAACACGTAAAACATAATCCAATAAAAGCACATAAAGGAAACATCCAACAAATAGCGGAAGAGAAGAAGAAGGAAGAAATGTAAGCCTCAAATAACTCACTCTGATATTTAGTCACGACATTACCTAATATCCTAAAAAAAATGCTAATTACAGTAACTGTTTTTATTTTATTTCTTTTTATCCCAATGAACATGACAAAAATGCAGAAGGATTATGAGGATGCAGAAGCAGCACATGGCAGATGCATTCATTCTCGCAATGTTGATGATTAGGTGTCAGTTTCAAAACAAGTAGTTGATGAGTTTCAATTTTATTAGTTGTTGACTTTTGAGGTCCCAGAAGATGACCCAAAAAGTCAAACCATGATCATGATAGATTTGGTCCAGTATATATTTTGTGTATAGTTCTAGAGCTTGTAAATATTCAGGAAAGTTATATTTGTACTTTTAGTGTGCTTGTATAAAGCTAGGACAAGATTAATCATGCATATTTAAGAGGATATACATGCATACATACACACATAAATATATACAAACAAACATAAACCCCTAGACCGTAGTGACGTACATATGACTACACGAGTCAAGTAATATATTAAACTTCAAATTACATAGGGTTAAGGTCATGTACTTCATCATACCAACCATTATAAATATCACTACAACATTCGACCCTTTCGGAGGGGACATTTTGACCCTTTCAGCGGGGACATGTCCCCGCCAATAACTTTCAACGTGAAAATGTCCCCGCCGCAAGCCCGCCGCTGATACTTTTGGCGGAGACAAATGTTAACTTTTTGCGGGGACATGTGGGTCCCACAGCCTTTGAGCTGGTCAAACTTGGTCCAGCGTGGCATCACTTTTGGCGGGGACATGTCCTCGCCAAAAAGTCCATTAATTAACCAGAAAGTCACTTAATTAAGGGATTATGATAATTAATTAAGTCTTTTGGCGGGGACGTGTCCCTGCTAAAAGAACCATCCACTATTACAGTAAATTCTTTTGGCGGGACACATCCCCGCCAAAAAGTGTAATACACTGTTGCAGTAAATTCTTTTGGCGGGGACAAAAAGCTTAACCAGATAAAACTGGTTCAACCTTTTGGCGGGGACTTGTCCTCGCCAAAAGCCTCTAACCCATTTTGCAGCATATTGCAGCAAAATGGGTAATTTCCAGATTTTTTCCGGAATTTTTCTGGAAAAAATCTACAACATCACAACCTGTTTTTAGAACCTGTTTTATGTTACAACATCGCCAAATTCGCTAAACATAATATCATATATATCCAAATTCGCTAAACATAATCATATATATCTAAATTCGCCAAAAACGGTTCAAAAACCGTGATCACATGATCATCTACAAAACTATACATAAGCTAGCTATCCGCAAAATGGTCCAAAAGCTATACATAAGCTAGCTATCCGCAAAATGGTCCAAAACTATACGCGGGGAACAATTTAAAGGGAATTCTAACACATAAACTGCATAAACACATAATAATCCATGTAAATCTACACAACTTTGTCCATAACCCCAAAAAAAATATAAACCGACCCATTGGACTCAAACAAGCCATATGCTACTCCCCAGTCTCCCCACTACCCCCACTCCCCTCCCGGTAACTCGAGACTCACCCTGTGAAGCATTTTGTGATCCCGATGTCCCCGGCAAGCCACTCGCTAGCTGCTCGGTAAAACCCGGCTGACTCCTGGCCCAATCGAGCAAAATATCAATCTGTGTCCTTTGCGTGGACAGCTCCTGGGATTGCTTCTGCATGGTTTCCTGCAGCGAGGACGAGGAGGCTTGCTCGCGAGCTCGTGAGGCGCTGAGGGTCGTCTTCTGACCACCGCCGGGTGACACTGGACCTACGCCAGGAATATGACAACGCTGCTTACCACCGATCACGTGGCGCATAATATCCAGGTCAGTCATAGATGTCCCGTAGGAGGTGCTCTCTGTCCACATCCATATCATCTCATTCTGTTTAGTTACAAAAAAAAAAACAAGAAAAGTAATATATAAGTCGTGATTTATTATATTGCATTAATGTGGGTTAGTTTTTGGAAATAAATTATACTTACGTATCTAGACTCGGACACTGGAGACTCAAAGATGTCATTTCACTCTCACTTCATTGACTCATAACCATATACAACCCTTAAACCTCATTTCACTCTCACTTCAGTACTTGCCATCACTCCATCACCATCACACACACAAATTCACAGTTTCACTAGACCAACGTCAACTAAACCCTTTTGCACCACCTTTCTATCCATCAAGATTTAGCCATAATCATCATGCAACCATAACCATAAAGAATGAAATTGAAGGAACAATATCACAATTAACAAACACGAAGGCAAATATTTTATTTAAAACACGCAAGAGTTCTCAACCACATACATTTCATACAGACTCAAACAAAACAACTTGACAAGCAAACGAAACAGATCAAATGAAAGAACTCGACAAGCAAACGAAACAACTCAAACGAAACAACTCGACAAGAAAACGAAACACACGACATAGACCATAACAAACACCGCCCATTCATTTTTTTTGCTGCTACTTTCCACTTTGCTAGAACCTGCCCCATCTTTTCCCTTCCTTGCTTTCCTTTGCTTGATGAAATGTTCAAACATAGCTTCAAGATTTGTTATCCTATTTCCCAGATCATCAATTTTGGTTTCCAAAGTGCTTTCTCCTCCAACATCATCAGCTTGAGCGTCCAACATCTCTCTGTAGTACGGATTTTTCCTCAACCATTCCAGAATTTGGTCTCTCATCCACGGGCTAATGTTCTTATAAGAACCATATTCATCATAAATTTCGTAGCCACATGTATTAAGAGCTTTATTAAAGAGACCCTCCGACACTAGTACAATCGACACCACCGGAGTCGACTAATTTTCAACCGTGCCGACGTCATGACGTCGGCACCATACCTTATCGACGTCATGTCGTCGGCACGAATAGTCGACAGAGCCACGTCGGCAACGACCGTACCGACGAATAATGCCGACGACAGAGTGGGACCCACATGATTTTCGGTCAAACGTTTGTTTTTGCTCGACAATTTATTACCGACGCCTAGTCGTCGGCACCAAAATAAATATTTAATGGCTTAATTAGATTAACTAAGTAAAGTCAACGAAAGTCAAATATTAACGTAAACAACACCGACGACGATTCGTCGGTACGGTTTGCAATAGTCAAACAAAGTCAAGAAATTGAAAATTGTTGCCGACGCCCTTTCGTCGGTACCGTTTGCAATAGTCAAAAAAGTCAAAAAATTGAAAAATGTTGCCGACGTCATATGGTCGGTACGGTTTAAAATATAAACATTTTCATTATTCTGTCGACGACATTTTGTCGGTATAATATGCATATATATATTGTTAGGAATATAAATATTCAGATGAAGGCTCGGTCACCCCGAGTATCTAATTAGCATTTATATAGCTCGTAGGCTTATTTATATTAGCTTAGTATTATTAGTATTAGTATTAATAGTATTAGTCGTATCTATATTTGTGGAGTGGGTCGGGGCTTTCCCCACTGTCAGCTCACTCCACAGCCCACTAGGGGCACCAATATTAGTTAGTATAAATACCCCTTCCACACTTGGGAAGGGTTGGAACTCTTCACACACTTTAATCTAATTTACAGATTTTTCACAAAGAGTCTCCCACCTCTCTCTAAAACTTCATCTCTCTAGTTCTTGCATCTAACTTAAACCATGGATCTAATCTTCCATGAACCAAGACCACCCGAATCAACCACACAATCAAGATGGTTATTTCCTACATATATTATAGCGACGACATGGCGTCGGTATGGAAGTTATATTGCAGCTGCGCAGCAGCCTGCGCAGCTGCACTACCCAGATTTTTGCCGCAAAAATGTGTAGCAAAAATCTACCAATTCCACTTTCCAATACCTGCTCTTATAAACCACATTCCAATACAAACAACGGCTATAAAGTTTATAACGGCTAAAACGGCTATATATAACCACTAAACACTTAATAGACTTTACAAAACGGCCATAAACTTTACAAAACGGCCATAAACATTATAACACCCTCAAAATACATCATAAAGTTTATAAAATGGGTGTTATAATCGCTAAACCTAGCTACTATATGTACAAATGTTGCAATATCCTAAGTGTTCAAAGATAATAAGATTGGGGTCGTCAAAAATATAGTTCCAGAGACAAAACAACACAAAATAATACCTCTACATGTACAGCCCTGATGAACTCAAATAAGTACATATTATTACTATCATTTACCCTATTAATTTGACTTGTTTTATTATATTATATATGAGGATTGATACTTAATCGTTTACTTTTGTAATTCTCAGTTGAAAACAAGCATTTGGTGAAACTTGGCGATTTTGGACTAATTATGGAGCAAAACATGCAAGAAGTTAAGAGTCTACCGAAATGTACAAGATCAAGACTATTCTGCTCCAGATGCGCCGCATCTCACTTATGACATGCGCCGCATCACTATCAATATTTCACCTGATACGATCCAAGATACAAGAGGACATGCGCCGCATCCTATTATGGAGTTACGCCGCATCTTCTGGCGGTGTACGAATATTCCTGAATATTATAATCTTGGACCCCACGCGAAGTTAAGTAAATGCGCCGCATCTACTTACTAGATGCGCCGCATCTTACCCTCAGACAGAAACTATAAATACCCCAAGACCAGACGAATTTCGTGTGACACATATTATATCCGAAGACCGAAGACCAGAAACCTAGGACGAATTCAGTCAAGGCAGCAGCACAAGACACACCCAAATCAAAGATACAAGAGCTGTAAGAAGGTGCTGCATGTGTTTAATTCATTAAGTAGTTTTGTTTTATTGTGTTAGTAAACTTTAATTCATCAAGATTGGTGGCTTGTGTAATGTGACAATGGAAAGATTGCACTCCCTTAAAACTGCTTTCTCATTAATTAAAGTTTATATGTTGATGTCATTGGTGACTTTTATTAGTGCATTGATAACCTCTGTGTCTAGCTGAGCGTTGATCGGGTCGCCATGCCTCTGCCCTCGCCTGTTTATTAGATCGCCTATGCATTCTATGGTCTGTAGAAAAGTAGGAGAAAGATAAACGGGATAGTCATAAGTAATCATTAAGGGTTTACTCGCCGATAAGATTAGAACCAACGAGAAAGGACTTAATCTCGGTGCGTTGCATCGAACTATACACTTCATATAACACTAGCAATAAAACAAGTGACAAACTACTTATCATAAGGACAGCCCTCTTATTGTCTCAAGTATTTATCTGTGTACGTGTGTGTTACTTGCTGATTCGTGCCTATTGGTTTAGTTTATTATTTAATTGCAACCAAATCGTGCCAGTCTCTCAGGCTGAACCCCCTTGCGTTAGATTAGGTTGTATAGCTAACTTAATATATTAAAATACTGATTAGAATAACTAGATAATACGTTCCACTCTTAGTGATCGACACTCTACTTACCATTATATTCATACTGACCGGGTACACTGCTCGTTAAGTGTGTGTGTTATTGATAAGTCGGCTAAATATAAATTTAAAACTTGAGTAGGCATTAAAACTGCTAAACCGCAACGACACACGCTACGCATCAAGTTTTTGGCGCCGCTGCCGGGGAGTGAATTGTTATTATCTGTTAATTTGATTAGTATTTGTTGTGTATTAGTTTAATTTGCATTCATTGTACTATTTTGCATATTTTCTGTTTTTGTGTGTTATTTGTTTGCTTTTGTTTGTGTTTATTTTCGTGTGTTTTTATTTGTTTTAATTTTTCGTATTTTTTGTTTTCTGCTATCGTTGTACTGAGCTAAATCGAACGATACGGCGCATCTGATTTCTCAGATACGGCGTATTGCGTTCAATTTTTATAAAATACAACGCGTTTAATTAATTCGATACGACGCATCTTTTCCCCAAGATACGGCGTATCTGTTTTTGATAAAAAATTTTTTCTAAACGTTAACGCCATACGACGCATCTGCTTCAGCAGATACGGCGTATCTATTATTTTAATTAAAAACAGTTTTCGAATTATTAAACAGATACGGCGCATCGATCTCTGTCGATACGGCGTATCTTCTGAATCAAAAATCTCGTATTTTGAAACGTAACGAAAATACGGCGCATTAACTTTCGTTAATACGACGCATTTAATTTTAAATAAATATCGATTTTTGATTATTAAAACAGATACGGCGCATTCTAATTTCCTAAGCGGCGTATCTATTTTCTTAAAAAAGTCTGATTTAATTTTATCGATTATAAGATACGGCGTATCCAACTTTTTGGATACGGCGTATCGTCTGCAGATATCAGTAACTTTAATTTTTCGTGTTCCGTTTTCGTTGTTAATTTTCTGATATATTACTTTCTCGAGCATACCCTACTGATAGTTTTGTGTTGGTTTCAGGAAGTGCATGACCAGGAGTTCTACGAAGAACTTGATTCAACCTTTCGAAGATCCTGAACGAGTCTTTCATTCGCTTAAAAGGCTTTTCAACACAAAAAGCTTTGATACTTCAAGTTCATTCGAGCTTGATTATTTTTCTGAAGAGAAAGAGGAAGAAGAAACAGAAACAATGGGCGAAAACACAACTATGGAGGAATACATGAACAAAACCCGTGCTGATTACACTTCAGGAGTTGCTAGACCAAAGTTTGATGATAAGTCAAAGTTTGAATTGAAGGGTCAGTTTCTCAAGGAACTAAGAGAGAATGCTTTCAGTGGATCGGAACACGAGGATGCTAATGAACATGTTGAAAAGGTCCTCGAGATTGCAGATTTGTTTACTTCAGAAGGAGTCACTGACGATCAACTCATGCTAAGAATCTTTCCAATCTCACTAAAAGGAGCTGCTAACAAGTGGCTAAGGAATGAACCTGCTAGTTCAATCACTACATGGGAAGGTTTGAAGAGCAAATTCCTGAAGAGATATTGTCCACCTGCTAGGACTGCTAAAAAGATGGAGGCTATCAACAGTTTCAAGCAAGAGCCTGATGAAACTCTTTATCAAGCTTGGGAAAGATTTAAAGATTTACTGGTAAAATGTCCTCAACACTATCTAACCCCTATGCAGGAGATAATATTGTTTTATCAAGGATTGGACGTGCCTACTAGACAAATCTTGGACGCTAAGGGAGCTGTGCCTCAAATGAGTGCAACCAATGCAAGGAAAGCGATCCAAGAAGCTGCTGATCATTCTCAAAAATGGCACGATGGGACCTCTACTAGATCTAAGAGCAGCACTAATTTTGACGGGATTGCTGCTATTCAAGCTCAATTGGATAAAATTAGTAGAGAGATGAAGAAGCGTGATGAAAGAGCATATGCTGCCCAAGTTGGATGTGAAAAGTGCGAAGGACCTCACTACACTAAAGATTGCCCGAATAAGAATGAAAGTGAGACGTTTGAAGAAGCATATTACACCCAATTTGGACAACCATTCCGACCTTCAGGAAGATTTAGGGAAGCTACCCCGGGATTCTATCAAAAGAACAACTTTAATCCCGCTTATCAAGAAAGGAGGCAGACTTTAGATGACACTCTAAAGCAAATTATGGCCGATGCTGCTAAAAGACATGAAGAGAATACTGCTATGATCAAAGAAATCCGAGCTTCAACGGACACTACTACAAGAAATCAAGGAGCTTCGATCAAAGCATTGGAACAACAAATTGGTCAAATGAGCAAAGTTCTTCAAGAAAGGGGATACGGAAGTTTACCTAGCTCAACTGAAACCAACCCAAGAGATCATGTCAAGGCCATAAGCACCACTGAAGAAGTCACTCCTTACTTACCTAGAAGATCGATGAATGGTAATGATGGTGCAAGACCCGAATTTTTCTTTAATTCTTCAATCAGTTTAAGGAGACTACTAAAAGAGAAGACAAAGATTGAAGAGGAGATCAAGGCTACAATGAAAGAAGAGAGCTCTGCAACCGACTTAAATGCCTTGCCTCATAAAGAAAAAGACCCAGGAAGTTTTACTTTACCTTGTTCAATTAATGATATATCTTTCAATAATGTGTTAGCTGACTTAGGAGCTAGTGTTAGTGTTATGCCTCTTAAGACATTCACTACCCTAGGACTAGGAAAATTAGCACCAACTAAGTTACTTATTGAATTGGCTGATAAAACGGTAAAACGACCTGAAGGGATTGCTAATAATGTGCTAGTTAAGATTGAGAAGTTTATTTTCCCTGTAGACTTTGTTATTTTAGATATGCCCGAGGATGTTAAGGTTCCTTTAATCCTTGGAAGACCTTTCTTGTCTACTGCCCATGCTAAGATTGATGTGTTTAAAAGAAAAATCTCATTAAGGGTAGGGAATAATAAACTAGTCTATAAGTGCCAAGATCCTGTTAAAAGCATAATTAGAGGTGTCTACATGCTAGGATTAAGAGAGCGTATGGACCTCTATCTTGAAGCTAGGCTTATGGGAGAAACATTAATTCAAAACAACTCAACTAATCCTAATCATGAGAACTTTGAGGAATTTATTGATCTTAATGTACCTACAGAACTTAGACGCGATATTGTCAATGATTCTGATGATGAGTGGTATGATTGTGTAGTAATTAACAAACGTAGGAGAATAGTTGAGAAAACGAATTTGAATAATGATGTGTTTATTGAACTACCACCCCACCTTGCTTATTTATGCCTATATGATAATAAGAATTTCCCGTCTATCATTTTGTCATCTCTGCCCGAAAGGGACAGAACTTTGTTTATACAGATATTAAAGAAGAACGGCGTGGAAATTAAGGACGAGCAAGGAATGTTCAATATTACTGGATTGGCGATGAGGGAGCGCGATGTTTTCGACTCCTTCAATGATCGATATTAAAGAGCTGAACGTGAGTCTAACTTGAAGACTCTGGAATAAAGACAAGTGCTTACCGGGAGACAACCCGGATTTATCTTTTAATTTTCTGTTTGTGTCGAGTCAGTCAGGCCGCAGAGGATACGGCGCATCTCAATCCTGAGATGCGACGCATCTCCTGCAATGGTCATATCTTATTTTAATTTTTCTGCATTTATTTTTATTTTCGAATTTAAAACTTTTTATCAGTTTATTTTAATGCGGCGCATCCCTGGTTAAGGATGCGACGCATCTTTTATTCTGATCCGTATTTATTCCAGGCTCGATACGGCGTATCTTCTTCAATAAGATACGGCGCATCGACTGACCTGATGATTTTCATTTTTAATTTTTATGTTTTATTTTTTCCTAACTACTAATGTATTATGCAAGTTGAACCTTTCTTATCTTAGGTGTGTTTTGAAGCCTTGGTGGTATTATAGATTCCTGCATTTCCTGTGGATACATCGAATATGAAGCTTAAACGTTCTAATCCACAAGAAAGATGATTTTTGCTCTTATACAAATGGAGGATCATACCGAGCAAATCTCAGGGGAATTTTTCTGTTCTAATTCTTTTATTTTCCAGTTTTTAACCTTTGATACAAACAACGAGGACGTTGTTTAACTTAAGTGGGAGGATTGGAGAATTAGAACACTTAACATTTACTTGTCCTAAACTTTTCAAAATATGCTTAAAATGTGCTTAATATATCAAAATTTAAAATTTTTTAGCATGTTTTTGTTTAAAGTCTAAGTTGCATAGCTGCACACATGACGTTATTTTAAAAAATTTTGATTTTTCAAAACTCACAAATCTATGAGTGTGCCAGTGACTTGTAAACTTTAGAACTTGGCTTGTATACTATTCGAGACCACCATAATAAGTATTATTTATATAATTGGAATGACTTGTCTAAATTGGTAAATTTCTAGGATTACACCCAAATAGCCTTATATGTTATGTG
>CP139508.1:79835600-80078438 GCA_021014915.2 Artemisia tridentata subsp. tridentata
TAAATTATTAGCGAATTTCGGATATCCATGTTGGAATATGTGAATCATAAAAACTATAAACACATAAACATAACAACATAACATCAAAGCATGCACATCGGATTTGGATCTACAATAACATGTAAATAATTAACTAAATTTAAATAGATGCATACCTTTTTAATTCCTAGCAAGAACAAGGAATCGTGCACTCCAAGAACAAGGTATAAACCCTAATTAGGGTTTAATGGGGATCGACTACACCTTAGTCGAATAGGGAAAAATAACACAAGCTAAAGGAAGCTTGTACTCCGTTCTTATACACACGTAATACTAGCGTTTCAATGGGAAAAGCTAGGTTCAAGATTCACAAACAAAACCCTAACTTATGTTGTAGTAAATTCGGTACACCCAAGGTGTTTGGGTGTTGGATACCAATCGACTACAAGAAGAGGAAGGAGAAGAGAACAGGGTTTTAGCTTGGAACAAGATTAGGGATTAATGAATACAATGAGATTGTATTTATAGGCAACCCATACTTCTCCTCCAAGCTACCAAAATCGACAGCATAAACCCCTAGGGGTATTTCGGCTGACTTTTCCATCAAGAAAGGATTTCTAGATCCTTCTTGATCCCTATTTTCATCCTTGGTCCTTGTAGTTAATATTTAACGTCCGTTAACCAAACTCCGTTAAATACTAACGACCGTTATGTGTTAGTTTGTGAAATGAATAAATAAAATATAAAAATATATTTAATTATTCAAACCATTGAGACTCTTACGTATTGTGTGCAATCCCGAAGTCTCGGGTTCGAAACCGGACATACAAATATTAATTTATATCCACAAACTCTAACAGCTCCCACTTGGATATTCATTAATATTGTAATGACATGGGTTAGTCTAGCTTAACCTTCCCAATGCCCCCAGTTCGATCCGAGTATGGTTTTCCTGGAAAAAACCACGTGATGATATTATCATCATACTTATCCTTTTGTTTCTAATACCGCGTTAATATGGATATGAATCTAAGTCATTCCATAATTAACTATTCTGTTTCTCGTTATTAATAATTGATCAAGATTACCAAAACATCTGAACGTCTTCCAGATAGACTTTGGGTGTGGCCACACAAACATCTTGTCAACCCTACGAGGGGCCCAGCAGTATTATACTTCAAAACAAATTTGAAGGAACAAATCCTTTATTGACTACGAGCATAACCCTCGAACTTTGCATCACCTCCGAAAATAGCCCTTATAACTACCTTTTACGGATAGCGTTAGACTACCTTAGAGAAAATGAGCTACATCCTCGGCAGTTATCTGGTATCTCAAGTCTGAGGATAAATATTCATGATTTACTTAATGACGACGATCCATAAAGTACAATCATGTGGTTGGGATAAGTCCTATATTCAATTTATCCAATATTGAATATCATGTGATATTGGTATCTCAACCTTACAGTACATTCTATCAATCCTCACATTTGTCTTTATTTAATGATATTCCCATATCATTAATCGACAACGGACAATTTAGAATAAATTAAATTATTCACGGATTTAAACATGCAAATATATGATACAATATTAACAAATGATAATAAACGTTATCCGCACTTTATTTCATTAAAATAATATTGTTTATACATCCCTTATCGAAATACTAACTAGATCAATGCATGATAATTCTCATTAGTGAATTATGCCACAAGTCATGTTCCACATACTTGTTGACAAGGCATAAATTAACTAATGTTTATCTATCGGAATTTTGAGAATACTTATTTCAATAATGAAATTCTTATATGTGCGCATTCATCCATCATGATATTGCCACATAATATTTCATAAATTGCATGACATCCTCAATCGCAAATTTATGACAATTAAACTACCAAACCTTTGTAGTTAAAGTATTTTAATTCTTTATGTATAATGCAACTATGCTCATATTGAGCATAACTAGTACACATGGTCTTTAAATAAGGATGAGCTCCCACCATGACTAGTATTGAGTGTCATCTTAATCTTACTAGCATCATTGTATCAAACAACAATATGCTCTTACCAAGTTCCGTAAACTTTTATTATTCATTGTGTAATTTTTGATATCTTCAAATCCTTCAAGATTTGTCTACTATATCAATCATGCAACAATATGCCATATGGTTCATATTTAGAATTTTGGAGCAATTCCAGGCTGAGGATGTAAATTCTAAACCATATCCATTACACTTAACTATCTAATAACTTACAATTAGATATTAATGCTGTCAATCATCTTTCATCCAAGCATGATACAACAAGCAACATGATGTACATGAAAAATCCCCGTGTCTTTGATTTCATTCATGTCATATCTTTCCAAAGATATGTTACTAGCACTTACTAATAGTATATCATGTTCTTTTAGAATCAATTATTTTACCGCTTATATTTATAACAATAAACATATATTCCAAGGTTTTTATTTTCTAAATTTTCATGTGAAGTTGCATTCCAAACTAAAACTTAACATTTCAATGTTAATGGAATGTTACTTCCTATATGTTATACAACATATATGAAATAAGAAAATAAATATACCACTCCCACTGGCTTTCAGGAATATTAAGAAATATCTTATTTTAATTATAAATCAAAACTAGATTTAATAACTAAAACTAAGTATATCTTCTAGATGTATGCATTAATCCATTTACAAATGATTTGCATTTTGTATACTGCTAAAGATTATTT
Organism: Artemisia tridentata subsp. tridentata; assembly: GCA_021014915.2. Classification (NCBI taxonomy): domain Eukaryota; kingdom Viridiplantae; phylum Streptophyta; class Magnoliopsida; order Asterales; family Asteraceae; genus Artemisia; species Artemisia tridentata. The sequence continues at coordinate 79,838,327 of CP139508.1, forward strand.
GAATTTAAATACTCCTTTTAATTACTTTTCGTCCTCGCACAAGTAATTACCCAAGAAAGAGTTTTGATATTCCATTGTTAATTTCATATAAATGAAACTAAGAATGACAATCATAATCTTTATATATTTATTGTGTGCTTAGAAAGAATTTCAATCACATTTAATTGCTTAAGTGTGATAGATAATCTTTACACATATTAAATATGTATACAAATTTTGTCCATTATGATTTCTACACAAGAATTTAAATCTCTAGGATTTTCATTTCCTTTGCAGAAATTCTTCTCCATTCTATAGTGTAACTATAGAGTTCAAGATTAACTACGTTACCAACTAGTTATCTTTTTGGACTGCATCTAATTATTCATAGTAGGAGTAATTTGCCAAATAAACATTTGCAATTTATTAACAGGCATACCACGATCCTGTAACTCATAACCCTCAACATATTCTACAAATATTTGAGATATCCTTGCGGATTTATGAATAAGAATTCCATCATATTGAGATTTAACATTAACATGTTTGATCCTCATTATGATTTACTAGTGTATTTAGAAGATTATGTATCTTGTAATTTTATCTCATCAAGATAAAATCCTCCCACTTGCCTTTTACAATTTATAGATTAACTATAAACACTTAGCAAATAGAGCAACACAAACTTGTTCTCTTTTGGGACTTTACAAATACATATTGACAGTTCCTAACATTAATTTGTTAATAACCTATTCATCAAGCAGTCTAACAAATTCTGAACTTCAATATTAAGACTTAATGTGATTAATCACATTCCATAATAAATGGTGTCTTATTAATCTTCTAGGTTGGAGTCTAATTGAGTATATCCAATCCATACTCAATTTTTCTAACCTTGATATCTTTAGGAAGAAAAGAAGATATAGTCATCTTAATCAAACAATATAACAAGAGTTTGATTCTCCTAACTTAACATACCATAAACACTATGTATTTCATTAGGATTAATATTGTAAGTCATTCTTACAATATATAAGATAAATATATATATCGTATTGGCTTACCTATTTACCAACTAAATCACTTTAATGGTCCAATAGATTTTCCAAGCCAATTGCATGCTTTATAACATAAGTACTTTTGATCAAGTCACTTTATGTCTATGTCTTACTAAGAAGACATAACTGTTATAATCCCAATTTACGTTATAAGTCATTAATCAACTCAATGACTCCTTGTATATGTCTTAATTAAAAAACATAACAAGATAACGTCTTACTTTGTTATAAGTCTTATAGCAATCAAAGACTTCATATTTATATCTTTAATATAAACATGTATAACTAAAGTAATTATGAACACCACAACTTGGTTTCATTGGTAATTTCAAGTTAATTTATTACTTCATATATTTATGTCATTCCACGAATACATAAACATCTAAATATGAAGTAGTATTAGATTACTTCATTTATTTATGTCATTTCAACAATACATAAATATTCACATTTGAAGTAGTCTTATTATCATATTGACACTTGTTCTAATGGTTATCTAATTTAGAGACTTGTAAATTAACATAGTTTCATTACATCAGCCGAGGCTGCAATAATAAAAGTATGTAATTTACCTTGTCATTAATATCTAGTAATGAAAGTAGATATTAACTCCAAGTGTTCTAATATTAGAATGTGTATAAAACACATTAGAACATTAGTCTCTTACCTTACAGTCAAGAGAAACCTATAAATCATATTCCTTTATGTTGTTGCTTGCACACAATAAAGATTTCTCCCTCTTGTGCATGGAACAACATCACGTATCAGATAAACAACACGTCAATAGTTTGCTTATTTGATCAATATGATTTGTGTCATAGATATAAGTAGGTATAAAATCACTTCGTCTAGTAAGGAAACGTACACGACTATCCTTAATACCACAAGTGTCTATAATTGGAAAGTATTTATCTCAAGAGATTCTAGAGATAATCCGGGTTACTACCAAGATATCAAGACTTGTAGCTCCCTCTGAATTAAAGATCACTACATGAACTCATTGTTCAGTAATTACAACACAATGCTCCCACTGGATTTGACAACATTTTAAGTGTTGCATAACCAGTAAAAGCAAATAACGTGCTGTTTACTTTCCTACACCTTTGATGAATCCCTTACGTAACATTACTAAGGTACTCAAAGAATGTATTCTACTTTGTAAATGATGGAATATCCATCAATGCAATCAACTTGAAAGAATTGGGTATGCAATTTCTTCCTTAGTTAGGTCTACAATCCCCATCATGGTACGTAGCACCTTTAAATGGTCAAAGCATAACAACTAGATCAAGCATTCTGGTTTGCCTTTTACCATTATGCGATAATTAGTCTAGCTTCTAATTTTAATAACTCCAAACCATGCAATTTGTAACACCCCAACCCGATAAGGGTAGAAGTATTACGTTATGGTGACATATCAAACCAAACACAAGCATATGACTAAATAATACAAAATGAATTTCAAAGGTTACAAAGGAAAATCTGAAATACAAGGTTACAAAGGGAACAATAATAAATTCTAAGTCTACAATCGTAATTACTTCTAGTCATCTCTAATCCAGGATAGCTATGAAAGTAAATGTCCTCTAAGTCCCAAGTGCTCTCCACTCATAACCCAGCTTCCATCTAAAACCTACCGCATGGAAAGAAATGCGACTGAGCTTAAAAAGCCCAGTGAACAGATATATATAACATAACAGGACGGTAAATAAGCATAAGAAACGAAGGAATAAGAATACAAAACAAAAGTATAATTATGAAAGTCATACGAATTTAAAGAGAACTAAAAATCAGGAATGCATGAGAACTGAATAATAATTGAATCGAGAAAAAAAGAATGAAATAATGAAAAGGTTCATATAAGGATGTGCCATAAGAACTCCATACATAAATCGTTAAATCATACTAAAGCATAACAAGTATACGAAGAGGGGAGACCTCTAAGTAAATAAAATGTGAGAAGGAGTGCAAGGCAAACACCACCTGGTCACCATAATCACATAAAACATAAAACTTATGATGCATCCATACGCTCCCTAACATAAGTATGTATGTCAGTACTAGACTAAGCACACACACGCATTAATGGCCAATAGTGATCACAATATAATACATAAACATAAGGGGGAATGCCGTAGATCTATCAACACTCTACGGGAGTGTCATGCCTAGGGTGCCATCAAAGACATGGTCATGGTACCTCCACAACTAGGTAAGCTCAGGCACAGATCTATCATAGCATACAACAATAACAAACTAGCATGGCAAGAGAAATAAGATAGTACTCAAAAAGCATGGCAAACATAAGCATAGCATGGCAGAGACATTTAGATAAATGTCAGAATGAATAAATAAGAATGACAATCATACAATGAAAGTCATGAGTCAAATAAGGGAATCATATCAGGCATAAGATCTCAAAGGTTCATAATCAAAGGTTCGAAATCAAATGGTTCATAGCAAGGTTCAATTCAATGGTTTCTATCAAATGTTAATTTAAAGAAATCTTTTAATGATGGTTTTCATAAAAATGATCTTTAAAAACGGTTTTCATAAAGGTAATCTTTAAAAGTAGTTCTCATAAAAGTTTAGTAAAATTTCGTATAAAAGTGGTATCGCATCGTTCATAAACATCATTTTAAAATTTGTTTTTCTCAAAACATGAGAACGAAAGCACCCTTACTGAAAAAGGGTAGAATATCTGTACCTTAGACCGCAAGTGAAAACACAACTAGAAACATAAAGACCGGAAACAACTCCATCTTCAGCGAATCTACACGAATTTATGATCGTCTTATTACTAACTTATCTTAAATCGAATTTCTCATTTTAGTCGGCTTTCCATTTTTAGTAACTTTCCTTATTTAGTAATTTTCCATATTTAGTAGGTTTCCATATTCAGTAACTTTCCAAAAATAGTAACTTAAGGTTCATAATGCCATTTATATAAGTTTAGGGATTATAGTGTCATTATGGTAAGATTAGGGTTACTATTGTAATTATGCCAAAGTTAAGGGTTAATATGAAAATTAGTCAAAACATAAGTTAAATACTCTTAAAATGATAAGTAGCTTATTTAAGTTCCAAAAGTTAAGCAAATGAGCTTATAAGTGTTTAAAACAATTAATTACTTAATTTCAGCATAACCATTGAAATCAGACCCGACTTTAGCTAATTTTTTTTACACACCTTAAACGAGCTCATAAAATTCTATAATTTTACCCAGGTGTACCTATATGTCTTGAGTATTTTACATAATTTTTCCAGATTTTATTGAGTAGTGCAAGTACCAACTAAAAATCAACATTCACAACTTGTACCCGAATTGTATCTGATGGAACACCCCGAAAGTATGTAATTATTAACCCAGGTTAGACATCTCAGAAAAATCTAAAAAAATTACACAACGTACTTCAAATACCAAATTTCATCCCGTAAAAATTTCAGGTCATAACTCGTTATAGATTTTAAATTAAAAATCAAGAATCACGACTGAATTTCCAGACATCCGAATTCAGTTTTGACTCTTGAACTTGTAAATTCAAAAAGTGTATCTTCCCGACCTCTAAAAATTACAAGGCTTATATTTCCAGAAAGCTCTTTTCTTAAACTTACTTTTAGACTCAAGAAACACTCAAAAATACGTTACCATCATCAAGATATACTCAGATCAATTCGACATTAATTTCTATCAGCAAACTGGGTTCACGATTTTATGTGATCAATTAGGGTTTTTCATTTTCATTATTTATTTCTTGATACAAGCAATTATATTCGACATCAAAACAAACCTAGGTCGATTCATATGTGTTTTAACATGTTCATATTAATTCGAATCATAATCACAACAAGAGGTCAATCGTATTAGGGTTTTCATATTCGTTATTTTATGTAAACATGTTATCATTTTATGTGATCTTGTTCTATTATCATACGTATGTTAAATTCGACAAGGACATCAAGAATGAATCGAATATGGCAAGGATTAAACAAGAAAGGATGATACAAATTTACCCTTGAAGACCAAACGAAGAACAAGAACACCAAATCAACCAAGAATCCGAGCACACCAACACCCTCTCTTCTCTTCTTGATTAGGTCGAATAGAAGAAACAAAAACATGGTTCGATTAGGGTGTTGTTCCAGAAATTCGAATGAATTAAATAAGATGTGTATTTGATTACCTTATGTGTGATACGAATTAGGACAAGAACACAAGATCAAGATCACCAAGAACCTCCTTTTTGCTGCTGCTACTGATCGAACAGGAGAGAAAACAAGGGAGATAGCAGCCGAATTTTTTAGTGAGAGAGAGTTTTAGGGTTTGATGAATTTTCGGTATAGGGAGGAAAACAAACCGTGTGTATTGATTATGTTAAGAAAGGAAAGGACTAAATTTGTGGGATGATTTACCAATCAAATAAATGCATAATTATCCTTTCATTTACTTGGACCGAAAATTTGTGCATATAACACATAAAATGTTGCCTAGCATTAGGCTAGGATTTGTAACATTTGTTTTGTGATAATGAAATTATAATGTAAATTTTTTATTTGCTAAATCTTATTAGGTAGTTTAGGATTTTAATTATATTAGGTTAAGTACATATGACACTCACTTGTATGGTTTTATAAGTTCTTAAAATTTCAAAATTAGAGGGTATTTTGGTCATTTCAGATTGAGGTAAATTTTGGGGTTTTACAATTCTTCCCCTATAAAAGAAAATTTTCGTCCTCGAAAATTGAAGTGAACGAAACGGAAGCACAAAGGACCAGGAACGAAAATGTGAATGACTTGTTTCTCATGACTCTATCTTGTTGATCAAAATAGCTTCGGTTTCTTCAGAAAGGACATACCATACTGAATCCAGATCAAAAGAATAATATACCAAACGTAATAGATGATAATCGTATTCTCTCGGGAGAGATACAGGAAATACGTAGGATTTGACGGATATGCCGTCCACAGAATTTGATTAGACAAATCAGATGAGAACATACAGAAAACAGATTGTTGATAACATCAACCGGCAGAAAGCTCTACAACAGTACCTAAGATTCTTATTGGAAGCGCAGAGGTCAGCAAAACGCGTGTCGAGAATCCAAACGTATCAAATCGTATAACGGTGAAGGCAGATTACGCGTATAGGTGAAACAAACCTAAAGTCTCTCTAACGCAAAAATCCTCAAACAGCTTATCAAAATTCTAAGGCTCCTAAGGCACTTCTCGAAATATCCTATGATCACAATAAGTGCACGTTATATGATGTAAGTATTATCACGTTGATCAGGCGTCATAATACTAGCATCATATAAATATGCCCTCATGATGGTCATACTTTATCTCAAGTCGTGAACAAAGCAACCTATCTTAATCCACCTAGTCCTTCTATAGTCTCAGAGGTCATCAAAATCAACACCATAACTAAGAGGAGAACGAAACTACTCGAAAGAGTGACGGAAATCCTAGAATTTCTATCAGAGTTAAGGTACGTCGTTAATAGCGTCAATCCTTCATCACTCACCAAAATCAACTTAGCCAATATAATTGGTTGCTTCAACATTCGCCCATTCATGCACATAAATCTCAAAGTTCCTTCCATAATTCGTCAAAATTCTCATACCACACTCGTTATTCAACAAATGCAGAGTGAACACAGAACGGAATTACTAACAGAGAACCTAAATCATTCAAAGTACCTTATTATCAGGTAACGGAAACTTAAGTAGGTTGAGAGGGAGTGAATTACGCCATCAATAGCTTCATCCTTCACAGAATCAACTCTTCCAAACCCAAACGTTTGCTTCAAATTTCATCCATTCAAATACATGATCTCAAATCTCTTTAAAATTTCAAGTAATCTGTCTACGTCTGTTCATATGATCATAGGGTGGAAAGGAATTACAAACTTGAGTCTGGTCCCTCAAGCCTTCGACACTTTTTCTGGACACCGTGGGGTGGTAGCATGATCGCTGTGCATTCTTCCATTCGCGAGTCTGCTTCTGCTCTCAATTCATCTTAGTACAACTAAAATGAATAGAGAAACAAGACTGCGTGTCTTCGATAGGTCTTCTAGCACAGTTCGAAATTCGCCAGCTCCAGCTGCTGTCAACTCCAGGTTATGTGCTGAATAGTTCGTCTCCTACGGTCTGGTTGTCTTGATGCCCGAACTGAAATCTCCACGTGCTGCATGAAATATAATCTAGACCTTTCTCAGTTTCTCTCTTGTACTGTCTGCTACAATTCTGAACGCCAATCACATCTACTCTTCCAGAACAAAGGGTCATTCTACTTAATACGAAGATGATCTACATGTTCCTCGTTCGTCTCTGAGCACAAACACACTGTCATACTATGACAATTGTCCAAATACTCGCGAAAACATGATTCTATTAGCCAATACGATTGGCATCATTTAAAACTCATAATGATCACAACGAGTACGAAAGCAGCTTCAGGAATCATCTTAGGGAAACTTCATATCTACTTCACATCACCAATCTTTCTCTTCACGGATAAAACTGAAATGCTTAGCGGGGTTACTCTCAGTTAGTCAACTCCCTTCTTGGAAGTTCTTGTGGTTGCTTCTTCAGTCCTTCAAACTTAAATGAGGCCGTCTGATATGGAGTTTTCAAAGGTAGGCCAAATCAATCATTGATATGCAGAAATGGATAATGATTTCAGATAGTGATATGGTTAAGTTCACGATAGTCGATGCGCCGCCGCATGCTTCTCTCTTTCTTCTTCATGAACCAACAGGAAAATCCCAGGATAAACACTAGGGTGAAGAAAATCATATTTCATCAGTTCCTTTAATCTCTCAACTTCTATGGCATCATGGTTCGCCAACTGAGATCAGTTCAATGCCAACACTACTTCCCAAGCAGGAGGGAATCCCAAGAGGTTCATCCGAGAACATTGGAAAATTTTCGTACAACAAACTACTTCCAATGTCAGAGCTTTCTAAGGGTGGATACTAATAGATGTCAGGAGAAATTTGACAATCAAATGAGATCGGAATATGTGCTTTCATAGCAACATTAATCTTAACAATTTAAGCGGTTGAGAGTCATTATGACAAAAGTAGGGTGAAGCAGATTGTTAAAGGTTACATTTCAGATACGGTAGTCTATGGTAGCTTTACGAAGAGCCATCCAATCCATAACTAAAAGACCTCAAAGTCGACTATATCAAAAGTAACAGATCTGTAGAACGAATATGGTCGTTAAACCAAACGGGTAGTTCATATATCAAGGTCAAGTACACGGTTCATCATTGTGTTGAGATAGATAAATGAACAGTTCAAGGTATTGGAATTTTGTTTAGCTTTTTAGCATAAGGGGCAGGTAGGGTGTGTATCATTGGTAATACGAACATCGTATAATCGTCAAAAGTGAGATGTATGGAATATTAGTTATCAGCATCATCATGCTCAGTTAACAATTCCGTACTGAGATAGTATTTACATCATATCCTTCCAAAGGAAACTGGTTGTCAGGCAAGATTCATCATTCAAAGGGAGGGAATAAAACTTCCTATATCCATGGTTAATAATTACCAGAGTTCTCATAGGGTAGTAATGGATTTTGCAGGACTGAGTAGCATCAGATGATATATTTATATCCAGCATAGGTAATGAATTTATAGAATGTGTCAAACACATTACGGTCGAATGACCTTCGGGATGGTCGGAAAAGTATCAACTGTGTTGACATAAATAATGCCTAAAAACATTATTCATATCTCTATGTTTTAATGATCATAAAATATAAACTCATTAAACATAAACTTATCAAATAAACAAGTATTTAGTTGTAAATATTCACTTCTACAACTTAATCACTTAAGGTATGAATAAACAAGTGCTTAATGCATTATATGATCAAAGGAACATTTTCTTAAACACTAGATTTTTTATAAAATGTCAAAAATATTTTATATCTTTTAGAAAAACATTTTTGGTAATAAATAAAAAGGTTTAATTCATTATAAATTTATGAATTCAAAATTTTAACCAAAATCAGTAAAAATGTTTCAGAAAAACCTTCCCCACAAAAAGACAAAACTGGCCAACGGGCAGGGAGGGCGGCCCCCTTAATTATGCTAGGCGGCCCCCTTAAAATTAAGGGGACGGCCCCCTATTTAAGGGGGCTGGCCACGCTCCTGTAGGTTCCAGCTGTCCAGTTTTTCTGCCTATAAATACCAGCCTTCCCCTGGATTTTTACTCACCTTTTGCACACTGAAACTTTCTGTTGTAAATCACATTTTATATCTTCAAAAACCATTTGATCATATAATCTTAAGCTTTGGTTTCTAAGTGATCCAAGCTTCCTCCATTCAAGTGCAAGAGAAGAATACTCCTTCAACAACTAGAGAAGAAGTATTGCAACTTAGATACCTAAGTTGTTTGTGTCATCATTCATTTGTATATAAGTTGTGTATTGTGGTTAGATAGTTGTGTGAATAATTATTTGGGATAGGTTAGTGTGTAAGTAGAGAAGTTGTGTTGTTAAGGTGTGTAAGTAGTGAAGTTGTGAAGAAGTAGAAGTGTACATAGGTTGTGCTTAGTTGTGAAGTGATAGTGAAGAAGTCGTGAAGAAGAAGGTGTGATTAAGTCGTGTTTAAGTTGTGAGATTGGTTCTAGCTACGATTAGAACTCGACATCTAGCTTTGTGTCGTTAAGCCGGTGTAAGCTAAAGTTGTGTAAGGTTTTCTCCGCCATAAGGGAGCTTGTAGACATAGTGAAGAAAACTCTCGAGTTAGGTGCTCGGGGAGTGGAGTAGGGCAAGGAAGGTGTCCTTGTAGCCGAACCACTATAAATCTCTTGTCTCTCGGTTAAATCTTTCCATCTCTAGCTTTCATTTCATTTTATTACCTTACTTGCATTACTTATTTATATCTACTTATATACATATTGTTCATATTGTTCAAAGAGTTGAGATCACATAAATTCGAATCTAAGTTTTAAAAAGTAAACAAAGTTTTCATAATATAAATTTAAAAAGGACATAAAACTATTCAACCCCCCCCCCTTCTAGTTTTCCACAATTGGTATCAGAGCCAGGTTAAACAAGATTTTTAAAATTAACTGTATTTTAAAACTTGAAACAATCTATGGAATCTTTAAAATATTTTGAAGGGCAATCTATGCAAAGACCACCACTATTTGAAAGTGATGGTTTTCTTTATTGGAAAAATAGATTCGAAACTTATGTGAAATCAAAGGATCTTTTTCTTTGGCATGTTATTACCTATGGTGATTTTCCCCCTATCTATACTACATATAATGGGTGTATGGTCAAAGGTGGAAAATGAAAAGTCAATGTTGTGAAATGTTGAAAATAATGTATTCCCCATTTTGCCCTTCTCAATTAACAAAAGCACACACACTACACACACCGCATATCCTATTCTCTCTTCTGTTCTCTAACCTAAAACACACCACATCGAAAAACACCAGCCGCCGCCAACATAACCTATCTCCGCCACCATCTGCCTCTCTCCATAACCTAGCACCACCCTCACTATATCTGCCGCCTCAGTTATCTGAATCCGACGTCGCTGCCACTACCAGGTTTGTTTAGATCTATGCATCCGACTGGTTTTGAGGTTTTTGTAAAGATTTATGCTTTTTTTTCATGTTTAGAATGTATTTGTTTTATAGATCTATGTATATATGTATTTGTTCTTATAAAATTTTTGACATTTTTTTCAGATCTGTCGCTACTTGAACGCCAGAATCTTCTACTGCCGCGGCCGGAACCTGTGTTACTGATGTGTTTTTTTAGGTCTATAATAAACTACCAAGTTTTAAATTTATATTTTGCCGAACTAACCTATAGACTCTAAACACTAACGAGCAGTGTACCCGGTCAATGTAGATAGTTTTTAGGTAAGCAAGGGTCGTTCACTAGGAGCGAAGCTAAAGTGATCTAATGGTATTCTAATTACTAATCTAACTAAATTAAACTAGAAAGCAATTAAAGATAAGGGGGGTTTTAGCCTGAGAGGCTATCACGATTTTGTGTGTTTTATAAACTAAATACGGGAAAGTAAATAACTAAACTAAAGATAGATCGATATATAGAAGAACGGGTTAGCCAAGCCTAATCCATCTAATAGTTATACATGCTTATGTCTACTTGTTTTAATTCATTCAATTGTTTTGCCATCAATCCGATTATTAATCCTGTCACAATTGAATAACCTACCATCGTGGTGGGAAAGAGGACATGATCATAGTGACCTATCTAGCATCAATACTAACTTATCGCTTTAAACCGTCTAACCTAGTTTGGCATTACGCGCTACTAGTCCTAATAGTGGCATAAGGCACGGTTCCGGTGTGTTCCCTCTAAGCCTTCTAATAGGATTCGGATTACTACACTTTATGATCAATTAAAGTAACCACAATTACAGATAGTTAAGTTACCACATTAAACCAATAAGTTCATAATCTAGTTACATAGACTTTTACTAGTTATAAGCAATAAACGAGTTTTTATCGATAAGCACCCAATCCAATAACAAAGTAAACACATCAACACAAGCATAAAAACTAATAAAACTTCATAAACGTGGCTAACACCTAAGGGTGTTAGCCCATAATCTCAGTAACAATACATAAAGTTATAATCAAAGCAAACGAATAAGAATTCATAATGAAAACGATACGCTAACCGAACGATTACACTTAATATAAGGTTCTTGAGATGATCTTCTAGGATGATTGGATCTTCAAGGAGGTCTTCTGCTGTTTGGAGGGGTTTTTGGTTTTCTGGGAACGACCCCAAGGGTCCCCAATGATACCCTAATTCGTTAATGAGCTCGGTATTTATAGATTCTGAAATCTGGGTCGATACGGCGCATCTAGAGAGTTAGATGCGCCGCATCTATAAGTAAACGTAGCCTCCAAGTCTGAAACTGACCCAATACGGCGCATCTAAAGACCAGATGCGCCTCATCTCCCAATACGGCGCATCTAAGGACCAGATGCGCCGCATCTCCTTTAGATTCAGATAGATTTTCTTTTTCTCTTCGCGTGGCCGCTTGAATCAACTAAATCGGAGTCCGGATGAAGATTTTATGGCCAAAATACGAAAGCATCTTCAAGTGTCGACTTGTAATCTTGACTTCTTCATTAAGCTTCTAATCTCCACTTGATTTCTTTGGTAAGGATTGTGTATGGCCAATACGGCGCATCGGATTGGTCCGATGCGGCGTATCTGGAGTAGAACAAGTTGGTTCTTCTTCGTTGACCAAAGTTTCATATGCGACGCATGATAAAATCAGATGCGGCGCATGCTTCAAAGTCAGGCAATGGTCTTTAATCTCTTCAATTCAGTAGACTTTTCCAACTTGATTCATTTTGCTCCAATTTCCGTCCGAAATCATTAACTTTCACCTAATGCTTGTTTATAACTGAGAATTACAAAAGTAAACGATTAAGTATCAATTCTCATATAAAGTGATATAAAACAAGTCAATAATATAGGATAAATGATGCTAATAATATGTCGTTATTTGATGTCATCAAATATCCCCCCACTTGAACTTTACTTGTCCTCAAGTAAACCTTAGATTAAAACTTATGAAAATGTATCCTGGATAGGATGTATTTTTACAATTAAGCATTTATTCGTTTTTATCATAATTGCACAACCAAACACTTAACGAATTAGAAACAAAATAAAATATTCTGATAAAAGCAAATCTAATCGTTTAACTGTCCAGTCGTGACGAATATTCTATCATAAGCTTGGCAAGTATACACATCTCCCCCACTAAAGCCAAGGAATAACAAGTCTAAAGCGGTAAAAAGGGTTTTGAGGCTTAAGGGTTAATTACTCTTAATCTCTATCGATCTCAAATTCCAGAAAAGGCGACAAAATCACAAATACATGATCGAATCTACGAACACGATACTTGCAATTGCTCAAATCCTTAACTCGAATAGGCTAAAGATAGGTCCAAACTTCACCAATAATAATATATCAAAAAGGGCGACAAAATCATAAATACATGATCGAATCCACGAACACGATACTTAAGATTGCTCAAATCCCTAATCTCAATAAATCAAAGGTTTGGTTGGATAAAGAATAATACAAGGTATGGATAATATTTAGGATATAAATTGGTGTAAAATAAAAAATAAACAAAACAAATAAATTAAAATCCTCAGTGTGGTAAATTACTTTCCCAACCATCCCATGAATAAGACTCATATCATTGAATAACTCACGCTTTAACACTTGAAACACACTCTTTAGGTAGACACGAATTATACTCAACAAAATCTCAATCAAAGAATATCCTTAGTTGGCGTTCCATAACGGCCAACTCCCAATCAATCCATAATATAATATACAACAAATAGTGGCCATATGAACCACTTACATAACTTTACATCGTTGGTTTAACAAACTTCCAACTTTCTTCTTTCTTTTTCTTTTCTCATTTTTTTTTTTTTTTTTTTTTTTTTTTTTTTTTTTTTTCATTTTTTTTTCTTTTTCGATTTTTTTTTTTTTTTTTTTTTTTTTTTCATTAACATAAAACATAAATAGCTATTTGTGTAAAATTTCACCACTTCACCATCACAAAAAATCTTCATAACTTCAGAATAAAAAATAATAGTGAAAGTAGTAAACACACGAAAAATAAACTAACAGATATACAATATTTACTTTCACTCCAATTGCATTGTGCAATTTCCCGACCTAACCAAAGATAATGAATTACGCACGCGAACACAGGTAATGTAAGGAAACACACTTTGCCTAAAGCAATTAACCAACCACGGATTTTAATCTACAGGGTAGGCTAAGGTGTAAGGGTGTAACGAAACATTATAACAAAGGTGTAAGAAACGAAAGGAATGGCTCTGAGGGTTTTTCTAGGGGTATCTTACTCTAAAAATGAGAGTAAACAAAGGGTTTATACGGGGGTTAACTAACCAGTGTAGTTAGTTAATAACACATAACATTTATAGGCTTTTTGGGTGTAATCCTAGAAATTTACCAAGTTAGACAAGTCACTCCAATTATATCAATAATACTCATTATGGTGGTCTCGAATAGTATACAAGCCAAGTTCTAAAGTTTACAAGTCACCGGCACACTCATAGATTTGTGAATTTTGATAAGTTCACAATTTTTGAAAATAATGTTATGTGTGCAGCTATGCAACTTAGATTAAACAAAAACATGCTAGAAAAATTTTAAATTTAAGCATATTAAGTACATATTAAGCATATTTTTGAAAAATAAGGACAAGTAAACGTTCTAATTCTCCATCCCCCCACTTAAGATAAACAACGTCCTCGTTGTTTAATTTGAAATTAAAAACAGGAAATTAAAAGAATTAGAACGGAAAACTCCCCTGAGATTTGCTCGGTATAATCCTCCATGTAAGAATGCGAGCATATAAAATGTGGGAGTTCATCAACCTCTTCAATTGTCCAGACCTGTAAAAATATAGAGACCACAGAAAAAGAATCTCGAGAGCATCTCGTTAATCATTGGTTAGGAAAATAAAAATAAAAATACGAAAAAAATTACAGGCCAGAGTGTCGATGCGCCGCATCCATGGAATATTGGATACGCCGCATCAACAACCTGTAGGAAATATTAAACTGCATGCAATGGGATAATACGCCGTATCGATAGAAATTGATGCGTCGCTTCTTATTTTATTAATTCGAAGACTGTTTTTAATAAATAATTAGATACGCCGTATCTGTACAACAGATGCGTCGTATGTCGGTTATGGTTTAAATTTTTTCTGATTAAAAACAGAATATGGCGCATCTAGGGGATAGATGCGCCGTACTCGAATTATTAAATGCGCTGCATATAAAATTAAAACGCAATACGCCGCATCTAGAATACAGATGCGCCGTATCGTTTGTATCAGCAGAATACAGCAACAACAGTCATGCAGAAAAAACAAATAAAAAAACAAACACAAGAAAATAAAATAAACTAAAAAGAAAACAAAAGATAAGCATGGGTTGCCTCCCACGAAGCGCTTGTTTTTGTTCGAGTCACGAGCCTGACTCCACCCTTATTTACTGTGTAATAGGGTGTCGTTCCCCCCACTTGGGATCAAGTGCGGGTGATAGTAGCAATAAACACGAAAAGAGTGTAAATTTGCAAGTAAAGATGGAAGAAATAAATAAAAATCATACCTTGGCAATATATGTACATCTTTACTATCCTTACCCGGTTTGGTTAATAAATTGGATGACTTGACCATTTCATCTGAAAGAGTAGTATGTTGAGGAAAAATGAGTCTCCTTTCTTCTTGGTTATTCTCTTCGGTAGTAAGGCGTCCCTTGACTTCCGCAGAAGATGAGAAAGGGTCTTTGGCAAGTAAAAGTTCGAGTTCCTCTATAACCTTCATAGGGTCGAAATCATCATCTTCATCAATCATAGCAATATTTAAGAGCTCATCACCAAACTCTTCTTCGAGCTCCACCAAATACGGGTTAATCACAGGTGCTTCAATAGGTAGTGTAATATACTCCACCTCATTATCCTTTTGTTTTGCAACCTGTTTAGGAAAACTAGCAAGATTATTAGTAACGGGATCAATAGTATTAAATAAATTTGTACCACTTTTTGTTGTAAGTGACTCCAATTCGTCTTGTGAATCTCCATCTTCAACTAGTGGTCTTGCAATTTCATAATCGTCCCGAATTCCATCCTTAAATAAGTCATTCCAGAATTCTTCAAAAACTTGCGTTGGATCAAAATCTGGTTGAGGAATGTCATCATAAACTATGGCGTCAAATGGTTCAAACTCAAAATCAGAATACTTTTCATCTTCATCCGTTGGATTGTCTAATGGCGGTAACACGATTGCAGAATATTCTTCAATGTAAGGTTCCGTATACACATCATCTTGTTCAATCTCCGGAGAAAAAGTACTATCAATAACAATCGCCGGAATTGGTTTTACGGTGTATGACTCCTCCTCATCATCATTTGACATACACCAAGTGTGTTGAAACGGCAACCCATTTCTTTCTTTCTTTGACTTAACCTTTTCCAGCAACAAGTATTCTTCCATAGTAATTTCATTCGTCTCGATGACTTGTGCACAATATCTTGCTCTTTCCCAACTATACATCTGATTATTGCTCAAGGCTTTTTCCTCTTCAAACCTAATATATTCTTCCATTGTTATGTCCGGATTGTCCATCATCATTATTACCTGAAAGATAAACAACCAAGAACAGCAGTAACCTAAACAAAAATAAAAACTAAACTAATAAAAATTTAATAAACACAAAAAATAAAAAACAAAAAATATTTTTGGTGTCACAGAAAATCGATGCGTCGTATCCAACAAACAATGGATACGCCGTATCGACACAAGATAATACGCCGTATCCAACAGACAATGGATACGCCGTATTAGTTTTCTGTAACAGATTTTTCAAATTATATAATACTAAAAAAAAATCACACAAACTAAAAAAAATTGTCGCAGAACGTCAATGCGCCGTATTCACAGACAAGAATACGCTGTATTGAAATCAGACAGATGCGCCGTATTCACAGACAAGAGTACGCCGTATTGCCTTTCTGAGACAGAAACACAGAATGACAAAAAACACACAGAAACTAACGAAAACAAATAAAAACTAAAATACCAATAAATCAAATTAAACAATCACTCCCCGGCAGCGGCGCCAAAAACTTGATGTGTTTTTTTAGGTCTATAATAAACTACCAAGTTTTAAATTTATATTTTGCCGAACTAACCTATAGACTCTAAACACTAACGAGCAGTGTACCCGGTCAATGTAGATAGTTTTTAGGTAAGCAAGGGTCGTTCACTAGGAGCGAAGCTAAAGTGATCTAATGGTATTCTAATTACTAATCTAACTAAATTAAACTAGAAAGCAATTAAAGATAAGGGGGGTTTTAGCCTGAGAGGCTATCACGATTTTGTGTGTTTTATAAACTAAATACGGGAAAGTAAATAACTAAACTAAAGATAGATCGATATATAGAAGAACGGGTTAGCCAAGCCTAATCCATCTAATAGTTATACATGCTTATGTCTACTTGTTTTAATTCATTCAATTGTTTTGCCATCAATCCGATTATTAATCCTGTCACAATTGAATAACCTACCATCGTGGTGGGAAAGAGGACATGATCATAGTGACCTATCTAGCATCAATACTAACTTATCGCTTTAAACCGTCTAACCTAGTTTGGCATTACGCGCTACTAGTCCTAATATTGGCATAAGGCACGGTTCCGGTGTGTTCCCTCTAAGCCTTCTAATAGGATTCGGATTACTACACTTTATGATCAATTAAAGTAACCACAATTACAGATAGTTAAGTTACCACATTAAACCAATAAGTTCATAATCTAGTTACATAGACTTTTACTAGTTATAAGCAATAAACGAGTTTTTATCGATAAGCACCCAATCCAATAACAAAGTAAACACATCAACACAAGCATAAAAACTAATAAAACTTCATAAACATGACTAACACCTAAGGGTGTTAGCCCATAATCTCAGTAACAATACATAAAGTTGTAATCAAAGCAAACGAATAAGAATTCATAATGAAAACGATACGCTAACCAAACGATTAAACTTAATATAAGGTTCTTGAGATGATCTTCTAGGATGATTGGATCTTCAAGGAGGTCTTCTGCTGTTTGGAGGGGTTTTTGGTCTTCTGGGAACGACCCCAAGGGTCCCCAATGATACCCTAATTCGTTAATGAGCTCGGTATTTATAGATTCTGAAATCTGGGTCGATACGGCGCATCTAGAGAGTTAGATGCGCCGCATCTATAAGTAAACGTAGCCTCCAAGTCTGAAACTGACCCAATACGGCGCATCTAAAGACCAGATGCGCCTCATCTCCTAATACGGCGCATCTAAGGACCAGATGCGCCGCATCTCCTTCAGATTCAGATAGATTTTCTTTTTCTCTTCGCGTGGCCGCTTGAATCAACTAAATCGGAGTCCGGATGAAGATTTTATGGCCAAAATACGAAAGCATCTTCAAGTGTCGACTTGTAATCTTGACTTCTTCATTAAGCTTCTAATCTCCACTTGATTTCTTTGGTAAGGATTGTGTATGGCCAATACGGCGCATCGGATTGGTCCGATGCGGCGTATCTGGAGTAGAACAAGTTGGTTCTTCTTCGTTGACCAAAGTTTCATATGCGACGCATGATAAAATCAGATGCGGCGCATGCTTCAAAGTCAGGCAATGGTCTTTAAT
Source organism: Artemisia tridentata subsp. tridentata (assembly GCA_021014915.2). Classification (NCBI taxonomy): domain Eukaryota; kingdom Viridiplantae; phylum Streptophyta; class Magnoliopsida; order Asterales; family Asteraceae; genus Artemisia; species Artemisia tridentata. The sequence goes on from CP139508.1 coordinate 79,856,630, forward strand.
CTCTTCAATTCAGCAGACTTTTCCAACTTGATTCATTTTGCTCCAATTTCCGTCCGAAATCATTAACTTTCACCTAATGCTTGTTTATAACTGAGAATTACAAAAGTAAACGATTAAGTATCAATTCTCATATAAAGTGATATAAAACAAGTCAATAATATAGGATAAATGATGCTAATAATATGTCGTTATTTGATGTCATCAGTTACCCTCCGTTTTTGCCGCCGGGAATTTATTGTTTCTTTTTAAATTTGTTATAAAGTTTGATATGTAAGTTTTCATTAAAATTATTTATTTATTTTGTCATGTAATATTGTTTAATAAGTTCATTTGTGAGGTTTTTTTTTTAAATTGTTTTGTAACAGCCGGCGGTGTCTTGCCAGAAACTACGGAGATGTGTAACTATTAGTCTTAAAGGTGTTTTTTGTATAAATTTGTTAATAAGATTTATTGTTACTATATATATAATTTGGCATTATTCAATGGCTTATTTTCGCTTATATGTGCGTTATAATTTTTTTTGAGGGTTTCTACATGTGGATCTCACTTTTGATGTGTTTTCTCTGTAGCCGGAAATTTCTACCGCCACTACTTTGTCGGAATCTGCAGGTGGAACTTGCACATTTTTTTTTTAATTTGCTTCCATGAAATATATTTGTTGTGTGAATTTATTTGTAATAATTTGTTTCAGTCTGTTTGATTTTAAAGTCGTTTGTGGTAGATAGCTTCTTCAACTTGTGTTCATGTTTAATGCTAATTTTTAGTTATATGTGTTGATCGTTGCTTTTATTTGTACATTTGATTGATGCGTTTGGTAGTAATATTTTACAATTTTGTTCAGGCAAGCGAATGATGTTGTTAAAGGCATAAAAAACGTCTAGGAAGCAAGAATCCTAAAGTCCAGCTTCTCGCCCTAACAGTAAGCACTAAAAAGCTACTTCTGTTCTATCTTGGTTGTTGAGAGTCATTGTATTGTTTTGGACAAGACAAAGTTTGGGATAATATCTCCTTATAGGCGTCGTTTATTTTGGGGCAGGGTAAACAACTTGGAAGTTTAAACTTCCATCTTTTGTGTTGGCAGCTCATTTGCAAAGTTTTGTGCTAACTGAAGCATATGTTTTCATGCATATACACACATACATGATTGTAGACATATGTACACGGGATCTGCAAAACCGGAGATGACACTCAATGATTCAAATCTGTAAATCAACAAGAAATCTTTTGTGTTAATTCTACTACAATTAGAAAATAATCATTACTATGCACCTTATTCTTTTGGGTATCAACTTATTAACATGGATAATCAAGTATTTTATAATGATTATTTTAAATCATGGTTAGCAAAACTCTTTCTGTTTTTATCCATACAATCTTGATTTTTGGAAGTTCTCGATTAGTCGGGGGTGCAGAATATCCTGATACAGAAATAATATACCATGAAATCAGTTGTAATTCTTTTCCATTTGTTTACCATGTTAAAGCTATTAGAAACAATTGTGAAGAATTGTGGCGATTTTGTTCATATGCATGTAGCCGAGCGAGACTTGCTTCATGACATGGTTAGAATAGTGAAAAGGAAGGTTAGTATTACCCATCCAGTTAACATAACTTTATTCAGCAGCATCTCTTTGAAAAATTGATTTGTGACATAAATTTGGTATACAGCAACCTGATGTTCATGTAAAAGAGAAGATATTAGTTCTAATAGATACTTGGCAAGAAGCTTTTGGAGGGGCAAGGGCAAGGTATCCACAATACTACGCAACATACCATGAGTTATTGGTAAGTAATGCGATAAAGAAGTGGACATATAATAAATATGTATGCTGTATGTTATCTTGGATTCTTGGTAAAGAACAAGTTTCAGTTTCTAAGGTTCATGATTGATTACATGTCACAGCGTTTAGGAGCAACTTTTCCAGAAAGACTTGAGAGATCCGCACCTATCCTTACACCCCCACAAACACAACCTTTAGCATCATATCCACACAATTTGGGTAATTCAGGAAATGAACATGAAGCAGTCGCTCCTTCTGTGAAATGTTGATAAGCGAGGTATACACATTTCTAATATTGTCATGTTGTCATCATCATGTAGTTTAGATTTTTCATTTTCTTATCAGATTTTAATTGGTTAAGTAGAAAATTTTGAAAAGTGGGTTCGCGAATCAGATTTTGAAATCGTGAGTCCAAATTCAATGAACAATTATGGTGCTGTTCTTGATGACTTCGGTATGGAAGGCACTCTTGACACGCTGATGAAAGACTTTGTATGCCATATCTCAAAAGGTACAATCTCTGAGCAATTAGCATTATTTTAAAAACATGAACTATGCCATATCTCAAAAGGTACAATCTTTGAGCAATTAGCATTATTTTAAAAACATGAACTTTCTAACTGTGTTGTTTAACAATTTGTGCAGTTAACTTCACTGATGTTGGAGGATTTGATCTTGATTCCCATCATGGATTTGTGGTCGAGTATGGAGTGGATAGAGATGTTGACCTAGGTTTCCATACAGATGACTCAGAAGTAATCTTAAATGTATGCTTAGGCAAGCAGTTTACTGGTGGGGACTTGTTTTTCAGAGGTATGCGATGTGAGGATCATGTGAATGGTCAAATATATCCTGAGGTATGTTGATATCTTTTTATCGCACTACTTACTCAATCATCGAGTAACCAGCTTTATCCTTGATTTGTTTTTAAGTTTGTAATATAAATGGAGATATAACTGAATAATGGTTAAAAAAATATTTTTATATACATTCACAGGAAGTTTTTGATTTTTCTCATACCGTTGGACGTGCAATCGTTCATCGTGGTCGTCATCGGCATGGTGCTTCAGCCACCACTTCTGGACACAGAATTAACTTAATTCTGTGGTGTAGAAGGTATGTGATTCTTCATTTTTTAGCTTTTTTCTTTTGTGAGCTTGTCTATTCCGAATGCTGAATTTGAAACCTTTTTTTTTCTTGCAGCTCTGTATATCGAGAGTTGAAAGAACATAAAAATGATTTCCTAGAGTTCTGTGGAGAGTGCAAAAGGGAGAAAGAAAAGAAGGCTTGTGCACTCCATGGCTTGCAGCCTGCAAGGAAAAAAGGTATTACTCTTGTAATAATAAGTGGCAAGATTGTCGGTTCGTGAGGGTTGGAAAAACTGGTCATCTTTTGTTTATGTCAAAATGGCTTGGGTTCAGCCGCAGTCATTTTTTATACATTTTTCAAATCTCTTTTACAAAAGCAACTTTTATTCACAGTAATAATCTAAACTTTGAATAAGAAACAATATTTGTTCTATAGGATTTGCATATGCTACTTTTGACCGGTTTGACCATTTGACCCATTCCCTTTTTTGACCTGTTTGAGATGAAACACAACCAACATTGCTACCTTATTCTGGAAATTAATAGTTTGTCTCTTTAATGTCAGCAGGGGGTGCTGCTGCTTCTTGAATCTTAATTAGAAAATCATGAATCTGGTTCTTTTTCACCGTTAGCTGTACATTCAGGTTTCTTAATCTCAAAATCCAATTTCACGTCAGTCAGGTGGACCATGTTTCTTCCCTTCAGACTTTAGTCTTTAGTTAGGTTCTAAATTCTCTTTTTTATGATGAAATGTTAATTGTTAAATCTTAGGTCATGTTATTTTTCTTTTATGCTTCATGTGATGGAATGTTCTTTCTTAGATTAATCTTCAGTTTTGGGTTCTAAACTTTCTTAGATTAATCTTCAGAATGTTCTTTCTTACATATATGAGACCGAAGAAAGGAAGTTTCAGCGGATTTGCAATTTGTTTTCATGATTATGACATTATATTAGTTGTATGTCATTCTTTGTTGATACAATCCATTTGAACTGGATGAGTCCACCTTTTGAGGAATGTAGACTATAACTGTCCAAATGTAGATATGTCATGGTCAATGTGTCATTTGTGATTGCATCTCTTCTTAGATGGACTGCACACTTTTGTAATGAAATTTTGAACATTACAACTGCCGAACATGTCTGATATTATTGACAATCCTTGTAAACTCATTTTATTTCGATAAACATGATGTTCTTTTCAGTTATTTTAACAAAAAACATTCACAAGTGGTGTTTATGGAAAACAATGTTTGGCTATAAATGAATTGTGACATTTCACACTTATTTATAGTTACCATACTTCTATCTTTGTTCTTGAGTATTGGGTACCAAAATTTTGAATTTCCATATCGTTACACGAAACTCTTACTACAATATCGCATATCGTTAATTGTCTGCCGCTAGGAATTTTCGTTGCTATGCATGGGTACTCGCCTAGTTCAATATAATATCCTAACTAAAATAGATGAAATTGTACCTTTTGAAAAACAAAATGATGATTTAAAAAAGAAACTAGCAAAAAATAATGAAGCTAAAATGGTAATTTATAATGCGTTACCACGCAAAGAATATGAAAGAATTTTTATGTGTCAAACCGCAAAAGAGATTTGGGATTCTTTACTAATCACTCACCAAGGTAATAGTCAAGTCAAAGATAATAAAATAGATCTTCTTGTGCAACAATATGAACAATTTACAATTCCTGAAGAGGAATCTATTGATAATGCATTTGCTAAATTTAACACAATCATCACAAGTTTAAAAGCACTTGATGAGACTTTTTCTAGCAAAAATTGTGTAAGGAAATTTCTTAGGGCATTACATCCGAAATGGTGCGCAAAGGTCACGGCGATTGAAGAGTCAAAGAACTTGATGACGTTATCACTTGATGAGCTTATTGGCAACTTGAAGGTTCATGAAGAAATTATAAAGAGGGACTCGGAAACGGTCAAGAGCAAGAAAGATCAAATCAAGTCTCTCGCGCTAAAAGCCAAAAAGGAACTTAGTAATGACGATGATTCAAGTGACGATAGTGAAGACGAAGAATATGCAATGGCCGTAAGAGAATTCAAGAAATTCTTCAAGAGACGAGGAAGATTCACGAGACAACCGCGAGATGAAAGAAGATCGCTTCAAAGGAATAGAAATGATAACTAAGGGAAAAGAAAGTGCTTTAGACGTGGAAGCCAAAACCATCTCATTGGCGAATGTCCAAAGCCACCGGGTTACGATTACGAAAGCGCATTTGTTAGTGGAACATGGAGCGATAGCGACAAAGATGAAGCGGACAAAGCAAAAGACGAAAAGTGCCTTGTAGCTCAAGCCACCGATGAATTATGTCTCGGGATAAATTTGGAGCCCGACGAATGGATTAAGGATAGTGGATGCTCGAAGCACATGACGGGAAAACGGAAACTATTCTCCTCCTACAAGGCATACAACGGAGGTAATGTTATTTTCGGTAGTGATTTTCGTGGAAAAATCATTGGCAAATGTACGATCTCTCAAGACTCCCTAACTATTGAAAATGTTGAGCATGTAGATAACTTAACATATAACTTGCTTAGTATAGGACAAATATGCGATAATAAGTGTAGGGTTACTTTTACAAGTAAAGATAGCGAAATAGTTAAGGACGGAAAGGTCATAGGTAGAGGAGTTAGGAAAGGTGGCGTATATGTTATTAAACTAGGAAATAAACCGGAAGATAAAATATGTCTAGAAACCTTAGATGAAAACTCTACATTGTGGCATAGAAGATTAGGTCACGCAAATATGCAACAAATACAATCCCTAGCCTCTAAAGAATTAGTTAGAAACTTGCCTAACCTAAGATATGACCAACACTTTTGCGATGCATGTAAAATAGGAAAACAAGCACATGCTAGTCACAAAGCTAAGAATATAGTCTCCACTACTAGATGCCTAGAATTATTACACATGGACCTTTTTGGTCCAACCGCTGTGCGGAGTTACGGAGGTAATCGTTATACCTTAGTAATTGTAGACGACTATTCACGATACACGTGGACTAGATTTTTAAGTGATAAAACCGAAGCCTTTAATAAGTTTGAAATATTTAGTAAAATGATTCAAAATAAATTAGGATGTTCTATAGTATCAATTAGGACGGACCATGGTCGGGAATTTGATAACGAAGTGCAATTCGGAAAATATTGTGATTTAAATGGGATATCTCACAATTTCTCCGCTCCTCGCACTCCACAATCAAATGGGGTAGTAGAAAGAAAGAATCGAACATTACAAGAAATGAGTAGAACAATGCTAAATGAACAATCTATCCCACAAAAATTTTGGTGCCATGCCGTAGATACATCAACATATATAATAAATAGAGTCTCAATTAGGAGAATTTTAGGAAAAACCCCATATGAGTTGTTAAGAGGTAGAAAACCTAATCTAAATTACTTTAGGGTATTCGGGAGCAAATGTTTTGTTCTCAATACAAAAGATTACCTTACTAAGTTTGATCCTAAGTCGTACGAAGGAATCTTTCTAGGGTATTCACAAAATAGTAAAGCATACATAATACTTAATAAACACACTATGAAAGTAGAAGAGTCCTTAAATGTAACTTTTGATGAAACTCCACCACCACTTAAGACATTGCCCCTAGAAGATGATGATCTAGTTGAAGAAGAAGCTATTGAGGTTAGTAAAATTAAACCCTTAGGCAATGATAATGAAGATATAATATTAGGTGAAAACGAAATAGTAAATGTTAAGGAATCTAAATCACACCCGTTAGATAATATAATAGGAAACCTAAATCAAAGAACCCTTAGATCACAAACTCAAGATAAAAATAACTTCTTTTGTTTCCTATCAACTATAGAACCTAAAAATATAAATGAGGCATTAAAAGATGAAAGTTGGGTTATGGCTATGCAAGAAGAACTCAATCAATTTAAGACAAATGACGTTTGGGAACTAGTCCCAAATCCCATGAACATGACCATCATAGTAACTAAATGGGTTTATAGAAATAAGTTAGATGAAAATGGAATAGTTACTAGGAACAAAGCTAGGTTAGTTGCCCAAGGTTATAATCAACAGGAAGGAATTGATTATGATGAAACTTATGCCCCCGTAGCTAGATTAGAATCTATAAGAATACTACTTGCCTATGCATGCGCCCTAGATTTTAAGTTATTTCAAATGGACGTGAAAAGTGCATTCCTTAACGGTTTTATCAATGAGGAGGTATACGTGGCATAACCTCCAGGATTCATTGACTTCGCAAAACCTGATTATGTTTATAAACTCAAGAAAGCTTTATATGGACTCAAACAAGCTCCCAAGGCTTGGTATGATCGATTAAAGGCATTTCTTATTAAACATGATTATTCCATGGGAATGGTAGATAACACTCTTTTCACGAAAAAGAAAAGCCCAAATCTCATCATTGTCCAAATATATGTCGACGACATTATATTCGGATCGACTTGTCAGGATATGTGTGATGAATTCACCAAAATCATGCATGATGAGTTTGAGATGAGTATGATGGGTGAACTTAATTTCTTCCTAGGATTACAAATAAAACAATTAGAAGATGGAATATTTTTTAATCAATCTAAGTACATTAAGGAAATGCTCAAGAAATTTGGATTAGAAGACGCTAAGCCCATGAAAACACCGATGTCTACGAAAGTAAAACTCACAAGAGATGAAGAGGGTGAGTCCGTAGAAAACACTAAGTATAGAGGAATGATAGGTAGTTTACTATACTTAACGGCAAGTAGACCGGATATCATGTTTAGTGTCTGCCTTTGTGCTCGCTTTCAAGAGGATCCCAAAACATCTCACTAGAAGCGGTTTAAGCGTATTTTCCGATACATTAAAGGCACTATACACTTAGGATTATGGTATCCTAAGGGATCCGGCATAGAAACCATCGTCTATGCGGATTCGGATCATGAGGGAGACTACGTGGATAGAAAAAGCACTAGAGGAATTTGCACGTTCATGGGATGTTGTCTAACATCTTGGTTCTCGAAGAAGCAAACCACTCTTGCTATTTCTACCACAGAAGCCGAATATGTAAGCGCTGGAAAGGCATGTCAACAAGCACTATGGATGAAACAAGCTCTCGTAGATTATGGCATTAGGTTAGATGATGTCCCAATTATGTGTGATAACAAAGGTGCTATAGATTTAAGTAAGAATCCCGTTCAACACTCTAGGACTAAACATATAGAAATACGCCACCACTTCCTCCGCGATAACGTTCAAAAAGGAAACATATCTATAGAAAAGGTTGCATCGGAAGATAACTTAGCAGACATATTCACTAAGCCCTTTAAGCGTGAACTCTTTAACCACTTACGTTTAGGCCTAGGAATGATGGAACAAATTGACTGAATTTTCTGCATCTTTGGTACATTTTTTTTCCAGATGGGCAGACCCCTTAATGTTATAAAGGCGGTCCCCTTAATTATTAAGGGGACCGGCTTGTCATTAAGGGGACCGGCCATCTGTCTGTAAAATTTCTTTTTCCTCCCATCTGAGTCTAGGAATCTGTTTTGCACAAAATAAAAGATTGGAATATTTTTTTTTGCATAAATATATTTATGAACAAAACCCAATCTATTTTCTACAAATCATTCTCACATCTAGGACAACACATGAAAACCATTTTCCTTACATTGTTGAATAATGCTAAAAACATTTTTTTTCATGCATAAGATCTCATATGACTTGTCAAAATATATAATCTAATATATATCTTTGATATTCATATATTGAGCAAAATCAAATCAAGGAGACCTTGGATTGTTTCTTAGGAAATTCTTTTGCATTTAGGAGTCGAAACAATCACATCTCCACATTTGTTGCATATAGGCACATACTAGAACAAGCTTATTAATCACATCCTCACAATTGTTCCATCACCTATTCCCTATTAGTTTCTAGTGCCTTTGCTCCATTACCCTTGCCTTAGATGATTAGTTTCCTTAATTCTCTAAATTGCTAGATATAACTTATTGCCTGCTTATTTGTTTATCTTATATGCCATGCATGCTTAATATGTTTCTCTATTGCCTCAAAGAGTGGGACTTGCCTAAAACCAAAAGCTCAAAACATAGCCATCCTCACCTATTTCTGCAGAAAAACCCATTTCTGGAACCCAGAAAGGTACCAGATGGGCGGCCCCCTTAATTCATAAGGCGGCCCCCTTAATTATTAAGGGGACCGCCCATAATTAAGGGGACCGGCCATCTGCTGGACGGGTTCACAGAATCTTTTTCTGCTTTTTAGCCCATTTGATCCTATACTTCCCCAAATTCACAAACACATTCTGTCCTAATCACCCAACAAGCCTATCCATTCCTAAACAACACAAATCATCCACTATAAATAACCCCATATCTCACCACATTCAATCATCCCATCATGTCTTCTCCTATCAACCAAAAACCAAAAACCTCAAAGCTAGCAAGGATGACCTTAAAACCCGGGTGGAAAAGAAAACCTCACCCTCACCACAAGCCCATCACAAATGGTGCGACTAGACAACCAACACCTCCATCATCATTCATCCCCAACTACTCTCCAAGATCACAACCTCATTCCATTGAACCATTTCACAAACCCTATCATTTTGGCCAAACATCCACATTCATTCCAAACTACTCCCCTAAACATCAAACCAACTTCAATGGAATCCTTGAAAACCCTCATCACCTTGGTCAAACATCAAACTTTTCACCCCAATACCATCCATTTCCACCAAATAACCAAATCCCCATTCATGAAAGGCAAAAGCTTCATGAAGAGATTAACCAAATCCATGATCTAAGAGATCTCCTTGCTATGCACCTCACACAACGCAACAAGGGATAACCTCCATCCTCACCTTACTCAAATTGCCTACCCCACTCTCTTAACTTGGATCAAGTTACAAACCACACCCACTATTGCCCTTGTTGCATCTTCCTTCAAAAACAAATCCTCCACTTAAGTGAAGATATTCCTTGGATCGAATATCTACTCACTCGTCCTCATCCCATTCCTCCACTACAACAATATAACATCAATGGATCCGCTCCATTTCCCTCACCATCACATAACTAAAATCCATCCACATGCTTTCCGCCTCAAAATAAAATCCCTCACCCTTTTGTGTCGCAAGCAAGTCCAATCGCTCTCTTTGGCAATATGAGGACCATTAGTATTTCTAGTTATGTTGTAATCATTATGTTTCAAGTATTTTATGTAATGATGATTCATATGTTATATATGATCATCTTGAATGCATAAATAAATTAGTTGGTTGTTCTAAATATTTTTGCTATGTATATGTATCTTGTGTCTCCTAACTTGTTTTTGCAGCCAAGATTTCCATAGCTCGTCTCCTTGGTGCCCTCGAACGAGGGGGAGTAAACATCAAGGGGGAGTTCTCGTCCCGACAAATTTAGTTTCTAAAACTTGTCGGCATAACCTTTTTGATTCTACAAAAAGGGGGAGAAGTGAATATAAACTCACTAAATACTTGTCCAAAAATAAATTTTTGGATTTAATAAGTTTAAGTTTTGTAATCATCAAAAAGGGGGAGATTGTTGACATAAATAATGCCTAAAAACATTATTCATATCTCTATGTTTTAATGATCACAAAATATAAACTCATTAAACATAAACTTATCAAATAAACAAGTATTTAGTTGTAAATATTCACTTCTACAACTTAATCACTTAAGGTATGAATAAACAAGTGCTTAATGCATTATATGATCAAAGGAACATTTTCTTAAACACTAGATTTTTTATAAAATGTCAAAAACATTTTATATCTTTTAGAAAAACATTTTTGGTAATAAATAAAAAGGTTTAATTCATTATAAATTTATGAATTCAAATTTTTAACCAAAATCAGTAAAAATGTTCCAGAAAAACCTTCCCCACAAAAAGACAAAACTGGCCAACGGGCAGGGAGGGCGCCCCCCTTAAAATTAAGGGGACCGCCCCCCTATTTAAGGGGGCCGGCCACGCTCCTGTAGGTTCCAGCTGTCCAGTTTTTCTGCCTATAAATACCAGCCTTCCCCTGGATTTTTACTCACCTTTTGCACACTGAAACTTTCTGTTGTAAATCACATTTCATATCTTCAAAAACCCTTTGATCATATAATCTTAAGCTTTGGTTTCTAAGTGATCCAAGCTTCCTCCATTCAAGTGCAAGAGAAGAATACTCCTTCAACTACTAGAGAAGAAGTATTGCAACTTAGATACCTAAGTTGTTTGTGTCATAATTCATTTGTATATAAGTTGTGTATTGTTGTTAGATAGTTGTGTGTATAATTGTTTGGGATAGGTTAGTGTGTAAGTAGAGAAGTTGTGTTGTTAAGGTGTGTAAGTAGTGAAGTTGTGAAGAAGTAGAAGTGTACATAGGTTGTGCTTAGTTGTGAAGTGATAGTGAAGAAGTCGTGAAGAAGTCGTGAAGAAGAAGGTGTGATTAAGTCGTGTTTAAGTTGTGAGATTGGTTCTAGCTACGATTAGAACTCGACATCTAGCTTTGTGTCGTTAAGCCGGTGTAAGCTAAAGTTGTGTAAGGTTTTCTCCGCCATAAGGGAGCTTGTTGACATAGTGAAGAAAACTCTCGAGTTAGGTGCTCGGGGAGTGGAGTAGGGCAAGGAAGGTGTCCTTGTAGCCGAACCACTATAAATCTCTTGTCTCTCGGTTAGATCTTTCTATCTCTAACTTTCATTTCATTTTATTACCTTACTTGCATTACTTATTTATATTTACTTATATACATATTGTTCATATTGTTCAAAGAGTTGAGATCACATAAATTCGAATCTAAGTTTTAAAAAGTAAACAAAGTTTTCATAATATAAATTTAAAAAGGACATAAAACTATTCAACCCCCCCCCTTCTAGTTTTCCACAAACTGTTTATCAAACAGATCGAAACTGGTGATCAAAATCAGGAAGTGAAACTTAAGTGGTGCAAGGTATACATGAAGTTCCCGAGGTATCTCAATCTTACTTGGTTTCTAAACTTAGGTTGCAAAACTTTCTAGCTTCTGAAACAAATGTTCTTATAAGGCATAGCTAAAGGCAGAGGCACAAATCAGAGTGATGCGGAAGCAATGCTACTTACATAGATGTCCTAGTCTACCCATTCCTCACCGGTAGTAACTTTAGTTCCTATGGGAAATCCTAAAGCAAATTTTCAAAGGTTGTCTTATGAGCGCCTACAATGGAAACTTAATGGTCCAAACTTCACATGTCAAGCGTAAATGTATTACAAGTCGCAGCCTGTCGCTCTGATACCATAATTGTAACACCCAACCCGATAAGGGTAGAAGTATTACGTTTTGGTGACATATCAAAGCAAACACAAGCATATGACTAAATAATACAAAATGAATTTCAAAGGTTACAAAGGAAAATCTGAAATACAAGGTTACAAAGGGAACAATAATAAATTCTAAGTCTACAATCGTAATTACTTCTAGTCATCTCTAATCCAGGATAGCTATGAAAGTAAATGTCCTCTAAGTCCCAAGTGCTCTCCACTCATAACCCAGCTTCCATCTAAAACCTGCCGCATGGAAATAAATGCGGCTGAGCTTAAAAAGCCCAGTGAACAGATATATATAACATAACAGGACGGTAAATAAGCATAAGCAACGAAGGAATAAGAATACAAAACAAAAGTATAATTATGAAAGTCATACGAATTTAAAGAGAACTAAAAATCAGGAATGCATGAGAACTGAATAATAATTGAATCGAGAAAAAAAGAATGAAATAATGAAAAGGTTCATATAAGGATGTGCCATAAGAACTCCATACATAAATCGTCAAATCATACTAAAGCATAACAAGTATACGAAGAGGGGAGACCTCTAAGTAAATAAAAGTGTGAGAAGGAGTGCAAGGCACACACCACCTGGTCACCATAATCACATAAAACATAAAACCTAGGATGCATCCATACGCTCCCTAACATAAGTATGTATATCAGTACTAGACTAAGCACACACACGCATTAATGGCCAATAGTGATCACAATATAATACATAAACATAAGGGGGAATGCCGTAGATCTATCACACCTCTACGGGAGTGTCATGCCTAGGGTGCCATCAAAGACATGGTGATGAAGCGAAAAGTGTACCGCTTTTAGGGGGTCATTTAAGCCCTAAATCGTATTTATTTGATCAAATATTGCCCTAAATCGTTCCTTTTGTCATTTTAGGTACTTTGGAGAAGAAATCTGGAAAAGGAAGCATTTTGGACGTTTTTGGAGCATAAAAGTGAAGAAAATGACAAAGTCTCCAAAGCTGCTGGAAAAGTACACTTGACGGCGTCAAGGATTGCTCCTGACGGCGTCACAGCTTGGCAAAAGAGGTGGATATGAAAAATACACGTGACGCGCCAGAGAGTTTTTACAATGGAAAGTCTGACGGCGTCACCCTTTAAGGTGATCAAGGCCATCACGGTTTAAGTTAAAGAGAGACGGCGTCAAGCACATTTCTGACGGCGTCAACCCTTGATAGGCCAGAGCGGATTTTGGAGGACTAAAGAGGGACGGCGTCAGGAAGACCATCCGGGAACCCTAGCCGCGGCGAGGTGACGGCGTCACCTCCTACAACATGACGCCGTCAGACCCTAAACTCTATATATAGTTTTGCAATTTTTAGTCATTAGTGTGCAACTTTGTGAGGAGAAACCCTAAGACGAATTTCTACCATTTTTAAGGGTTTTCATACCCTTGGATCTCCCATGTTTAATTGAAGATAAGTTATCACTTAATCAATCAATATGTCTATGTGTTGTTTGATTATAACTTGTTCTTGTCTTTTGATTAACATGCTAGGCTAGATTTATCTTGTGTTTGCTTAGATCTAATGAAACCTAGCTATTGATTATTGGTTATTAGTGTGTTATTAATTGTATTGGATGATTGTTTATCGATGTTAGGCTTAAGAAAACTGGCTAACTTCCTATACGGTAACTTGCTTGAACATCTTAAGAAACATGAACCAATGCGTACTAAGGTTTTTATGGTTGTATTTAATGCATGAGCGAATTCTAGTGATCCCATGTTAGGAGCTTCCTAGCCGGCTCGACATAGGAGTGAAGTAGGAGCTCATAGAGTTGGGGAAGTACGTACGCCACCCCACGATTGGTATTAAGGAATACACCCATCATCCACGCAATTAATACACACTAATCAACCGGTAAAAGATAGTTAGGGAGTAAGGAAATCTAAGTACACACATTTCTCTCCACATAAGTTTCACAACCTTTTTCATTTTCAGTTATTTTATTTTATTTGCATTTGTAGTTATTTGGGTTAGTTGACTAGCAACTAATTCTGCCCACTCCTTCAAACCCGAGATTTTACTTGCTTTCATAAAAAATATAAAAATACAAAAAGAATTTTCTCTCACCCTTAGACCTAATTAGAGTAGTTTTTCAATCCTAACGACACTATTCCCTGTGGAGAACGATCAATCCCCCGTACTTACCACTACACTATACTACATCGGTCAGGTACACTGCCTGGTGGGGTTGTAAGCCTCTTGAGATCCCTCGAGAGGTAAAACCTGTTGTAAGGTTGCAAAAACACGCATCAAGTTTTTGGCGCCGCTGCCGGGGAATAGTTATTGTTTAGGTTGAATTTTTATTTTATTAGGTCTACTCACTAGATTCCTTTCTAGTGAGATTTTTATTTTCTTTTTATTAGATTTCTTTAGTCTATCTTTTTCTTTGTGCCATTTGTTTGTAAAACCATTTTCATTTGTCACCATGGCGGATGAAATTCCATTTAGATCATTAACAATAGAGGAACAATTACTTTACACGGATAGATTTGCTTCCTGTTGTTCCAATGAATTTTTAAGTGATCTTAGATTTATACAAGAGGAGATGGGTATAAAGTTTGATAGGTTTGATGAATTATGTGCATGTGTGGCTTCTATTAAACAATCATTGTTAGGATCAACTCCTTTTAATAAGACCCTTTGGAAAAAATTTGAGGAAAGCCTCCTAACCGTGAACCATAAGTTTAATGAATTAATGGGTTCGTATACATCACAACTTGAGGAAACAATTGAGGAGGATTTAGCCGAACATGAGCATATTGAGCAAAAAGACCTAGGTTTTATGATCAATGACTTTGAATCTCAAGGAACACATGATGAATCCTTTAGGCAAATTGAACATAGTAATCATGTTATCGGGGAAGATTCTTATGAATCGGACTTAGAACTTGAAATGGCTAGAGAAGGATTTGAGATACTTAGGAACATGTTTGGGTTAGATTCTACTAAAACACATGATGTGGATATAATTGATATAGAGACAAGGAAGGATGAGGTAAATAACACAAACCTACAAAGTACCCCACAAGTCCTACCATCATTCGAGGCATACACACCGCCCGTGACATACCCGGAAGAAGTAGAAGGGACTATAGGAACCCCAATTGAAGTAGAACCTTTGGAAGAAACAAAACTAGAAGAAATAGGTTTGAATACTTGTAGTCATAACCTTTCTTTTAGTTCTATGGAAGTTCCTAGTTTTGATGAACCGGAGCCTAAACCAAAACCGTTACCTAATCTTCCATCCTTAGATGTGAACTTAGGAATTGAATTAGGTCCCGATCCACCCATCAAACCATATAGTCCGGGTAGTTTTATGTTGAAGGTAGTAGACTCTAAGCCTTGTAGAGAGGAAGCTGACATAGGAGTGAACCATAACCTTACATACTTACATCACCCATTCATGATTGATCACAAGAAACATTATGGGTTTAAACCGGGTTTATTAGGTCAAAGTGGATTCTTAACTTGGAGTCTCTCGAAGTTGATAGAAGATGATCCCTTTCTAGGAGAAAATCTTAATCCGCCCACTAACCCAATTGAATTAGGTAAGGTTATGATGATAGGATCCTGCACCTTTGAGCATATAATTCACCCGTCACTCTTTCCTCACGCGGCATACTTCCACCAAGATGGTGTGTATCGCTACTATCACCCGCACTTAATCCTAAGTGTAGGAAAAACCTCTCCTTTATCCGTTAAATAAGGGTAGAGTCAGGCTCGTGACTCGAACAAAAACAAGCGCTTCTTGGGAGGCAACCCAAGCTTTATTTGCTTTGTGTGTTTATTTATTTGTTTGTTTGATTTTATTTGTTTCCGTATGTATGTTTAATTTTTATTATTATCAATTCATGTTCAAAACTAAATTGTGAAAATGCTTTATCTTGTTTTTAACTTTGTCTTAACTACATATAAAGGTATTTTGCAAAAGCTAAGTGTAAGGGAAATCCAAATCGGTTTATTAGAACAAATGAACATGAATCGTAATAATAATAAATTAACATACATATTAGTATTTGTTTGAGTCAAATGCTTGTATCGAGTCATAATGATGTTTTGCAGGAATTCCAGGAAGTAAGGTAGAGGTTTTTCCAGAAATTTTCCGGAAACTTAACATGAGAATTCTGTCAGATCATTTCTGACGGCGTCAGGCTTTACAACCTGACGGCATCAGGTTTTAATTTTCTGAAATTTTTGAAAGTTTTGTTTTCATAAAAAGTTTTTATTAAATCTCTAACTTATAATCTCCAGGAATCTGCAAAATTATCATTCCACAAGCATTATATCCTTATATATAGATTTATCCCGCCGATGTTATGCAGGTTTTCGTGTTTGTTTTCTCAGGTTTAACAGGTTATTTTGGACAAGGAAATGTATGTGGAATCAAGCTTTTGGCGATGCATTAGTCATGGAGCTTCTACATTCTCTTGGAAGAAGATCTAACCGTGTTACTTCATTATCCACCGAGCGAATCAGGGGAGTATTTGATTTCATTCTTTTACCTTATTTACTTTTACATCTTGTTATTTGAACATTGGGGACAATGTTCATCTTAAGTACGATACTTTAGAGAATACAATTGCGCTTGATTTTTGTTTGTTTAATGGTAGATGTGTAATAAAACTGAGATAAATACCTGTTAGGGCAATTTTAGTGCCAAATTTAAAATTTTTTACAACATATAGGAGTGAAACTTTGATCTTAATGAGCGTCTCACGGATAGGAGTTATATGACTAGCACAAAAACCGTACCACTAAAAAATTTTCCACCCCAAATATGTGAGGTTCGCCCCTAGAATTGGTAGGAAAAGCATTTATGCTATGATGTGTGTACCGGTAGCACTTAGATTCTAGAACTTGCGTTAGGACCATTCCGAGGCCACAAGTGAGACTACATTCGTGTAGTTAGATTTACTACATGATAAGAGGCATTAGGATTAACCCATTGTTTTACACCTGTGTTTTTGTTATAATTACTTTGGCTACATTGGTCAAGTAATTCTCCCACACCCTTTGCGTTGTACTCATTTTTAGTACACGATACCCCTAGTACACCCCTCAGAGCCTATCTTTTCGTTTCGACCTTTAAGCATTTTACTTAAAGGAAGAATTTGTTACACCCCACTTAAATGTACACCCAAATCGCCTTAGCCTACCTTGTATGCACTCATTTTTAGTGCATTATTGTGACAACATTTGTTTAAAACCCAAGTTAATTATCTAATTGATTACATGGTTGCTAAGTCGAGTCATATCCTTGTACATATTGTTTTGGGACGATTGGGACTCATGGGTAAAGTACTAGTATAATGGAGTAATGGGGAAGAACAACATTATTACCCCCATATGTGCTAAATATTTTAAAAGTACTCAAAGTTTTTTCAATTATCTTAATTCGAGTCATTAGAATAGTTATTTGTAAAGTTATGTAAAAGTTCAAGTGTAAGGGGAATGCAACGCCCCTATGATGTATTATTTTGGATGGTAGGGCAAGAGTGTATGAAAAAAAAAAAAAAAAATCGAAAAAAATCAAGAAAAATACAAAAAAATGAGAAAAAGAAAAGTAAAAAAATATATATATATATATATACGGACTACCATCCCGTTTCATTTTATGTTTATTTTATGTTTTTGTTATTTTGTTTTTAGCTTAAGTCGAGTCTAGTCTTGGCTTAGCAACGCCATATTGTACATGTAATTAATCAAGATCTTTAACTCGCCACCAGTAAAATATCCTTTATCCAACAAATCCGTGTTTATCATATCCCTACACCTCACGTTATAACCCATGTAAAAGCCCTCTTTGATAGTTTATCTTAGGTGCTTACGCCTAGTGGAGGAGGTTTTTGATCCTTTCCCAAGCCTATGGTAATCTATTTGCTATGACAGGTAGTGAGAGATATTATCCGTTTTCATTTATGAGATATACTTTTATGACACCTGAGAGATGTGAGTATCTAAACACTACTTGTGAGGTGCTAGTTTGTAATCTCCGTGCTTATTATGATTAAAGTGGAACGACTATTTGTTGTAATTATTTTTATATTAGCGTTAATTGACCCCTAACTTGTATTTTGATTAGAATAAAAGCGCATTTGCTTGAGGACAAGCAAATCTCAAGTGTAAGGGTATTTGATGAAGCGAAAAGTGTACCGCTTTTAGGGGGTCATTTAAGCCTTAAATCGTATTTATTTGATCAAATATTGCCCTAAATCGTTCCTTTTGTCATTTTAGGTACTTTGGAGAAGAAATCTGGAAAAGGAAGCATTTTGGACGTTTTTGGAGCATAAAAGTGAAGAAAACGACAAAGTCTCCAAAGCTGCTGGAAAAGTACACTTGACGGCGTCAAGGATTGCTCCTGACGGCGTCACAGCTTGGCAAAAGAGGTGGATATGAAAAATACACGTGACGCGCCAGAGAGTTTTACAATGGAAAGTCTGACGGCGTCACCCTTTAAGGTGATCAAGGCCATCACGGTTTAAGTTAAAGAGAGACGGCGTCAAGCACATTTCTGACGGCGTCAACCCTTGATAGGCCAGAGCGGATTTTGGAGGACTAAAGAGGGACGGCGTCAGGAAGACCATCCGGGAACCCTAGCCGCGGCGAGGTGACGGCGTCACCTCCTACAACGTGACACCGTCAAACCCTAAACTCTATATATAGTTTTGCAATTTTTAGTCATTAGTGTGCAACTTTGTGAGGAGAAACCCTAAGACGAATTTCTGCCATTTTTAAGGGTTTTCATACCCTTGGATCTCCCATGTTTAATTGAAGATAAGTTATCACTTAATCAATCAATATGTCTATGTGTTGTTTGATTATAACTTGTTCTTGTCTTTTGATTAACATGCTAGGCTAGATTTATCTTGTGTTTGCTTAGATCTAATGAAACCTAGCTATTGATTATTGGTTATTAGTGTGTTATTAATTGTATTGGATGATTGTTTATCGATGTTAGGCTTAAGAAAACTGGCTAACTTCCTATACGGTAACTTGCTTGAACGTCTTAAGAAACATGAACCAATGCGTACTAAGGTTTTTATGGTTGTATTTAATGCATGAGCGAATTCTAGTGATCCCATGTTAGGAGCTTCCTAGCCGGCTCGACATAGGAGTGAAGTAGGAGCTCATAGAGTTGGGGAAGTACGTACGCCACCCCACGATTGGTATTAAGGAATACACCCGTCATCCACGCAATTAATACACACTAATCAACCGGTAAATGATGCGTGCGATGTGTCGTTGCGGTTTAGCAGTATTAATGCCTACTCAAGTTTTAAATTTATATTTAGCCGACTTATCAATAACACACACACTTAACGAGCAGTGTACCCGGTCAGTATGAATATAATGGTAAGTAGAGTGTCGATCACTAAGAGTGGAACGTATTATCTCGTTATTCTAATCAGTATTTTAATATTCTAACGCAAGGGGGTTCAGCCTGAGAGACTGGCACGATTTGGTTGCAATTAAATAATAAACTAAACCAATAGGCACGAATCAGCGAATAGCACACACGTACACAGATAAATACTCGAGACAATAAGAAGATCTGTCCTTATGATTAAGTAGTTTGTCACTTGTTTTATTGATAGCTTTATATGAAGTGTATGTAGTTAATCCTTTCTCGTTGGTCCTGTTCTTATCGGCGAGTAAACCCTTAATGATTACTTATGTCTAAAAGTTATTCCTAAGTGATCAATTTAGTAACAACCGTGGGAGCCACATTATTTTCCGCAGTTAAATGCGCAGGCCACTAATAAACACAGAGGTTATCAATGCACTAATAAGTAGTAACCAAAGACATCAACATATAAACTTTAATTGATGGGAAAGCAGTTTTAAGGGAGTGCAATCTTTCCGTTGTCACATTACACAAGCCATCAATCCTGATGAATTAAAGTTTACTAACACAATAAAACAAAACTACTTAATGAATTAAACACATGCAGCACCTTCTTACAGCTCTTGTATCTTCGTTCGGGTGTGTCTTGTGCTGCCTATTCGACTGAATTCATCCTAGGTTTCTGTACTTCGGTCTTCTGTCTTTTTAAAAACTAGCTACGGAATTCGTCTGGTCTTGGGGTATTTATAGTTTCGGTCTGAGGGTAAGATGTGGCGCATCTAGTAAGTAGATGCGGCGCATTGACTTAACTTCGCGTGGGGTCCAAGATTATAATATTCAGAAATATTCGTACACCGCCAGAAGATGCAGAGTAACTCCATTTATAGATGCGGCGCATGTCCTCTTGTATCTTGGATCGTATCTGGTGAAATATTGATAGTGATGCGCCGTATGTAATGAGCAAGATGCGGCGCATCTGGAGCAGAATAGTCTTGATCTTGTGCATTTCGGTAGACTCTTAACTTCTTGCATGTTTTGCTCCATAATTAGTCCAAAATCGCCAAGTTTCACCAAATGCTTGTTTTCAACTGAGAATTACAAAAGTAAACGATTAAGTATCAATCCTCATACATAATATAATAAAACAAGTCAAATTAATAGGATAAATGATAGTAATAAAATGTACTTATTTGAGTTCATCAAATATCCCCCCACTTGAACTTTACTTGTCCCCAAGTAAACCTTAGAATTAATCTTATGAAAATGTATCCTAAAAGATATTAGGATTTATTTTTATATTTAAGCACGTATTCATTTTTGTCATAATCACATAACTAAACACTTAACGAATTAGAAGTAAAATAAAATAATTTGATAAAAGCAAATCTAATCGTTTAACTGTCCAGTCGCGACGAATATTCTATCATAAGCTTGACAAGTATACACATCTCCCCCACTAAAGCCAAGGAATAACAAGTCTAAAGCGGTAAAAAGGGTTTTGAGGTTTAAGGGTTAATTATTCTTCTTAATCTCTATCGATCTCAAATTCCAGAAAAGGGGACAAAATCACAAATACATGATCGAATCCACGAACACGATACTTGCAATTGCTCAAATCCTTAACTCGAATAGGCTAAAGATAGGTCCAAACTTCACCAATAATAATATATCAAAAAGGGCGACAAAATCATAAATACATAGCCGAATCCACGACTACGATACTTAAGATTGCTCAAATCCCTAATCTCAATAAATCAAAGGTTTGGTTGGATAAAGAATAATACAGGGTACAGATAATATTTGGGATATAAATTGGTGTAAAAAATGAAAAATAAACAAAACAAATAAATTAAAATCCTAAGTGTGGTTAA
Organism: Artemisia tridentata subsp. tridentata; assembly: GCA_021014915.2. Classification (NCBI taxonomy): domain Eukaryota; kingdom Viridiplantae; phylum Streptophyta; class Magnoliopsida; order Asterales; family Asteraceae; genus Artemisia; species Artemisia tridentata. The sequence goes on from CP139508.1 coordinate 79,878,075, forward strand.
TCACTATCCCAACCATCCCATGAATAAGACTCATATCATTGAATAACTCACGCTTTAACACTTGAAACACACGCTTTAGGTAGACACGAATTATACTCAACAAGATCTTAATCAAAGAATAAACCTTAGTTGGCGTTCCCATAACTGCCAACTCCCATTCAATCCATAGATATAGTACAACAATTAGTGGTGATATCGACCACTTACACAACTTTACATTGTTGGTTTAACAAACTTCCAACTTTCTTTTTTTTTTCTTTTTCTTTTCTATTTTTTTTCGAATTTTTTTTTTTTTTTTTTTTTTTTTTTTTTTTTTTTTTTTTTTTTTTTTTTACTTGAAACATAAACATAGATGTGTAAAATTTCACCACATCACTATAATGATAATTCTGGATAATTTTTCCATATTTTTCATAACTTCAGAAATAACGGTAATAGTGAAAGTAGTAAACACACGAAAAATAAACTCAAAGATATACAATATTTACTTTCACTCCAATTGCATTGTGCAATTTCCCGACCTAACCAAAGATAATGAATTACGCACGCGAACACAGGTAATGTAAGGAAACACACTTTGCCTAAAGCAATTAACCAACCACAGATTTTAATCCACAGGGTAGGCTAAGGTGTAAGGGTGTAACGAAACATTTTAACAAAGGTGTAAGAAACGAAAGGAATGGCTCTGAGTGTTTTTCTAGGGGTATCTTACTCTAAAAGTGAGAGTAACAAAAGGGTTTATACGGGGGTTAACTAACCAGTGTAGTTAGCTAATAACACAAAACATATAATAGGCTATTTGGGTGTAATCCTAGAAATTTACCAATTTAGACAAGTCATTCCAATTATATCAATAATACTTATTATGGTGGTCTCGAATAGTATACAAGCCAAGTTCTAAAGTTTACAAGTCACCGGCACACTCATAGATTTGTGAATTTTGAAAAATCACAATTTTTGAAAATAACGTCATGTGTGCAGCTATGCAACTTAGACTTTAAACAAAAACATGCTAAAAATTTTAAGTTTGATATATTAAGCACATTTTTAGCATATTTTGAAAAGTTTAGGACAAGTAAGTGTTGAGTGTTCTAATTCTCCAATCCCCCCACTTAAGTTAAACAACATCCTCGTTGTTTGTATAAAAGGTTAAAAACTGGAAAATAAAAGAATTAGAACAGAAAAACTCCCCTGAGATTTGCTCGGTATGATCCTCCATTTGTATAAGAGCAAAAATAATCTTTCTTGTGGATGAGAACGTTTAAGCTTCATATTAGATGTATCCACAGGAAATGCAGGAATCTAAAATACCACCAAGGCTTTAAAACATACCTAAATTAAGAAAGGTTCAAACTTGCATAATACATTAGTAGTTAGGAAAAAAAATAAAACTTAAAAATTAAAATGAAAATCATCAGGTCAGTCGATGCGCCGTATCTTATGGAAGAAGATACGCCGTATCGAGCCTGGAATAAATACGGATCAGAATAAAAGATGCGCCGCATCCTTAACCAGGGATGCGCCGCATTAAAATAAACTGATAAAAAGTTTTAAAGTCGAAAATATAAATATGCGGAAAAATAAAGATATGACCATTGCAAGAGATGCGTCGCATCTCAGGATTGAGATGCGCCGTATCCTCTGCGGCCTGAAACAAAAATAAAATAAAACGAAATAAAGGATAGGATGCGTCGCATCTGTTTACTAGATGCGGCGCATGTGTTCAGCAACCAGACTGCTAACAGTCTGTTGTAATTTGGCTCATTTCATGGTTCATCAAGGTCATTAAGTTCAATGTAGTCCCCATCGTAACGTTCAGGTGATTTATCACGCACTAATACTTCATCCATAAAATTGGCTTCAAAGTCAAAGTCTATCAGTTCTCCGAATTCTTCCATTATCCTTCTGAAATAATCACGAAAGCATCAGTAGGATTTGTTCGCTAGAATAGAAATTAATGAATTCAGAAACGGATATAAGAATAAAAATAGCTGATATCTGCAGACGATGCGCCGTATCCAAAAAGTTGGATACGCCGTATCGTATAATCGTTAAAATTAAATCAGACTTTATTCAGAAAATAGATACGCCGCTTAGAAATTAGAATGCGCCGTATCAATTTTAATTATCAAAAATCGATATTTATTAAAAATTAAATGCGTCGTATTAACAAAAGTTAATGCGCCGTATTTTCGTTACGTTTCAAAATATAAGATTTTTGATTCAGAAGATGCGCCGTATCGATAAAAATCGATACGCCGTATCTGTTTAATAATTCGAAAACTGTTTTTAATTAAAATAATAGATACGCCGTATCTGCTAAAGCAGATGCGTCGTATGGCGTTAACGTTTAGAAATTTTTTTTTATCAAAAACAGATACGCCGTATCTTGGGGAAAAGATGCGTCGTATCGAATTAATTAAACGCGTTGTATTTTATAAAAATTAAACGCAATACGCCGTATCTATGAAAATAGATGCGCCGTATCGTTCGATTAAGCTCAGTACAACGATAGCAGAACACAAAAATACGAAAAATAAAAACAAATAAAAACACAAACGAAAATAAACACAAATAAAAGCACACAAAAACAAGAAAATATGCAAAATAATACAATGAATGCAAATTAATCTAATACACAAAACAGTTAGCAGTTAGATTAAAAAATTAAAAACCTAATTAAAATACTAATCAAATTAACAGATAATAACAATTCACTCCCCGGCAACGGCGCCAAAAACTTGATGCGTGCGATGTGTCGTTGCGGTTTAGCAGTATTAATGCCTACTCAAGTTTTAAATTTATATTTAGCCGACTTATCAATAACACACACACTTAACGAGCAGTGTACCCGGTCAGTATGAATATAATGGTAAGTAGAGTGTCGATCACTAAGAGTGGAACGTATTATCTCGTTATTCTAATCAGTATTTTAATATTCTAACGCAAGGGGGTTCAGTCTGAGAGACTGGCACGATTTGGTTGCAATTAAATAATAAAATAAACCAATAGGCACGAATCAGCGAATAACACACACGTACACAGATAAATACTCGAGACAATAAGAAGATCTGTCCTTATGATTAAGTAGTTTGTCACTTGTTTTATTGATAGTTTTATATGAAGTGTATGTAGTTAATCCTTTCTCGTTGGTCCTGTTCTTATCGGCGAGTAAACCCTTAATGATTACTTATGTCTAAAAGTTATTCCTAAGTGATCAATTTAGTAACAACCGTGGGAGCCACATTATTTTCCGCAGTCAAATGCGCAGGCCACTAATAAACACAGAGGTTATCAATGCACTAATAAGTAGTAACCAAAGACATCAACATATAAACTTTAATTGATGGGAAAGCAGTTTTAAGGGAGTGCAATCTTTCCGTTGTCACATTACACAAGCCATCAATCCTGATGAATTAAAGTTTACTAACACAATAAAACAAAACAACTTAATGAATTAAACACATGCAGCACCTTCTTACAGCTCTTGTATCTTCGTTCGGGTGTGTCTTGTGCTGCCTATTCGACTGAATTCGTCCTAGGTTTCTGTACTTCGGTCTTCTGTCTTTTTAAAAACTAGCTACGGAATTCGTCTGGTCTTGGGGTATTTATAGTTTCCGTCTGAGGGTAAGATGCGGCGCATCTAGTAAGTAGATGCGGCGCATTGACTTAACTTCGCGTGGGGTCCAAGATTATAATATTCAGGAATATTCGTACACCGCCAGAAGATGCGGCGTAACTCCATTTATAGATGCGGCGCATGTCCTCTTGTATCTTGGATCGTATCTGGTGAAATATTGATAGTGATGCGCCGTATGTAATGAGCAAGATGCGGCGCATCTGGAGCAGAATAGTCTTGATCTTGTGCATTTCGGTAGACTCTTAACTTCTTGCATGTTTTGCTCCATAATTAGTCCAAAATCGCCAAGTTTCACCAAATGCTTGTTTTCAACTGAGAATTACAAAAGTAAACGATTAAGTATCAATCCTCATACATAATATAATAAAACAAGTCAAATTAATAGGATAAATGATAGTAATAAAATGTACTTATTTGAGTTCATCACTAATCAACCGGTAAAAGATAGTTAGGGAGTAAGGAAATCTAAGTACACACATTTCTCTCCACATAAGTTTCACAACCTTTTTCATTTTCAGTTATTTTATTTTATTTGCATTTGTAGTTATTTGGGTTAGTTGACTAGCAACTAATTCTGCCCACTCCTTCAAACCCGAGATTTTACTTGCTTTCATAAAAATATAAAAATACAAAAAGAATCTTCTCTCACCCTTAGACCTAATTAGAGTAGTTTTTCAATCCTAACGACACTATTCCCTGTGGAGAACGATCAATCCCCCGTACTTACCACTACACTATACTACATCGGTCAGGTACACTGCCTGGTGGGGTTGTAAGCCTCTTGAGATCCCTCGAGAGGTAAAACCTGTTGTAAGGTTGCAAAAACACGCATCAAGTTTTTGGCGCCGCTGCCGGGGAATAGTTATTGTTTAGGTTGAATTTTTATTTTATTAGGTCTACTCACTAGATTCCTTTCTAGTGAGATTTTTATTTTCTTTTTATTAGATTTCTTTAGTCTATCTTTTTCTTTGTGCCATTTGTTTGTAAAACCATTTTCATTTGTCACCATGGCGGATGAAATTCCATTTAGATCATTAACAATAGAGGAACAATTACTTTACACGGATAGATTTGCTTCCTGTTGTTCCAATGAATTTTTAAGTGATCTTAGATTTATACAAGAGGAGATGGGTATAAAGTTTGATAGGTTTGATGAATTATGTGCATGTGTGGCTTCTATTAAACAATCATTGTTAGGATCAACTCCTTTTAATAAGACCCTTTGGAAAAAATTTGAGGAAAGCCTCCTAACCGTGAACCATAAGTTTAATGAATTAATGGGTTCGTATACATCACAACTTGAGGAAACAATTGAGGAGGATTTAGCCGAACATGAGCATATTGAGCAAAAAGACCTAGGTTTTATGATCAATGACTTTGAATCTCAAGGAACACATGATGAATCCTTTAGGCAAATTGAACATAGTAATCATGTTATCGGGGAAGATTCTTATGAATCGGACTTAGAACTTGAAATGGCTAGAGAAGGATTTGAGATACTTAGGAACATGTTTGGGTTAGATTCTACTAAAACACATGATGTGGATATAATTGATATAGAGACAAGGAAGGATGAGGTAAATAACACAAACCTACAAAGTACCCCACAAGTCCTACCATCATTCGAGGCATACACACCGCCCGTGACATACCCGGAAGAAGTAGAAGGGACTATAGGAACCCCAATTGAAGTAGAACCTTTGGAAGAAACAAAACTAGAAGAAATAGGATAAATGATAGTAATAAAATGTACTTATTTGAGTTCATCACTAATCAACCGGTAAAAGATAGTTAGAGAGTAAGGAAATCTAAGTACACACATTTCTCTCCACATAAGTTTCACAACCTTTTTCATTTTCAGTTATTTTATTTTATTTGCATTTGTAGTTATTTGGGTTAGTTGACTAGCAACTAATTCTGCCCACTCCTTCAAACCCGAGATTTTACTTGCTTTCATAAAAAATATAAAAATACAAAAAGAATCTTCTCTCACCCTTAGACCTAATTAGAGTAGTTTTTCAATCCTAACGACACTATTCCCTGTGGAGAACGATCAATCCCCCGTACTTACCACTACACTATACTACATCGGTCAGGTACACTTCCTGGTGGGGTTGTAAGCCTCTTGAGATCCCTCGAGAGGTAAAACCTGTTGTAAGGTTGCAAAACCACGCATCAGTGCCATCAAAGACATGGTCATGGTACCTCCACAACTATGTAAGCTCAGGCACAGATCTATCATAGCATACAACAATAACAAACTAGCATGGTAAGAGAAATAAGATAGTACTCAAAAAGCATGGCAAACATAAGCATAGCATGGCAGAGACATTTAGATAAATGTCAGAATGAATAAATAAGAATGACAATCATACAATGAAAGTCATGAGTCAAATAAGGGAATCATATCAGGCATAGGATCTCAAAGGTTCATAATCAAAGGTTCGAAATCAAATGGTTCATAGCAAGGTTCAATTCAAAGGTTTCTATCAAATGTCCATTTAAAGAAATCTTTTAATGATGGTTTTCATAAAAATGATCTTTAAAAACGGTTTTCATAAAGGTAGTCTTTAAAAGTAGTTCTCATAAAAGTTTAGTAAAATTTCGTATAAAAGTGGTATCGCATCGTTCATAAACATCATTTTAAAATTAGTTTTTCTCAAAACATTTCCATGATAAAATTTAGAAAGGTTTTCACATCCAGTTACAAAATCAAATGAACCTTCTAAGCATCAAGTGATTCGAATACTTATGTCATAGGGTCATAATGACGAATGTCAAACGGATCATGAAGAACGAATCAAAGTATAAGGGAACATAGCAATGGCTTAGGGAATCCTAATAAATCAAGATCAAGAAAATCATGAGAACGAAAGCACCCTTACTGAAAAAGGGTAGAATATCTGTACCTTAGACCGCAAGTGAAAACACAACTAGAAACATAAAGACCGGAAGCAACTCCATCTTCAGCGAATCTACACGAATTTATGATCGTCTTATTACTAACTTATCTTAAATCGAATTTCTCATTTTAGTCGGCTTTCCATTTTTAGTAACTTTCCTTATTTAGTAACTTTCCATATTTAGTAGGTTTCCATATTCAGTAACTTTCCAAAAATAGTAACTTAAGGTTCATAATGCCATTTATATAAGTTTAGGGATTATAGTGTCATGATGGTAAGATTAGGGTTACTATTGTAATTATGCCAAAGTTAAGGGTTAATATGAAAATTAGTCAAAACATAAGTTAAATACTCTTAAAATGATAAGTAGCTTATTTAAGTTCCAAAAGTTAAGCAAATGAGCTTATAAGTGTTTAAAACAATTAATTACTTAATTTCAGCATAACCATTGAAATCAGACCCGACTTTAGCTAATTTTTTTTACACACCTTAAACGAGCTCATAAAATTCTATAATTTTACCCAGGTGTACCTATATGTCTTAAGTATTTTACATAATTTTTCCAGATTTTATTGAGTAGTGCAAGTACCAACAAAAAAATCAACATTCACAACTTGTACCCGAATTCTATCTGATGGAACACCCCGAAAGTATGTAATTATTAACCCAGGTTAGACATCTCAGAAAAATCTGAAAAAAATACACAACGTACTTCAAATACTAAATTTCATTCCGTAAAAATTTCAGGACATAACTCGTTTTAGATTTTAAATTAAAAATCAAGAACCACGACTGAATTTCCAGACATCCGAATTCAGTTTTGACTCTTGAAATTGTAAATTCAAAAAGTGTATCTTCCCGACCTCTAAAAATTACAAGGCTTATATTTCCAGAAAGCTCTTTTCTTAAACTTACTTTTAGACTCAAGAAACACTCAAAAATACGTTACCATCATCAAGATATACTCAGATCAATTCGACATTAATTTCTATCAGCAAACTGGGTTCACGATTTTATATGATCAATTAGGGTTTTTCATTTTCATTATTTATTTCTTGATACAAGCAATTATATTCGACATCAAAACAAACCTAGGTCGATTCATATGTGTTTTAACATGTTCATATTAATTCGAATCATAATCACAACAATAGGTCAATCGTATTAGGGTTTTCATATTCGTTATTTTATGTAAACATGTTATCATTTTATGTGATCTTGTTCTATTATCATACGTATGTTAAATTCGAAAAGGACATCAAGAATGAATCAAATATGGCAAGGATTAAACAAGAAAGGATGATACAAATTTACCCTTGAAGACCAAACGAAGAACAAGAACACCAAATCAACCAAGAATCCGAGCACACCAACACCCTCTCTTCTCTTCTTGATTAGGTCGAATAGAAGAAACAAAAACATGGTTCGATTAGGGTGTTGTTCCAGAAATTTGAATGAATTAAATAAGATGTGTATTTGATTACCTTATGTGTGATACGAATTAGGACAAGAACACGAGATCAAGATCACCAAGAACCTCCTTTTTGCTGCTGCTACTGATCGAACAGGAGAGAAAACAAGGGAGATAGCAGCCGAATTTTTTAGTGAGAGAGAGTTTTAGGGTTTGATGAATTTTCGGTATAGGGAGGAAAACAAACCGTGTGTATTGATTATGTTAAGCAAGGAAAGGACTAAATTTGTGGGATGATTTACCAATCAAATAAATGCATAATTATCCTTTCATTTACTTGGACCGAAAATTTGTGTATATAACACATAAAATGTCGCCTAGCATTAGGCTAGGATTTGTAACATTTGTTTTGTGATAATGAAATTATAATGTAAGGTTTTTATTTGCTAAATCTTATTAGGTAGTTTAGGATTTTAATTATCTTAGGTTAAGTACATATGACACTCACTTGTATGGTTTTATAAGTTCTTAAAATTTCAAAATTAGAGGGTATTTTGGTCATAACCAGTAAAAGCAAATAACGTGCTGTTTACTTTCCTACACCTTTGATGAATCCCTTATGTAACATTACTAAGGTACTCAAAGAGTGTATTCTAATTTGTAAATGATGGAATATCCATCAATGCAATTAACTTGAAAGAATTGGGTATGCAATTTCTTCCTTAGTTAGGTCTACAATCCCCATCATGGTACGTAGCACCTTTAAATGGTCAAAGCATAACAACTAGATCAAACATTCTAGTTTGCCTTTTACCATTATGCGGTAATTAGTCTAGCTTCTAATTTTAATAACTCCAAACCATGCAATTTCTTAAAAATTTTCCATGAGTTATTTCTTAGAATTTAGACAATTCTAATTATCCTATTATACCTTTCTCATTCATGAAAAGGAATAGGATTAAGTCTTACTCTTCACACGGAAAGTAGACTAGGTTTATTCTTTCAGTTAAGTTGACTCTATCTAAAGACCCCTACGGGTGCAGATCAACTTTCCACTAAAGAATGCCCCACGTTTACGGTTTTTAACGTTGCATTAAATACATTAAAAGAATTTACAAAAATTCAATTTCAGTATTTTGATAATAACTTTTCAAGAAAATTAAACACCCATGGTAAAAACAACCATTTAATTTTCATTGAAAACTAGGATCCAAATTGACGTCGTTTCATCACATCAGCTTTGGCTGCTAGCAATGAAAGTACTCAATAAGGTACGGGTCTATCCCAATTGCCAATATCCAATTGCAATTCCTAGAATCATGGGACTTACATTATTTTGCCAACTTCAGTTGCAAATGTAAGCATGTTTCATCCCCAAATCTTTATGCCTTGACGCCGTTCCATCACATTCAGCTTTGGCTGCTAGTGATGAAAGTGCTCAATTAAGTTAACCAACTTAAGAAACTGTAAGTTGACGTCGTTCCATCACATTCAGCTTTGGCTGCTAGTGATGAAAGTACTCAATTTACCCTTAGACTCCCACCCTTTGAACATCACATTCAGCTTTGGCTGCTAGTGATGTAGGATGTAACCTTATGTGTTTCCTCTTTAGTTGGATGGCATATTACTTAAATTTAAGGGTATAAATTTTTGATGTGTAATCAAAAATATGTACAAAGATGTCATGCATTCATCTTTGTATCATATGTTTTCTACGAAAAACTGTTTACTCATTTGCAGCTTAAATCAACAAAATTTAATTGATGGCGTTGAGAAACTTACAACATTGCCTTAAGATGCTTCGTACTTTTTCATGGTGTACTTGGTAAGTCTATTATTGACGCACAGGCGAGCGGAGGGGCAAACGTCCGCCGAAGCTAATTAAAAACGCGCCCCTTTCGGATGACAATTTAATGTCAAGCCTCCTTATACCCACTTTATAGTTTGTCAATAATAGGTCCGCCGCTTCGACCACTTTTGTACAGTCGCATCAATCAATTAAAACTTTAAGATTTAAAGCTTAAAACATTTATGTAGTAAATTATTAATTGCTAGTCTCGCCTGGGAGCAAATTACCGTGAGAATTGAACCACTTTTGGCACATAAGACTTGGCAATTAAATAGTTTACTACAAAGGTTTCATAGTTATTAGGTTCATTTATTTTTTTTTATTCAAAAAATTACCCTCTTTGATGTTACAATCCATCATAATTAAACACAAAGATCAAGTAAATTAAAAAAATAAACAAACATTCAATAACACATATATGATCATTTACAATATCATATAGCCACATGCAAACCTTTTGATAAATCCTATTAATAATCTATATGAATTTTTTAATGTATCTAATTAGTAAAACTCCCATTGGTTTTCGAGCTCATTGTGCCCAATGGTCCACAGACGCCAAATAGCTTGGCCGCGTAAGTTTTAATTAATTAGATACTACATTGCACATAACCAATTAATTAATATTTAATTAGGGTCTTCCCTAATTTCAGATTTATCTTAAAAACCATGTAGCAATTATTAACACAAAACATTCCATGACAAAACATGCAAGATTTTGTCATGGATCCCATATTGCACTTATAATCATGTAGTCACATATTATCAAGCCAATATATTAGTACGCATACAATTAATGACATCACTTAGGTACTCATTAATTAAACACTTAAAATTTTCATGCAATCCTAGGGTTTCTACAAGATTTTACATAAACTAAAACCCTAAAAATAAAAAAATGGGTGTCGACCCAAATTAAAAAAAATTAGGGTTTGTAAAATAAAACCCTAGAATAAACATGATTGCATGTATCTATTCAACAAGATTCAATTTTAAGGTTTTTAGTAATTAATTACATGTTAAAAACGGGCTCATGATGCCACTGTTGGAATATGTGAATCATAAAAACTATAAACACATAAACATAACAACATAACATCAAAGCATGCACAGCGGATTTGGATCTACAATAACATGTAAATAATTAACTAAATTTAAATAGATGCATACCTTTTTGATTCCTAGCAAGAACAAGGAATCGTGCACTCCAAGAACAAGGTATAAACCCTAATTAGGGTTTAATGGGGATCGACTACACCTTAGTCGAATAGGGAAAAATAACACAAGCTAAAGGAAGCTTGTACTCCGTTCTTATACACACGTAATACTAGCGTTTCAATGGGAAAAGCTAGGTTCAAGATTCACAAACAAAACCCTAACTTATGTTGTAGTAAATTCGGCACACCCAAGGTGTTTGGGAGTTGGATACCAATCGACTACAAGAAGAGGAAGGAGAAGAGAATAGGGTTTTAGCTTGGAACAAGATTAGGGATTAATGAATACAATGGGATTGTATTTATAGGCAACCCAAACTTCTCCTCCAAGCTACCAAAATCGACAGCATAAACCCCTAGGGGTATTTCGGCCGACTTTTCCATCAAGAAAGGATTTCTAGATCCTTCTTGATCCCTATTTTCATCCTTGGTCCTTGTAGTTAATATTTAACGTCCGTTAACCAAACTCCGTTAAATACTAACGACCGTTATGTGTTAGTTTGTGAAATGAATAAATAAAATATAAAAATATATTTAATTATTCAAACCATTGAGACTCTTACGTATTGTGTGCAATCCTAAAGTCTCGGGTTCGAAACCGGACATACAAATATTAATTTATATCCACAAACTCTAACAATCCATTCATATTAAATAGCCATAACTAAATTTCAGGAAGCAATAAGAGTTACTCGTACCTCTCTAGTGACCCGATCCCATACAACAACTTCTTATTGGCATCAGCCGAGGCAAACATAGAAACATCAGGAGAGTAATGTATCACGGTAATTGCACCACGATGCTTTTCAAGGATAACATCTTCAGTAAGAGAGTCTCCATTGACTGAATATATTTGCAGTTTACCATCTTGCCCACCCACAATGGCTTCACTTCCATCTGGTGCTATTGAACATGCAGACACAGTAAACCCAAGTTTAATAGTTGACAAGATCTGTGTACCACGAAGGAGGACAACACCTTCCTCGATTGCCATCAATGCAAGTTCATGATTATTAATAGACAAGCTCAAGTCCTTTGGTTGTGTGCCAATGTCAACAATATCACTACACCATTCAGCGCTTGTAGCGACAACGCAATGTTGTCGCTAAAAGTGCGAAAGTTGTCACTATAAGTGTATTTGTGACAACATGTTGCCACTAAAAGCGTTGTCGCGACAAGTGCGTCGCTATAAGTTATTGTGACAACATTTTTCGCCTATCGCGACAACAGGTTTGACCAAAAGTTCGACTTGTTGACCCATATCCTTTTTTGTGACAACCCTTTTAGCGACAACCGTTGTCACGAAAAGTTGGACTTTCATTGACCGAATTCTATTGTGACGACTTTGTAGTAACAATAGTCAGTCGCTAGAAGTTTGACAATTTTGACCAAGTTTCTTGCGACAACCTTTTAGTGACGAACATTTTGCCACTAAGAGGTTTGACTTTTTGACCAAACCTATAGCGACAACCTGTAGCGACAACATGTTGTAACTGGAAAAAAAATAAAAAAGTATTACCACTAATCGCGACAACATTTCTAAGTTGTAGCGACAACATGTTGTCACTAAAAGTGGCATCTGGAAAAAACCAGCTAGGCTGCTTTTGTCGCTCTTTCCCAGGTTTTCCAACCCTGTTTTCCAGATTTTTCCGCAACCAAATTTTCCAGATTTTCAAATCAACACAACCAATAACTAAAGCAAACTACATTCCATAAAATGTTCAAAGACTACATGGTTTAATGACTTAGTTCGACGACATAAATGTAAATTGTTCAACATCATAAACATAAATTGCCCAAAATGAGAAGTTGTTCAACATACCAAACTAAACAAGTTCAAATAAACAACCTACTCACTTACGGACTCGGCCGCATCTTCTTCTTCATTAATGTTCATAAACAGTGAGGGGTCAAGCACAGGGAGCGGTGGCAAATCGATGATGTTACACTCCGCTAAGTGTTCATGTAGGTTCATAACATGCTGTTGCATAAGGAGTTACTTCAAAGGATTAAAATAAATTGGCTTTGCATGTTACAGACCAAATTTTGTGGATTTTTGAAATTGGACTTTTGGTCCTCGTAAGATCTTCTGAGGACTCTGTGGAGCCATGTGTCTAATAGAAAGTTGTCATCCACGACATTCACGCATTCCACGACATCTTTGTAGTCCTCGCTGGTTTTCCATTGGGACACATGGCTCCTCACAAGTTCTTAAGAGGACCAAAAGTTCAGATTAACAACATGCTTTTTGTTGGGTTTAAAAGATACTGCTGCTACTTTGAAGATTCTGCTGCTAAGTGTTTTATTCTGCTGCTCATGGTTCTAATGGAAATATACTAAATATGATTCTGCTGCTAGGCATAATCATTCTGCTGCTAGTATATTCATTCTGCTGCTGATGATATTTGAAGAATGATGAAATAAGCTAAGTGTCAAACTGCTGCTAGCCTAAGATGATTCTGCTGCTAGAGTTTGATTCTGCTGCTTATCAGATATGTATAGTTTGTTTATGGTAAAGATACGATTAGATATTATTCTTGTATAGAAAGTTTTTGTAACCGACTAGGACTCCTTATGTGTATAAAAGGAGGATCTAGGGTTAGGGTTAGAAGTCGATTGTTTAGCATACGTATTGTCTTGTATTCACTTCAAGGTTCATTGTAACCCTGTTACTTTTGAGTAACCGTATATTAATATATTGAGGTGAAGGTTGAGAGAATTGCTGTGTGTTATTGTTATTGTTATTGTTACTTCTTCTTAAGATTAATTACTAGTTTCCGCATAGTAATTAATAGATCATTCATAAGCAGTTTCTATACCTATTGCTTTAGGTTTATATCTAAAGTAATTAACAAGATCGTTAAGCTCAACAGGGATCAACAAGTGGTATCAGAGCTTGTGATATAGAAACTGATACTGAGAAGAATTTTGAAAAGCTCAGATCTGTTCATCATCAAAAGCAATGGAGTCGGAATCTCATCATATGGTTACTGCATCCAAGGTTCCAATGCTCAAGGTTGGAGAATATGAACTCTGGAAGATGAGGATAGAACAGTACATGAAGATGTGTGATTACACAATGTGGGAAATCATACAAACTGGAGATACTCTGCCTAAGGCTGGTGCTGATGGGCAAGTCTTGCCTATCAAAACCAATGAAGAAAAGGCTCAAAGGAAACTGGAGATTAGAACTCACACTATTCTCTTAATGGGGATACCTAATGAATACCAATTGACCTTCAAAAACACCAAGTCTGCCAAGGGTTGTTGGCAGCAATTGAACTCAGGTTTGGTGGGAATGCAGCCACCAAAAAGTCAAGGAAGAATTTGCTAAAGCACAAATTTGAAACTTTCACTGCATCAAGCAATGAAAGTATTGATGGTACCTATGACAGACTGCAAAAGTTAGTGAGTCAGTTGGCGCTTCTAAATGTCACTATTGCAAAGGAAGATATTAATCTGAAGTTTCTAAGGAGTCTTGCACCAGAATGGAATACTCACACAGTTGTCTGGAGGAACAAGGCTGATTTTGATGCCATGAATTTGGATGATTTGTATAACAACTTGAAGGTCTATGAAACTGAGGTAAAGGGTTCAACCAATTCTTCAAGTTCAAATAACCTTGCTTTTATGTCTTCTAATAATAAGACTTCTGGGAATATTCAAGAAACTCATTCTGTTGTTGGTCATACTGGTTCTGCTGCTAGTTCACAAGGTTCTACTGCTAGTTCTACAAATAGTGACACCATTAGTGATGCTGCTATTTGTGCCTATTTAGCTGAACTCACTACAAGTACTCCAGTAATGAGTCGGGATCTAGATCAAGTTGATCCTGATGATTTAGAAGAGATGGATTTGCATTGACAATTTGCAATGTTGACTATGAGGGCAAGAAGATTCTTGAAGAGAACTGGAAGAAAGCTCAAGTTTAGAAGGCAGAACAATGTGGGGTTTGACAAATCAAAGTTTGAATGTTATAACTGCCACAGAAAAGGGCACTTTGCAAGGGAGTGCAGAGCACCAAAGCAGATCAAGGAAAATCCAAGGCAGATTCCCATTGAAGATGCTAAACCTACTACTGCTATGGTCTCATGTGATGGCCTGGGAGATTTTGACTGGAGTGACCAAGCTGAGGATGGTCCCAACTATGCACTGGTAGTTGATGAAGAACCCAAAGAACAACACTTTGCTCTTATGGGTTACTCCTCCTCTGGATCAGACTCTGAGGTATCAAATGAATCTACATGTTCATTTAAATCTTGTTCAGATACTATAGAGGCACTGAAATCTAGTTATGATGCTTTAAGAGTTGAATTTGATAAACCCAAACTTGATAACTTAGGATATCAACATGGTTTAAAATCTTTAGAAAACGAGGTTGAGTTTCTTAATCAAATTGAGGGAGAATATGCTGATAAAATTCATACTCTTGAAACTGAGCTAATTAAGAAAGAATGTGAAATTAACATGCTTAATAAAAGAGTGGAAGAAGCTGAATTAGCTAGAGACTCAGCTTTAAGTGAAAAAGAAAAAACATGTTGTTAGGATAGATAAACAACAATATACATCTGTTCTAGCAAACAAAGCAGTTGAACCTCAGATTATTAAAAGAGGATGTGGCCTAGGATACAATGAAGTGGCTCCCCCACTTAAAAGTGCTTATGCACCAGCTAGGAAAGAATTGTCCTTTATATCTGAGTTAGCTGCACAATCTGTAGGTGAAACAAGTCAAGTAAACAATGAAACATCTGAAAAGACTAGTGCACCTAAGATTGATGAAAAATTGTCTGATGCACTAATCATTGAAGATTGGGAATCAGATAGTGATGATGAGCAGGTAGAAACAACATCAAAGGCTAAAAGGTTAGAGAATGTTAAACAAATTGAACCTAAAGTCAAGCATACTGAGTTTCTTAAACCTGTGCTAGGAAGTAGAATCTCTAGAAAAGTGGCTGAGTATGATGATAAACCTAGAGATTATCCTAGGAAGACTTGTGACTTGCCCAGAGGAAATCAGAGAAACTTGCACCAGGTGATCTCACACAAGTTAAGTAGTGACTTTGAACTGGTTAAGAAGGCATGTCACAGATGTGGTTGTTTTGAGCACTTGCAAGAAGATTGTTATTATTCAATACCTAAGAAAACTAGTGCTTCAAAACCTGTATGGAACCATTATACTAGGGTGAACCATAGGAACTTTGCAAGAAAGACTCACCCACATCCCAAAAGAAACATGGTTCCTAAGGAGATTTTATTAAGAAATGGTATTTCTAGGACTATTTCTCCTGTTGCACCACCAAGGCCCATTCCAAAGAAAACAGAGTTTTCTACTGCTAAAGCTAGCACCAGTATTTCTCATTCTGCTGCAAAGTCAAAAGTGGTTACTGATACTGTTATGGGCACTCATTTCTATGATGTTAAGGCCTCAGCTTGTTGGGTCTGGAAACCCAAAACCAGACACAGTAGTGCATCAATGGACTTCAAGAAATATGATTACTTTGATGCACAAGGCAGATCCAAGTCAGTAATGGCTTGGGTCCCAAAGAGAAACTAACTCTCTTACTTTTTGTGCAGGGCAATCTACAATTGGAGTTAAAGGATAAATGCATTTTTGATAGTGGATGCTCTGGACATATGACTGGAGACAAGAGCAACTTAGAAGATTTTAAGGCTTTTGATGGTGGTTATGTTGCTTTTGGCAATGATCCAAAAGGTGGCAAGATTGTTGGTAAAGGTACTATTAGAACAGGAAAATTGAATTTTGAAAAGGTGTATTTTGTAGAGGGACTTAAGTTCAATCTTTTTAGTGTCTCACAAATGTGTGACAAAAAGAATTTTGTTCTTTTTACAGACACTGACTGTCTTGTTTTGTCTCCCGACTTTAAGTTACCTCATGATTCAGAAGTACTACTTAAAGTCCCTAGAACAAACAATATATACAGTGTGGACATTAAGAACATCATTCCTAAAAGAGATTTAACTTGTCTTTTTGCAAAGGCCACCATTGATGAATCCAAGCTTTGGCATAGAAGATTGGGTCACTTAAATTTCAAAACAATAAACAAATTGGTAAAAGGAAACCTTGTCAGAGGGTTACCTTCAAAGATTTTTGAAAATTCTGAAACCTGTGTTGCTTGTCAGATGGGAAAGCAACACAGAGCTTCTTGTAAGTCCAAAGTGGTGAACTCTATTTCTGAACCCTTGTATATGTTGCATATGGATCTGTTTGGACCAACTTTTGTGAAGAGCTTGAATAAGAAGATGTATTGCTTAGTTGTCACTGATGATTTCAGTAGGTTTACTTGGGTGTTTTTCTTAGTAACTAAGGATGAGACCTCTGGAATTCTTAAGGCCTTCATTACAAGAATAGAAAACCTAGTAAATCACAAGGTCAAAGTAATCAGATGTGACAATGGAACTGAATTTAAGAATCATTTAATGAATCAGTTCTGTGAGGAAAAAGGTATTTTAAGGCAGTTTAGTGTGGCTAGAACTCCTCAGCAAAATGGAGTTGCTGAAAGGAGGAATAGGACATTAATTGAGGCTGCTAGGACTATGTTATCTGAGTCAAAGTTACCCACTACTTTTTGGGCTGAAGCAGTTAACACTGCTTGCTATGTGCAAAATAGGAGTAAGGTAGTGAAGCCTCATAACAAGACCCCTTATGAATTATTGCATGGTAGGAAACCTATGATAGATTTCTTAAAACCATTTGGGTGTCCTGTTACTATCTTAAATACCATTGATTCACTAGGCAAGTTTGATGAGAAAGCAGACAAAGGTTTCTTTGTTGGATACTCAACTAATAGCAAAGCTTTTAGGGTATTTAATCAAAGAACAATGCATGTGGAAGAAAATCTACACGTTAGGTTTAGTGAAACCATACCTAGTGTTGCTGGAAAAGGACCTTAATGGCTGTTTGATATTGATTCCCTAACCAAGAGTATGAATTATCAACCAGTGATTGCAGGTACAACTAACATGTCTGCAGGTACACAAACTAACCCCAATACAGGTACACAAGCAAAGAAGGATGCATCTGCAGAGGAGTTTGTTTTGATTGAAAAGTGGAAGTTTAATCAGTTCTTCACTCCAACAGATAAAGAGGGAAAGAGTTCTGATGATGATGCTGTTCATAAGGAAGTACCAAAGGATGATGCAGAAGGTGATGATGAACCTTCTAATGATGGCAAGAATGTTGAAAAGTCAGCAAAGCATGGAAGTTCAAGAAATGAAGCTAGCAGCAGTATCTCCCATTCTGCTGCTAAGCCAAATAATTCTGCTGCTACGCCTAGCAGTAGTATCTCTCATTCTGCTGCTAAGCCTAGTAGTTCTACTGCTGTCCCAAAGAATTCTGCTGCTGACTTTAATGAAAATGTTAATGATGATGTTGACTTTCCTCATATGCCTGAATTGGAGGAAATCTACTATGACACAGATGATGATGTTGTGGATGTTTTTGGAGCAGACGCTGATTTGACAAATATGGAGCCTACTATTCAAGTCAGTCCTACTCCAACTACAAGGATACATAAGAACCATCCTAAGGAGCAGATAATTGGTGATGTACAATCTGCTGTACAAACCAGAAGTAAAACAAAAGGGCTGAGTGATCTACTCCATCAAGGTTTATTTGCTCAATCATTGCATCAAAGAAATAGCCACAAGGACCTACAAAATTGCAAATTTGCCTGTTTCTTATCACAAGAGGAACCCAAAAATATTCCCAAAGCTATGCAAGATTCAAGTTGGGTTGAAGCCATGCAAGAGGAGCTGTTGCAGTTCAAGCTTCAAGAGGTCTGGACACTAGTTGATTTGCCTAATGGGAAGAGGGCAATTGGTATAAAATGGGTGTTCAGGTGCAAAAGAGATGAAAGAGGAATTGTGGTGAGAAACAAAGCAAGACTAGTGGCTCAAGGGTACACTCAGGAAGAAGGAATAGATTATGATGAAGTCTTTGCTCCTGTAGCAAGGATAGAGGCTATTAGATTGTTTTTGGCTTATGCCTCATTCAAGAACTTTCCAGTGTACCAAATGGATGTGAAAAGTGCTTTATTGTATGGAAACATTGATGAAGAGGTTTATGTGATGCAACCTCCTGGTTTTGAAGATCCTGACTTTCCAGATAGAGTATATAAGGTGGAGAAAGCACTGTATGGTTTACATTAAGCTCCTCGAGCTTGGTATGACACCTTGTCTAAGTATTTGTTATCTAATGGATTCACAAGGGGAACCATTGATAAAACTTTGTTCATCAAGAAAAACAAGAATGATATTCTACTAGTTTAGGTTTATGTAGATGATATCATTTTTGGGTCTACAAACAAGGTGTTCTGTGAAGAATTTGAGAAGCTCATGCATAACAGATTTCAAATGAGTTCTATGGGAGAACTCACATTCTTTCTGGGGCTTCAGGTTAAGCAGACAGCTGAGGGGATCTTCATCAGTCAAGACAAGTATGTGGCTGATATGTTAAAGAAATTTGGTTTCAATGATGTGAAGGCAGCTAAGACACCAATGGATAACAACAAACCTTTGCTCAAGGATGAAGATGGGGAAGAGGTTGATGTACATCTTTATAGATCAATGATTGGTTCATTGATGTATCTGACTGCTTCAAGGCCAGATATCATGTTTTCTGTGTGTGCTTGTGCCAGATTTCAAGTGTCCCCAAAAGTCTCACACTTGAATGTTGTCAAAAGAATTTTTAGGTATCTAAAGGGTCAACCAAAATTGGGCCTTTGGTATCCTAATAGTTCATCATTTGACTTGGTAGCATACTCAGATAGTGACTATGCTGGAGCTAGTTTGGATAGAAAGTCAACCACTGGAGGATGTCAATACCTTGGACATAGGTTAATCTCATGGCAATGCAAGAAACAGACTGTGGTGGCTAATTCAACAACTGAGGTAGAGTATGTGGCTGCTTCTAGTTGCTGTGGATAAGTACTCTGGATTCAGAATCAACTCTTGGATTATGGGTATAATTTTATGAACACCAAAATTTATATTGATAATAACAGCACAATGTGTATAATAAAGAATCCTGTTTTTCACTCTAAAACAAAGCATATAGAGATAAGACATCATTTTATTAGAGATTGTTATGAGAAAAAGTTAATTCAAGTGGTTAAAATACATACTGACAATAATGTTGCTGATTTACTTACAAAAAGTTTTGATGTGAGTAGGTTTCAATTTTTAGTTGCTAGTATTGGTATGATCAATCTTTAAAATCTTATCTCTGTATGATTTGTAAAAAGTTTTTGAGGATTTGTGCTGTTATTAATCAAATAAGTTGTTTCTAGTCTTTGCTACGTATGTTGTCTACTGCTAAGTTGGTTATTTTGTTATGAGATACTCTTGTTTGTGTTTTTGTGGTTTTGGACTAACCTTTTGCATGTTAAGTCATATGAGAATGGTTGATTGCTTAGACAAAGTTGATTATGAAGTTCAGGGGAGGATAAGAGTGAATAAACACAAAGATCATAAACGTTTATTCATTATGTGGTGCATTCATTACATAAGCTGAAATTACTTCATCCTGGACTTACTGAGAACCTAATCAACACAAAACAAAACCAAACACAAACCTAACACAACACAACTACTTCAGTTTCCCTTTTCCTTTTCCTTGGACATTTGGCATAGTTTTGCGGCCTCCTCTGCCACCCATGGCGTCAGACACCTTCTTGCAAGGGAGTGCCAGCACTACTGTTCTTGGTTTAGGTTCTTGCTTCTTCTCAGGAATAGGGATCCTCTTCATTGATGATGCAGCTTTTTCAAACTCTTTTGTTAAAAAGCCTGATAGCTCTTGAAGATAGTCATCATCAGATGAGTCAGAAGAGGAGGATGAATCATCCACATAAGGTGGAAGTTCATCTATTGAAGGTTCTTCAGACGAGGTTATTTCAACCTTTTTCTTTGAAAGGTTGTTTCTTGCGGTTGAAGTGTAGTTGGGTGGAAAATAGTTTTTCCAACCTGAACTTTCAGAATCTGAAGACGAGTCGGATGAGATTTCTATAATGTTTGAGGAGGAAGGATTCATTGTGATTGGAAAGTTGAAGATTTGTGTTGAAGATTTTGTGGAGTTGGTATTGATGATTTGAGGCTTTTTATAGAGTTAATGAAGGTTTAATTAAATGCGGGGTTGATATGAGGAATTAACTCTTGGGTTGGTATAAGGAATTAATTCCTTGATGGAATTAAATTGATTATGGTAATTTTGGTGGTGTTGACCAAAAGGATGGGTATTTATTTTGGGTAATCAGAATCCATTCTGCTGCTAAAGGATATGCTGCTGAAGGTTACACTATTGGATTCTGCTGCTAAATTTGAAAGTGAAGGGACTATTTTGCAATTTGGCGCGAATAAGCCCTAATTGGGTCTAGACGGGATAAAAACCCAATTCGATCTCATTAATATCTTTGTGCGCCCAAAATTGAATCTAATTTAAACCCTAACACTTATTTTCACCCTTCGATAAAAAACCCCCAAAATCAAAACCCTTGTTCACAATGTCGAGACGCACTTACTCTGATGAGCACAATCAGATAGCTTTTCTTCAGAAGGTCCCTGAGGCAGATGGATTCGCTGAAGTCATTGACTTTCTTAATGCTACTTCAATTAGGTATGCATTAACAGTTAATCCAACTATATATAGGTCCCACATGAGACAGTTTTGGTCGACTGTTACGGCTGAAACTCATCGTGGAGAAGAAATGTTAATTGCCATAGTAGATGAGGAAAGAATTGTTGTTACTGAAACATCTGTAAAACGAATTCTTCATCTTGCAGATGATGAAGCAACAACTTGTCTGCCCACTTCTACTATTTTTGAGGAACTTGAAAAACTTGGGTATGAGAGACCAAACACTAGATTAAAATTTTACAAACGTCTCCTCTGCCCACAATGGAAATTTCTTGTTCACACCATTCTACACTGTCTTAGTCCTAAAACAAGTGGGTGGAATGAGTTTAGTTCAAGTCAAGCTTCTGCTTTGATTTGTCTAGCCACAGGCCAACCATACAATTTTTCGGCTATGATTTTTGAAGGGTTGAAAAAGAATATTTCTGGAACTTCTTATCTTTATCCAAGGTTTTTGCAATTACTCATTGATAATCAGTTACAAGAACCTTTTGTCCGTGAAAAATGGGACTGTAACTAAAATGTTTAAACACTTAAGGAAAAATGGGACTGGTTTTTCTGGGAGAATAACTCCTTTGTCCCAACACATTTTAAACATTGCTGCTGCTGTTGCTCAGGGTGAAGAAGCTGAAAACCCCACAGCTTCCCATCACACACCCACTCCTGAAAATTCAAGTGAATCATCTCATAATGAACCCCAAAAGACCCAAACACCTAGGCATTCACAAGAAAAGAGCACTGAGTTACCTCAGACTAGTGCTAGTATGGAAGCAGATGAGGCTGCCATAGGTGATGGAGATGGCATGAAGGAAGGGGCTGACACTACTGTTTTCAACTTAGAAGTTGAACAGGCTAGTGTTAACATAAATAAGACCCCAACCTTGGCAACATCTACTGCTGAGGGTTCTCATGAACCTGATGCACATGATGGTAACCCCAGCCAAATGGCTAAAAAGGGGGGCTCAGCTGCTCAATCTAGGATTGAGACTGAGTTTCAGTCCAAAGATTCACCTCTCAGGGAAGGTAACACATCCCGAAGTGATGAGGACAGATATGAAACAAATGAGGAATTGATGGATGAAACTGTACAAAATGACAATGCCCATGATGTACCTCTCGGACCAGGTAACACAGGTCAAAGTACTGAGGCTAGAATTGAACTTGAAACAGAGGAATTGATGGGTAACACTAATGTACAAAATGTCATATCTAAGGATCCACCTCTCGGGTCAGGTAACACAGAACGAAGTGGTGAGGATAGTATGAAACAAATAAATGCATTGACGGAAAGATGTACCAAGTTGGAAGCTCAAGTTCTTGATCTTATCAAAACAGTCAAAAGTTTGAAGTTCAGGGTCAACTTTTTGGAAAGAAAGCAAAGGTCAAGAGCTACACTTGCTAGAAGGGTCAAGAAAGTGAATTCCAAACCAAGTTTGGGAGAGGATGCTCCCAAACAGGGGAGGATTGTAGAAGAAGTAAACAAGGGTCAAGGGGAGGCTGATATGGATGTGGATGTGAATGTTGGTGGTTTTGCTGAGAATGTAGTTGAACAAGTTGTTATAAGTGAGGTTGTTGCTAATGTTGATGAGAAGAAGACAGAGGATGATTCTGCTGCTGGTGCAGGACATTCTGTTGCTGGGTTAAAGGATTCTGTTGCTGATTTTGCTGCTGCATCAGATGATGATAATACTCCTATAGCCCAAGTAATGCTAAATCTTAAACAACAACCTTCACAAAAACCTAAATCTGCTGCTTCAAAACCTAAAGCTAAAGGAGTTGTCATTCAAGAACCTGTATCCATTCCAAAACCTGTACAACCAACCATTTCATCAACAGATAAAGGCAAGAGCATCTTGGTTGAAGAACCAAAGAAGAAGTTCAAGTTTATGGATGTTGCTGCTCAAGCACTACAAAATGAAACTGATGAAGAGGCTGCAAGGAGAATGGAAGCACAATGGCATGAAGAAGCTGAAATGGAAAGACAGAGACAATTAAAGGAGGACTGGGAAGTAGCAATGCAAACCCAAAGAGATGAAATAGAGAAGTACACCCTTGAGGAATGACAAGATGCTATAGATGATATGCTTGGAGCATTTAGAAAGAAGCAAAATGAAAAGAGGGGTGAATACAAGGAGAAGAAACATTCCAAAACTGATGAGTATAATTACATGAAAATGTATCTAAGGAATGAAGCCTATTGGAAGCCTAGTGCATTCAGAGGAATGAGTAGAGCTGCTGTTGCAAAGGCTTATTATGAAACTCATGCAAGAATTAACAGACCAATTGAGCCTATGACTGATGCTGAGGTTAAAAAGGTTACAAGAATGAAAGTGGCACCAAATGCTTATCTTAATCCTGAGTCAAGTGTTCAAAAGCCTAAAGAAGTAAGTGAAATTGTGAAAGAAAAGATTGTGAAAGAGAAAGAAGTAGTAGGTGATGCTGAGAAGGAACAAGAAGTTGTTGAAGAGACAAAACCTGAATCAACTATTGGTGTGAAAAGAACAGGAAAAAGGCTAAAGTCTTTTAGAAGGAAAAAGGCTAAAGTCTTTTAGAAGGAAAAAGAAAAGAGTTAAATCTGTTGTAATGAGTGATTCAGAAAGTAACTCTGAGGGTGAGAAGGAGTCAAAGGATGATGAGTATGGACCTGAAGAAGTAACTGCAGATGATATGAAAAGGATTATGGATTTTACAGTTCATAAACCTCAAGAAGAACCAGAGATAATAAATGCAGTTCCATTGGACGATAGATATCCAATCATCTCTTATACACATGATATTCAAGATGGTAGTGAAGCATGGTGGGAGATCAAAAGATCAAATGGTGCATGTCAGAAGTTTGTTAGATTCTCACAAATGTTGCATTACATGGATAGGGATGATATTGTACAGCTCTGGAGGTTATATAAGGAGAATTATGGGGATAGAAGACCAGATGTGATTTCTGAAAGACTACACTACTACTACCTGAAGAACATGTTTGAGCCTGATCCAAGAGATATGGAATGGATAGATTTGTTACACTCAACCAAGGTTCATAAATGGTATCTATTTCAATCATGTGGAGTACATGAGTTGATTGGTAAAGGTGTAGGTGTGTATATGCTGGTGGAGAAAGACTATCCCTTGAATAACAATACTGCTGTTATCACCCAGATGTTACAACATGGAAAGTTGAGGTTACAAAGACCATTTTTGTTAGATCATCAAGCGTATGAGTTGGTAGAAAAGTATAGAAAGATTCTGAAATCAAAGACTTCATAGTAGTAAGTGTTTGGAAGCATCCTCTTTGTGTATGTTTGTGCTTTGGAAGAAACTTGTATATTTTGGGAGAAAATATCAAGTTTAGGGGAGGATTGTTGGGTTTAAAAGATACTGCTGCTACTTTGAAGATTCTGCTGCTAAGTGTTTTATTCTGCTGCTCATGGTTCTAATGGAAATATACTAAGTATGATTCTGCTGCTAGGCATAATCATTCTGCTGCTAGTATATTCATTCTGCTGCTGATGATATTTGAAGAATGATGAAATAAGCTAAGTGTCAAACTGCTGCTAGCCTAAGATGATTCTGCTGCTTATTAGATATGTATAGTTTGTTTATGGTAAAGATACGATTAGATATTATTCTTGTATAGAAAGTTTTTGTAACCGACTAGGACTCCTTATGTGTATAAAAGGAGGATCTAGGGTTAGGGTTAGAAGTCGATTGTTTAGCATACGTATTGTCTTGTATTCACTTCAAGGTTCATTGTAACCCTGTTACTTTTGAGTAACCGTATATTAATATATTGAGGTGAAGGTTGAGAGAATTGCTGTGTGTTATTGTTATTGTTATTGTTAATTCTTCTTAAGATTAATTACTAGTTTCCGCATAGTAATTAATAGATCATTCATAAGCAGTTTCTATACCTATTGCTTTAGGTTTATATCTAAAGTAATTAACAAGATCGTTAAGCTCAACTGGGATCAACACTTTTTGTTTTGGGTCTTCCAAATAATAATGTACTCGTAACCTCTTTTGCTAGTATTTCTATTATATTACACACTTAGGTGCAAAAGGTTAATAACCGGTAGCAGAACCAGCCAACTATCGGTTATCTTTCCATAATGCGGGGGGCATATATGACTCGTTTAAACGGTTGTGGCTATGGGGTGCCAAAGATTAAACCCTTAACCTTATACTTCTTAGGTGCAAAAATGTCATACTCATTATCAACTGAGCTACGCGCCATTGGCTTATTATATTACATACTAGTAATATTTTAGAGCATTCGTTAATTATATTATTAGTCATGAGGTAAGATCACTAAAGAACACCTTTTTTTTAAAGAACAAATGGGTGAATCCTAATCATCTATTTTTTCATCAAAAAAAAAAAAAAAAAAAAAAAAAAACCATTTTTCATTTTTTTTAAACATTATAAGTATCTTACAAATGGTAAATCTTTAAGCTACAAAAACTATACTATCGTGACGAGAATTAAATTATATATCTATAAATATGCTATTCTATATATACTTTCAACAAAAAAAAAAATTCAAAATTTCCGCCCAAAAAAACACACGTGATTTGTAAATCACTTGGGATTTATTATTTTTCTAATTTGTAATATTTCCGCCTAGAAAATCACTTGTGATTTGTTATTTTTCACAAGTCACATGTGATTTTTAAAGTAATAAATCACGTGTGATTTTTCTGGACGGAAATTTTGAAAAAAAAAAGTTCGTCAAATGTATATAAAAATGTATATCTATAGAAAGATAATTTAATTCTCGTCGCGATAGTATAATTAATTTCGCGTAACGATTAACGGTTTGCGAGATATTTTAATTTAAAATAAATGATGAAAGTGGGTACTTTTTATTTGATAAAAATGAATAACTAAGATTGCATAGTTTGTTCTTTAGAACACCGGGTAAAATAATACGAAAAACTATTTCGTATAAAACTTTTGTCAATTAATCATATAGTGCTAGGATTAATAAGATATTTTTACAACTATAGTTAGTTTTTGATAAAATAAAAAAATAAATACTCCGTAATAAAATCATTTTCATTTTTAGAAGGCAACATATTATTGAAAACCTTGAAAGAACTAAAAATATAATACAAGGCACCCCACTTCCATTAAACAAGATAATTAAAAGAGAGTCAAGCACAAAGAAAATAAACATAACATACAAATAGGTGTCCCATGAATATTAAAAAACATACTCTCTCCGTCCCATAATTATTGTTCAGTATTGACTTTTGAAGTCTTTAGTTTTCAACTTTAACCTTAAATTTTTTTATTTGTGTTGTATGTTACTTGATGAAAAATATATGAGTGGATTGAGTTTTAAATATATTTTCATTGGTGTAATTTTTATCAAGTATTATATAACACAAATAAAAATATTTAATGTCAAAGTTGCAAAATAAATACTTTAAAAGTCAACACTAGACAATAATTATGGGACGAAGGTAGTAACAAAATAGGTGTCCCATGAGGAAACTGACGTAATCAATAGAACAACCTATGACATTATACTATATCTTAATTGTCGTCGAGTATGTTTTCGTTTTGACACCTCCATCTTTCCCGCAAAAAAAAATTGGCTCATCATGAGTCCAATGCTTTAGCCCATTTTATTTTTTTATATATCGCTTATTAGTAATGCCTTAATTCCAAAACATTCAGTGTTTGTTATTTTTTTTTATCTACTGTATCAAACCCTAGATCCAAAACAGTCTACCATGCTAATCCATCAAACCGAATCCACATCCAGTGCTGATGATGATGATCGAAGGATGGAAGAAAAAAGAATAACAGAGGTATGTAGCTTTTAAACTTAAAGCAGTTATTATTTGCCTTAGAGTTGTGTAGTGAGGGGACTAATTTATTTTCTAACTATTTTTTTATTTTTTATTTTTATCATCATATACACACAAGCCGGAAAGCACACACACGATACTGATTGGTTGAGGCTTTTTGGGGTTTCGATTGATACATCTAAAACAGGTGAGAAAATTTTCTTGCCATACACATTTAAAAAAAATTATTTTGATTAAAGGATTAATTGGTTATGATTTTTGACCGGTTGTTTGTGAATTGGCGGTTGCAGCTTTGCAGGATGCATAATTTTATGGAGTGTAATTGGTAACGACATTTGTTAAATTTATTATTATTATTTTTTTGTTTTAGTTTTGTATTAGGAATTGTTGTTTTTTAGGTACTACAGGAAAGATTAATTTGGGACACAAAAGTGGAACAAGTTGATATCATTGTTCCTCCATTCTTTGCAGCACCAATGATTGGAGATGTGGGTAGGATGGAGCTTTTCTTAGTCGTAACCTCCTCGATGTAAGTAACGATCAAATTAAAAGTTAAATTTGTTAACATACACTACAAAGGATCAACTAAATCTAGCGTGAGTCAAATAATTTCCTACGGTGACCGTATAGGAGTCGGCTTATTGTTGAGTATGATGATATGTTAGGACTCTTGGAGTAGTCGGCGCCTCCCCGTGACGAGCTGCAGCAGGGATGGACCAATGACCGGTTGATGAGGAGTAAAGAAATACACTGGTAATAAACTACAAATATTTTGTTTTTGGGGTCGTCTTAATTTGTGTTTTTGATTTTTGGTTAATGAGATATTTTTTGTTTGTTAATCTAATTTTGGGTGATGGTTCTGTTGTTTTTTTTTTTGTCTGTGACGATCGGCGTTGTTTATGTGCAGGATGTGCTTCATCAGGAGTAATGGACCTCGGGTGAGTTTTCTTCATTATACTATATCTTAATTGTTGTGGAGTACGTTGTCGTTTTGACTCCATCTTTCCCGCCAAAAATAAGGCCCATCTTCTTAGCCTTTTTGCCTAGCCCATGTGATCCAAACAATGTGTATTGCCTAGCCCAGGTGATCCATTTTAGTTATACCATAAAGATCAAGAGAATGCTAGAAGCTCTCACCTACCGCCTCAATTATTATACCTGTATTAAAATCGTTTACCAAACCTACCTCAAATCGGATTATGTTAATCAATAAATCCCAACTTATCGAAGAAAAAACGAATAACAGAGCCTGATCTACCGATTGTGGTCTGCGATTTTGTCGCGGCCTTTAAATCTCGAAAAACTCTGGTAAGGTGTTTTTATGTTAATTTTCATGTGTTTTTCGGACTATTTTTGTTTATATGTTGTAAATTGATGTTTTTTTTTTATGACTATTGGAAGTATATGTTGTAAAAAAATGTTTTCTTAACTGTAAGTTTGATGCGTTCATACTTCATAACCTTAATTTCATTAAAGCAGCCTTTTCTTAGTGCTTTATTGTTTAGATGTGCTTTGGGTCTGCTGCAAATTTTTTAGTGAGGTTTAAAGCACAAATTTTTTAGTGAGGTTTAAAGCACTAAAAAATTTCTACATGGTTAAACTATAAAGCACATCTAAAGCAGCCTTTTCTTAATCCTTTTTTATGAAAATAGTCGATTGCACTTAATATGATTTGCCCCATCTTAGTGCTTTATTGTTTAGATGTGCTTTATAGTTAAACCATGTACAAATTTTTTAGTGAGGTTTAAACTTTTGATGAATTTTAAATGTCTATGTTTAGTGTTTGGATTGTTTGGTGATTGTTTTGGGGTTTTTCTGTTTAGGCCGGTGAAGATGTACGATGTTTGTCTGCGAGATGTGCTTGAGGAGTATAATGGACCTCGGGTGAGTTTTCGTCATTGTAATTCTCTACAACACTCTTAGCTTAGGTTTTATTCATATAAGATATAAGAGATGGATTGGGATATATTAATTATTTGCAAGACGTTGTTACATATAGCAAATAAAGATTAGAAAAGGATCCCATTTCCTCAAGTGACAATAACAAACGAAGTCGTTCAGCCACCCAAGGTAAGCGGACTCATTTGTTTTTACATTGTTGGACTGATGAATACGGGATATGACAGATGGTTTAAATTATTTTAACCATTCCTTATTTGGTGTTGTTACAGGTGTTAACGCAAGACCTGAAAAGGGTAGCATGAGCTCACGCCCGAACAACGAAGACAGACGGTCCACGTAACTAGGCAAGTGAAGCTATTAGTATCTGGGTAACCGGGCCAGGGCATTATCAGCTCAGCTTTTGTAGCCGTTTAAATATGTTCGTGGTTTCTAATGTAGTTACTTCTTTGTTTTTGCTAACTATCCAGCGACGCCTTTAGATTGTGTGTTTTTGGGAGACTGCGATCGGGTATGCCGACATTGTAGCGGCCTTTTTTTGGTATGAAAACCGTTTCATAGCTTATTCTAGAGGTACAAGACCGTGTTATCACTTACCATTTATAGAATTAGTTGAAAACAAATAAAACACATATTCTTTCACATATATGTTTCACATATTTTAAAGTTCTAGGACCGCAGAAAGGTTTAAAACACCCATAGAGCGAAAAAGTGGGGAAACTCACACTTGATCAGTTACGTGCGATTACGCCAAAATAATTATCGTATTTGAATTGTACAACAACAGTTGTGGGATCTGTGTTGAGAGATTATAGAATTCTATAATTCTCCACTTAGTATCTAATTCGTGAACTTTTACATTGTTTGGCAGAACAAAGCTTGATGTGATATTTGGGTTGTATATGTAAACTAACAGGTGATGCCAACCTGCAAACACAATCTTGAATTCAAATGCTTATTTGACCTGCAAAAGAAGGTTCAGTTGGACATAATCTCATCGTGTTATTAAGGTAAAGATTGTGTTTGCAGGTTGGCATCACCCGTTTTGACCCACACTTATAAATTACCTGCTTTAACCCGCTACTCACATGCTTGCCTTACCCATATTATTGGTCCGTGTTCTGAAATAAACTTACACATGTCCTCTTTTTCTCTTCAGAAATGCACAGACGATAGAACTTTTCCGTCTTCTTGCTGTACGGAACGCGCGTGAAATAGACGACTGGTCAAGAAATGCAGATTATAAACCTCTAATGAAAAACGCAGCTGGTTCAAGCAGTTCACAACAGGTATAGCAAATTGGTAAAAGATAAAATACTGTTAAATACATATAGGGTAACACTTCTAAATATATTCAAAATCACCTCCAATATGAAAGCTTATGACTCATGTGAACTCTTATTATTGTCACAGTTTGTACGCGGATGGGATAACAATTCATGAAACAAGTGTTGGGAATTAAATATTCAAGAAGTTTAATATCGGGTTCTATTCAAAGAAATACTCTAAGTATGATTCTGCTGCTATAGCATTTGGTTCCTGTTGCTAGTGTTTGATTCTGCTGCTAGAGTTAAATGATTCTGCTGCTAGGCTTAACATTCTACTGCTGAAGAATTCTGCTGCTAGCGTTAACATTGCTGCTGCTAATGTACGTTCTGCTGCTGAGTGGATAAGTATGAAAAGATACTATGTGTATTAAAGTCAACAATATACGGTAGATAATATCTTACCCCATGTGATCAGTCATAATGTTATATTCACAGAACAAGTTGTAAACATAGATACAAGATGTATCTTAATGACTGACACTCTCAAAGCAAGTGTTCGACTAGACTTATCAATATTGTAAAAGATCTTTCTTTTAATATAAAAGAAAGATCTTAGACTAGAGATATGTGTGTCCAAGTGTGTTAAAACATATAGTGCGATATATCTCTCAAGCAGTACACAAATTGTGCAGTAGTTGATAACTGGTCGGAAAACTGGTAGACTTGGTCAGAATCTGTGGTCAAATTGTGCTCGTGTTTCGGATAAAAAGTGGTCAGATCTGGGTTAGCAAAAAGGCGGACGGAAAAGTTGGTCGGAAATTTTTTGGCCGGAATCTCGCCGGAGTTCTTGGTCAAAAAAAGTCAAAACCCTTTTTTATCGAAGTTGCTTGTAAAGCAAATGCGATAAAACCCTCATCTATCTGGATTCGATTTCTTGTACAAGAAATGCGATAACGATCCAATCTCGACAATTTTGTCGGAGATCCAATCTCGATAATTTTATCACGATTGCGATTTTATCGCGTTTGGGATTTTATCGCGTTTGGGACATTATCGCAGTTGGACCATTTATCGCTGTTATGAAATGACTACTTATCGCAGTTGGGGTCAACCGGTCAACGGTTTAATTTTATCGCATATTATAAGTGTAAGATGTAGATGAAGCAAAAGGACCACTAAACCAAAACGTATGACTTAATTGTTGACTTCAGTCTATGTACTTTATCAGTCCACTTATACAATAGAAGATGTCATATAACCCACATCTAATCTAAATACATCTATATCAATATTAACCAAAAGGACCTCAGACTATTTTTCTTTCGTGTGTAATATAAAGGTTCAAGTCTTCAAGATCTTAACAGATTTAAAACACACGATAAGAATAAAATTCATCATCGATCCTATATGAAGCCAAACTTCATTCAATATCCGATTCAAAAGGGATAAAGAAAATAACAATTATGTTATTTCTTTTTTCCTTAGTTCGTTCATAAATCAACATCAACAAGAAAACTCCACAACACTACCTTACCCGAGACCCATAGGATCTTGAAGCCGCAAGTGCTGTCTTGATTAGGATAGGGCAGAAAACGTAATTAAAACAAGGTAAAGGTTCGATGGAGATTGTGGTTGTGGTCATGTTGTGATTGATTAAGGTGGATAATGAATTGTAATGAGATCCGATTGTGTTGATTTGTTTAGAGAAAAGATAAGTAAGTGATTGGTGATGTGATAACCTGTTTTGTCAGATTCGTTTGGTGAGAGATAAGGAATGAGAGGGGCAGTGTATACTGAGTAATGGGGGCGGAAGAAATAAGTGATTAGGATTAATCTTGTGGTGTACTTTAAATACCCGGTTGATTAGGGTTATTGCTAACCTGTTTTGGACCAGGTTATAGTTGGGTTGGATGAATTTTGTGACTTGTAGATTGGACCCGAATTTTCATTGGGCTTTAGATGTTTATCCTAAATAGAGTGGGCTGGTATTTGATCAGATACTACGAATGGACTACAAAAAAAATATTAAATGCTATCAGTTGTTGTGTCAACTTTGGACGTTCATCAAATGTCATACGCATTTGTTGAATGAAAATTTTCTAGACAATAATTGATTAGTATTGAGAATGGTATTTTTTTGGTCTAACAAATTTTCACGGGGATACGTTTTTGACAAGATCGGGATAAAACCATTATCATAGTTCATTTAAACCGTCAAAAGGCTAGTGTTGAGTATTGAACCGCAAGATGTGACTACGGGGTTAATTCTTTATTAGTTATTTGAGGTCGAAGTGGGATATCACGGGTGCGTGTACTTAGTATCTTGAAGATATCGGGGTTGGTTGGATGCATGATTCTTCGAGATCCTTGTTCGAGCTTATAACCTTCAAAATGATTAAGACTTGAGTTATCTCGTTATACCTGATGTAAGGAGTTACGTTGTTGTGCTCACAGTGTATAGCCATCACTTTAAAGGAGTTACGTTGTAGTGCTCAAGTGTCACACAAAGATGTGGATGATTCAAGATGAGTTCATATACAGTAAAGGATGGTTGGATGGGTATATGAATCGACCTATGCTTAAAGGAGTTACGTTGTAGTGCTCAGTATAGGTACTTAGTCAGACAATAGTGCAAGCTTAAGTCACAAGTTCGGGTTATTTTACTTCAGTCTCAAGTTTGTAATACTGGGTTTTCTCCATCAGTGGTCACTACAAAAAGCCGTCAGAATGATAATGGGGTCGGTAAAGTGTTAGATGAGAAGAGTATAGAAGAGTAGAGATTTTATCAGCAGTTGATTCTCACGGGCTATTTATGGTACTTCACACATCTTCGACTAATTGGACATACAGGGTTTACGCTGCCTCCGTTTCCATCGTAACCATAGTGTGTATGCTTTCGATTCCGCGAAGACATCGTGGGGGAAGAGAGAGTAGATGTGCTTTGACTTTCTTTGACTTTCTTTGCATTTTTTTGCGAAAACACTCTTTTTCCAGATGGATCTGCATTCAGGGGGAAGAAATGTGCACATCAGGGACGCATAACAGACTCACGTGATCGAGCTTACAATTTTATTACTACCGGAAGACGTCCGCAGAGATGATCAGTGGTTCAGTTTAGTGATTTTGGTGTACTCGTTTCAACTTTCGCAGAGTGTGATGTGCGAAGTAGCCTACTTATGTGAGAAGATCTTGCTAATTTCTTGCATGTTACCCCCGAACGGGACTTCCGCATTGAGCATAATCGTTACTTAGTACTAGTCAGATTTGCGTGGTGTGGTTTACGATGTCATCTACAAATTCCGCTGCGTACTTACAACCTTCAAAAGTTAGAAGACGTGTTAACTACATCAAAGTTTCGAATCTGCTGAAGATGGTTGTCAGTTTGGGGGGAAGCTAATTCAGAAACTTCACCAATAAGAAGTGTACGAAGAAGCCGTTAAAGACATGCAGCATGAATTGGGGGGAAGTTAATCCAATTCATGTTTATTACATCATTTGACTACAAGTGAAGAAAAGTTCTCAAGCCGAGGTACAAAATATAGACAAAGAGCGTCAACTGTAATCATCCTCAGCACATGAAGAGCTTATGAAGACCTTTCTTTATTTGTATTTTTTTTACTTGTAGGATATGATGTAAGTAATCCCATATGTTGCCACATTGGGGGAAGATTGTTGGGTACGCTTCTCGCACCAAAATGTGACAACATATGTGTGATTACATTAGTTATCTTATTTGCCACAAACACATGGACTAGAACCGTCAATATTGTAAAGTCATGTGTTTTGGCTCTATAAATACTCCTCCTAGACTTCACTGGGAGGGTTGAAGCTTTTGTGTGTAATTTTCTTTTTCATTATCTATCAATAAACACATAGTTTCCTCTCTCTCACTCTACACTTTCTCTCTCTAACTTTATGATGATCTTTCATCATCCAAGACCTCCCGATTCACAATAATAACCAAACACGATCCATCAAGAACAAATACAAAAATATCACAAGAAAGAAAAACTTAAGATTCAAGGTTGTAACCCTAGTGATAACTCAAGATCACTCGTATTATTATCTTAATAATATTGAATCGTTTGGTGATAATCTTTCATTTGTTCATTGTCATATAACAAACACAACTGTTCTATTTCCATAACACAAATAACCTTCTAAGTGTGATTAAGTAGATTCCGCATTCTTAATCATATTCACTCAATATATCATACACACGAAGTACAAAAGGTTTAACCACCTTAACCGTGTGTCGAATCCTAACAACAAGTACTACTGAGACTCATGCCTCAGGATGATGGACTACCAAGTCAGGCATTAAACCAATTGTAAGAACTACTAAAGGTAATTACTACTTACTTACATAAATCGGTGGTCCATTATACTGATTCATTTATCTCTTGCTGATATCATACTGATTGCAAACTGTGAAAACGTAGAGAGGGGGGGGGGTGAATACGTTACCGTTTTAAAATCTTAAAACTTGTTGTATCAAATATCCGTTTAAGCTTGTTCTAATATGAAAGATGTTTGTTGTAGTTTATGACTACCATATACTTAAACACGTTGTCATCTAAGTATGATCATCAAGACACAACACAAGCAATCATATAATGCAAACATAAAAGTAAAGAGTAAAGAAAGCGCAAACCGAACACGATGATTTATAGTGGTTCGGTCACGGAGCTCCTCTCCGCCCTACTCCACTCCCCGAGTACCCAACTCGAGAGTTACGTCACTAGATCAACAAGCTCCCTTCTCGGCGGAGAAAACCTTACACACGTCGCTTACACTTTTTCCGGTACAAAGCTAAATACCGGGTTCTAGTTCGAGGTAGAACCAACCTAACGTCGCTTACACCTTTTCCGACACTAAGCTAGATGTCGAGTTCTTTACAAGGGTACAACCACTCCCGCTAGTTCTTTTACAAGGGTACAACCACTCCCGCTATGTTTTATGGCCCAACATAGAAACCTTGTGTTTTATGGCACAAACACATAAACCATCTAATCTAATAAGAATAGATTACAATGATGATCCATGACATAAATGGGTCATGGATATGAATGCCTAATCTAAATGAACTTCCATTGATAGGAAGCCTTCAATGGATGAAGATCACAAGCTCCCTAAACTTGTTGTGATGGATCTTCATATATGCATATGGAATCTACATGAACTTCTTGAATAAGAAGTCTTCAATCATTGAGGATGTCAAGTGCCCTTGAATCTTCATATGTTGGAATGCTATGGTGAATGATGACTTCAAGATCTTCTAACCTTCTTGGTAGATCAGGAAGTATGCAAGCTTATGATGGATGATGACTCACGATCTCTGAGCTAGCTTTACAGGATCATTACGAGTGTATGCTTACAACATAATGAAAGTTAGTAACATTATGATCATTATGTAAAGGGTGATTAATGTGTGTTTCTACATGATAAACTACTGATCTAAATGTATGCAAAGGGTAGAGGGAATGTGTGTTCTAGTTGCTTAAAACTATGGGTAAACAATGGGCTACTATTTATAGGAAAACAGTTTGTACATGCCACGGATTTGGCGGATCCAAATAAAGGGATCCGCCCTTTATGCTGTTTGGTTCCGCCGGGACCTGACAGCTAACATCTTAACAAATCTTTTCATATCTTTCCATATCTTGCACAATCTTACAAAGTCAACTATATTGCTTCAAGATCATTCCAAAATATCTTTCTAAATCTACAAGATTTGTAAATGATGTATGCCATGATGTCATGTATATATTTCCATTTTAAGATTTAAAATGTAAATAATGTAGATGTATATATGTATGTAACATGTATCCTAGTGATCATGTAGCATGTATATACTAGCTTAACTAATATATGTTTACCAAGATGTATCATGTTAGTTTGACACCTAAAGTGTACTTATCCTATTAAACTTAGGAAACATGATGTAAAAGTAAAAATACTTGTTTATGCAAAGGTGGAAAATGAGGTTCTAAGTAGAATGATTAACCTTTTAAAATACTTAATGACCTAACTGTATTTTAAACA
Organism: Artemisia tridentata subsp. tridentata; assembly: GCA_021014915.2. Lineage (NCBI taxonomy): Eukaryota > Viridiplantae > Streptophyta > Magnoliopsida > Asterales > Asteraceae > Artemisia > Artemisia tridentata. Next base: position 79,914,762 of record CP139508.1, read on the forward strand.
TTCTAAATGGTTTGTTAAGGGTTTGATCATAATGCCACATAACAAACATGTACGAACCTGTGTTGTATCATACGAGGACTCGAGAAGTCGAGAGGTGTTGGATGTATGTTGAGTCAAAATAAGATTACAAGTAACTTGTACATTTTATGTTATGTATCAAGTTACATGTTTGTCATCAATCAAAACAAACGAGATTGCTTGCACTAACAATCTCCCCAACGAGACTGCTTGCACTAACAATCTCCCCCTTTTTGATGATGACAAAATATGTAAACGTGATAGAAAGTAAAATGTAAAAAGTTACTTGTGTTCGTACTACCTTTAACATTACCTTCTCCATTTACACCTTTCTCAACTCTTCTAGCCTATTACTTTCTCCGTTTACACCTTTCTCCCCCTTTTGTCGAAACAAAAAGGGTGTGTCCTTGGAGTTAACTTCATTTCTCCCCAAAATGGCAAGCTTGCATCATCCCTAGTGAAGTTAAATTAACTACGCCAATCTCCTATGGTTGTTGAGTCCCTTAGGTTGTTAGCGGATCCATGGATCAAATTTAGATCCTTAACCTACATCAAGGTTAGTGTTGTGCAACGTAAAAAAATATGAAAAATGAATGATGAATGAAATGCATATAGCCAACAATACACATGGATAAGCCATGTTGTTAGGAACACGTTTTTATTATATTACAAGTCTTGTTCATTTAGTTTACATGTTGCACGATTAGGACTTTAAGTTAGCTTTAAGGTCCGGTCCATAAGAAGTCCATGGGCCGGCCTTCTTATCATTTTCTTTCTAGAAACATGTAAGGAAATGTTGCCCTAGTGTTGTGCCTATAAATAGAGGTGTTGAGGCAACATTTCCCTTGTTGGTTTTTCATGTAAGTGGCGAAAGCTTTGTTCCTTAATCATTCGAATAGTGAAAGCCTTCCATTCTCTCTTATTCTCTTCTCTTATTGCTTATTTACTTTTCTTCTTATTCGTAGCTTATTAGATAGTAGTTGTACGTGTTTACTTTAGTCATATCGTGTGTGTGTTTGAGATATTAGTGACCTACAAGTGGTATCATTCGCCTAGGGATAATTAGGATCGAGTTTTTTGAGTCATTAGTATCGTTAACTACGTTGGTTTTATAGATTTCGTAAAGTTTTTTGTTCAAACGTTAAACTCTTGTTCGTATTGAAAAGTAGCTTTGATCTCGTTGAAATTTCACAACTCTTCATCGAATTTCATTTTTTATACGTTAACGAGCTTAATCTTCATCAAATCTTGTGATTACTAATCGTTTAAAGTAAAAAACAATCGGGTTTATTGGTTATTTGGACGATTTGGTGTAATCCGTATTATTAGCGAATTGGAAAAGTTGATGAAAAGTGAAATTTTTGGTTTCTGAGTGAACTTCGACAACTAAGGGTTTCATCGCAGTTCGAATCCAGATAAGTTAGGGTTTTATCGCAGTTCGAATCAAGATAAGTTAGGGTTTCATCGCATTTGGCAGATCTTCAGTTATCGGCATTGGGACTCAGTATTTTACTTTCTTGTATAAGAAAGTGAAAATACTTCGACTTGGTTGCTTCTCTTCTCTTGTACAAGAGTTGAGAATTATCGAATTTGGAATTGAGATAAAACTATCGCAATTGCCATAAATTATCGCAGTTTGCTATCTTATCTTATCGCAGTTTGATATTTTATCGCATTTCGCTATAACTTATCGCACTTTAAGATAACATATTCAAATTGTCATTGTTTATCGCACTTTCTAGTTTTATCGCATTTTCTACTATCGATATCGCTATTGAAGCTTATCGCACTTGGTGAACTGTACTTATCGCACTTGGTGAACTGTACTTATCGCACTTGGTGAACTGTACTTATCGCACTTCAGTGAACAGTACTTATCGCAGTTGGACAAAATCTTCTGATTTCCAAACCAACTTAACATAACTCATCAACACATATCTTAATTATCTTTAAGATCCAGATATGTCTCAACCATCCTCAGTATCAACAACAACAAGCATTCGTGCAACAACATCAATTTCTCTCTCCACCACAAGTATCCCCACAACAAATCATGCAACAGAATCAAATGCTGAACAATCCATCCTACTCCAGAGAACCACATTGGTTTAACAAGATGTGTGAGGCAATCAGCAGTCAGCAATCCCGACATGAAGCTGGGAATCAGGACACTCCACCTATGCTGACACCTGGTAACTATGTGCAGTGGGCTAGTAGATTTCTCAGATTCATTGAACTCCGTAAACCCCATGGGAAATATCTTAAGCAAGCCATTGAAGAAGGACCCTTTCCACTTCCAGTAAATGTTGTTCCAGGAACTACAGAAAGAGAAGAAACATCAACTCCCATTGCTGTCGCTAACTACACAACTGAATAAACACTGCAACAAGAGGCAAATCAGTTGGCAATGTCTTACATACTTCAGGGGATTCCCAATCCTATTTACCGAAGTATTGATGCTCAAAAGACTGCCAAAGACATGTGGGAACATGTGCATCTTCTAATGGAAGGGACTGAGTTAAATCAAGAAGACCTTGAGTCAAAGCTTTACATGGAATATAAAAATTTCATCATGGAACCAGGGGAGACAATTGAATCATACTACCACCGTTTCACAAATGTTGTAAATGACCTCGATCGTCATGACATCAAGTTACCTAAGATTGCTATCAATTCAAAATTTCTGGGTTGCCTTGGACCAGAATGGCAGAAATATGCAACATTTGTCAGGCAAACTAAGAAGATTGGTGAAGTCAAGTATGGACTAATGTATGACTTTCTGAAACAACATCAATCTGAGGTAGATAATGAAGTTGCAGCACGAGGCGGTTTCATACCAGCACCAACACCTAACTCACTTGCTCTCGTTGCTCAATCCAACTTTCCACTACCAAACCAGGAATTTGGTCAATCATCTTTTCAACCAAGCTTTCAACCACAACCTTCTAACCAAATCATCCCATATGAAGCACCATCACAATACTCTGACAACCAAATGGTTCCATATAACAACTCAGATTCCATGTTGTACTCAAATGCTGATTATGATGAAGAGGAGGATGCATTCAACTCTCTTAATGAAGCATTTGGATTAATTGCTAAGGCATTTGGCAAGTTCACTAAATCCAACAATCGTCTTCGTTCATCTTCCAACACCAGGAATCAAGCTGTTATTAACGATGGCAGAGTGGAAATTCAGAATCGGTCTTCAGGCAGATATGGTTCAGGAAACAGTGGAAACTATGGGTCTCAAAGGTTTCAGTCAGGAGGGAACAGGTTTAATTCTGCAGGGGGTAACAGGAACAGTGTGGGAACTACACAGAGTAGAAATCAGATGGCTGGGAATGCACAGAAAGGCATTGCAAATACTTCAATCACATGCTACAACTGTGGTGGGAATGGTCACATGGCAAATGCTTGTCCAAAGCCTCGTACTATGGGCAGTGCATATCACAAGGAAGCTCTTCTAATGGCTCTCAAAGATGAAAAAGCAGCAGGAATGGTGACACAGAATGAGCAAAGCTTCATGGAAAATGCTGCATCTGATGATGAAATGGAAGATCTTGAGGCAAATGCTGCAGTAATGCTCATGGCAAACATGCAAGAGATGAACATGTCCGAGACAGGCCCGGTTTATGACACCGACGGTCTATCTTAGGTACCTGATCCACAATGTCTTATACATGAAATTGCTTCACCTTCTGCATCTTCATCTACAAATGACAATTCTGTTCAACATGATTCATCATTCTCATCTCCATCAGATGATCAAATAAACACTGTTGTATCATTTGATGATGATAGAACCGTCGTTTCATTTGATGATTCGATTGACGATGAAAATTTGGATCATCTTGAACAAAATGATCCTTTGACTGATCAAGATTCAGAGCTTCAGGCCTTGTTAATGACCACCCAATCACAAATTGAAAAATGCAATGAAATCAATAAAAATCTGAAAGAAAAGATTGCATTGTTAACGAAGGACAATGAGTGCTATAAACTACAACTTTCAGGATATCAAAAACAAGAAAAACGTGAAAAAGGTTTTGAGATTGCTTTCCAAAAAGAGTACGTCAAAGTTCAAAATTTAGAACATCAAGTTCGTGAGCTAACCGTTTCTAAGGCTGAGCTTCTCTCTCAACAAGAAAATGATCAATTTGAATTCAAATTAAAAATTAATGCTTTAAATTCTGAGTTGTTAAAAACTCAATCTGAGCTTTCAACATCTCAAAATAATCTTCTTGAAGAAAAGCAAGCCTCAAGTAAACGTGTCGACTCATATCTTGAAGAAATTGTCACTTTGGAATCCAAACTTAAAGAGTTTCAAACTATTGTCTACAAAAATGGTGAATCCATAACTCAAATTCAAAGGCTATCGGTAAAACCAGTTCCGAAAAGAGTTGGATTTGCTATTGGCAGTGACCAACCACGTTTTCTTTCTAAAGTACTCAACAAAAATCCCAAGTTATACAATGCAGAATTACTACTTGATGATACCTTTCAAAGAGTTGTTGTGCTTGGTAATGATGAAGAAGTTGAAATTCTTGAACGTCAAAAAGAACTTGAGAGTCGACCTAAAACTGACAAAGATTTTTCCAGAGTTCATCATGATTATAATGCAAGACGTCAAATCAAATTTGTCCCCTCAAAGGACGAAACAGAACAAACCTTTGTTAACACAAACATACATGCTTCTCCTACAATACTTCCTGTTTCCAAAAATGTTGCACATATCAAGGATTCTTTGACTGAGGACGATGATGTTGATCCAAAATTACCAGAAAGTAAATTATTTCGATATTTTGATACAATTATGGAAGACATATTTTTCTTGGAAAATGAAATTGAGTTTAATTCTCAAATCGAAGTCTCTACTTTTCTTTCCCCAGTCGCGAAAGAAAAGCGAGATATTCTTAAAAAGAAAATTCTGCCTCATGTCAAACATCTGAAGAAATATGCAACACAATGGGAACAAGAATTTGTCACGGAAGTTGAATCTATGAAAGGCATTTTCAAAGAACAGGATGACAAACTTCAAAAACAAAAACATCAAAAGAAAACTTTGAAAAACGAGAATGATCGACTCTTAGAAAAAGTTCTGTGTTATGACGTTGTTTCTGTGATTATGAATTCGCTTTATGAATCATGCAATGAATTACTTGTGAATGATCATGCGGTAAATGTTGAGATGTTGCAAATGGAAATAGAAAATTTGGTCAAAGAGAATGAAGATCTTCGACAAATCAACAATGATGTGGAAAACAAAGTTTTTAATCTTCAAAAAAGGCTTGATTGGTGTCAAAATCAAAGTGCTGAATTTGAACTAAAATTTCAACATCTCATAAGATCTTTATCATTTCAAAACAGTCATGTTCCTGAAAATCATAAGGAAACAAAGGCTTTCTTAAGACTTAAACTGTTTGAAAATGAAAAGGAACTAGATGAAATTCTTCAAAACAGAAATGACACAGTCCGCCTCAACAGAAAATTAGATTCACAAAATCAAGAATTCCAACACATCATTGTTGATCTGAAGAAGAAAATCAGAGTTTTAGACAAAGGCAAAGCAAAGGTTCATAAGATTGCCCCAGGGATGTATGTAGTAGACAAAGCAATTACCCAAGCATCAGACTCAACCACTAATGCAAACACTTCTACTTCCACAGGACTAGATACTATCTCTAAGGCTAGCAGTTCCAAGACTCCCAAGAAACAACAGAAGAGTAGAGTCAGGAAGTCTAGGAATGGATCATCTAAGTCTTCAGAAGTTAAAGCAAGTAGTTTGAATAACACAGATGTAATGTCAGGAATAGAATCGACCTTAGCTAAGTCCAATTCTAGGAATGATGTAACAAATGTTGAATCTATGAATGATAATGTTGATGTTATGATTGATGCTAGTTGTATTGTTTGTCGTGCTAGTATATTATCTGGTGATCATCAAAACTGCATTGCTAAAACTCTGTTGAAACGTAAAAAGAAACGAACTAGTGGCTCTTCCTCTAGGCTCAAAACTGTTGCCAAGTCAACCTCAAGCTTCTCACAAACTTTATCGCAAAGTTCATCGGAACGGTCAGGTTCGGGAATGATCACTTCGCAGCAATAATGGGCTATGGAGATTATGTTAATGGGAACATCGAGATCAGTCGTGTATACTATGTTGAAGGCCTTGGTCACAATTTATTCTCAGTGGGACAATTCTGTGACGGAGATTTAGAAGTAGCATTTAGGGAGAAGACTTGCTTCATTCGTGATCTTCAAGGAAATGATTTGATGAAAGGAAGACGCGGAACCAGTCTATACACCATATCCTTTGAAGGCATGACAGCTTCATCTCCTATCTGTTTACTCTCCAAAGCTAATCCCACAAAGGCTTGGTTATGGCATAAAAGATTGTCTCATCTAAATTTCAAAACCATGACTGATCTTGCAAGACATAAATTGGTTGACGGGTTACCCAAATTCAGATATGCCAAAGATCATTTGTGTTCTGCATGTGAACAAGGGAAAAGTCACCGTGCTCACTTTCCTCCCAAAACAGAACACAGCACAGATCATGTCCTCCAGCTGCTACATATGGATTTGTGTGGTCCAATACGGGTTCAAACTATAAACGGGAAAAGGTACATTTTGGTAATAGTAGATGACTACTCACGATGGACATGGGTCTACTTTCTTCGAACAAAAGATCAAGTTCCTTCAATGGTCATCACGTTTCTCACAAAGATTCAAGTTCAAGTCCGTAACACCGTCAGGATTATTCGAACAGACAACGACACTGAATTTAAGAATCAAACCCTTCGGGAATACACTGAGAAGCATGGGATTGTTCATCAATATTCAATTGCTCGCACTCCCGAACAGAATGGTGTAGTTGAAAGACGAAACCGTACGCTTGTGGAAGCAGCTAGAACAATGTTGATCAATGCTCAATTGCCAGATTACCTTTGGGCTGAAGCTGTTAATACTGCTTGTTATACTCAGAACCGCGGCATGATCAACAGACGACACAACAAAACTCCATATGAGCTAATTCAAGGCAGAAAACCAAACATCAACTACTTTCATGTTTTTGGAGCACTGTGTTACCCGAAAAATGATAGAGATGATCTTGGTAAATTAAAGGCTAAAGCAGACATAGGGGTATTCGTTGGCTACTGTGAGAATTCTAAGGGATACAGAATTTGGAATCGTCGGACCGGGGAAATTCAAGAGACTATACACGCCAATTTTGATGAACTCACGGAAATGGCTTCTGAGCAAGACCGCTTAGAACCCGAACATAACCGTCTAAACTTCCCTGAATCTTCGGCTGCACCTTTACCTTTTAACAGGAAAGATCTGGAAGATTTGTTTGCACCAATGTTTGATGAAGTTCGTGTTAATAGTGCATCAGATGCTTCCACCAGTTCTGCTGCTCAACAAGTCCCAAATCAAGCACCTGATCAATTTGCAACTACTTCTACAGCAGTTGATAATGATGCATCTCAACCTGAACCCTCATCACCCATGGTTCAAACACCTCCACCTGCAGTTGAAGATTCTTTCCCCACTTCTAACCAAGTTCCCACACCTTCTGATTATAACGGGAATGCATTTTTCAATCCATTTGCTCCACCACCAACCATTCCAGAAATAGGAGAATCATCCTCGAGCAACATGGACCCGTCATCTCACCAAAACAACATTCAACATTTTCCTTCCACCCAAAAATGGACAAGAGATCATCCCTTGGTAAATATAATTGGAAATCCTAACAATCCAGTCATCACAAGACAAAAACTTCACTCAAATAGTGAACACTGCATGTATGCACTCACTGTCTGTCAATCTGAACCTACAAACATCAAAGAAGCCCTTACATATGACAACTGGATTGAATCCATGCAAGAAGAGCTGGAACAATTCAAACGTTTGGAAGTTTGGGAATTAGTTGAAAGACCATATGGAGTTTATGTTGTTGGATTGAAATGGATTTGGAAGAACAAGCTGGATGCAGATGGTACAGTGATTCGTAACAAGTCCCGACTGGTAGCAAAAGGGTATAGCCAAGAAGAGGGTATTGACTTAGAGGAATGGTTCGCTCCAGTGGCTCGGATTGAGGCAGTTCGAATGTTTCTGGCATATGCAGCCCGCAAGAACATCACAGTCTATCAGATGGATGTGAAAATGGCATTTCTCAATGGACAACTCCGAGAAGAGGTGTACGTGTCACAACCAGAAGGATTCGTGGACCCAGATCATCCTAACCATGTATATCGGCTTAAGAAAGCCCTATACGGCCTTAAACAAGCCCCGAGGGCGTGGTACGATAAACTGTCTGCATTTCTCCTTGCTAATCATTTTACCATTGGAACTGTTGACCCGACTTTATTTATACAAACACACGGGGAAGACATTCTCATTATTCAAATTTATGTGGATGATATTATTTTTGGTTCAACCAATAAAAAATATTCAAACGCTTTTTCTAAACTAATGAAACAAAACTTTGAGATGTCTATGATGGGTGAACTTAAATTCTTTCTAGGATTGCAAGTTCATCAATCACCCGTGGTATATTTCTAAGTCAGTCAAAATATGCTCAGGAAATCCTGAAAAAGCATGGTATGACCAGCTGTGACACCTATAATACCCCAATGTCCTCCTCATCCCCAAAGCTAGATGCTGACATACATGGGACACCCATTGATCCTACGAAGTATCGTAGTATGATTGGCTCGATCATGTATCTCACGGCTAGTAGACCGGATGTTGTATTTGCCACATATCTTTGCTCCCGATATCAGTCTAGACCGACTGAACGGCATTTGTCAGCCGTTAAAAGAATCCTTAGATACATAAAGGGAACCATTAATTTGGGAATCTGGTATCCAAAGGATTCTGGGTTTGAACTTGTTGCATTTTCAGACGCTGACCATGCAGGATGCTTAGACACACGCAAGAGTACATCAGGGGGAGTTCAATTCTTGTGTGACAAGCTCGTCTCTTGGCAATCAAAGAAACAAGACTGCACTTCACTGTCATCAACAGAATCTGAATATGTAGCCATGTCTGCCTGCTGTGCTCAAGTCATCTGGATGCGATCACAACTGATGGACTACGGTTACGTATTCAACAAGATTCCCATGTACTGTGATTCCAAGAGTGCCATCGCTATTTCATGCAACACCGTGCAGCATTCCAAGTCAAAGCATATTGATCTCCGGTACCATTTCATCAAAGAACACGTGGAAAAAGGTACTGTTGAATTGTATTTTGTGGGAACTGAACACCAACTGGCGGATCTGTTCACAAAAGCCTTGCCTCATGCAAGATTTGTGGATCTGGTTCACCGGATTGGTATGAGATGTTTGACGCCAAATGATTTGGAAAAGTTTCTTAAAAACAATTAACAAAGTCAAACATCTCCAAACTATCTTTGTAAATATATATATATATATTATATATATATATATATATATATATATATATATATATATATATATATATATATATATATATATATATATATATATATATATATATAATAAAAATAAAAATGCAAGTACAAACCCTCATCCAACACGTTGTTTATTTTAAAAAGTCACAAATTATTTTTGAACAAGTGTTGAGGGGGAGACATAATTTTTACCACAAATTTTAAACTTGTACTTGCATACTTTCAGAAATTGTTGCTTCACAAAGTTTGGTGATAAGATTTAAAGATGGAAAAAGTTATGTGCCTTAAATGAAATATTTGAGACTTAGAGTTAGTCACATGGTGGGTTTAGGACTAAGAATACAAAGCATCAAGGTTAGGGGACTAAAGTTGTCAAGATTGCAAAGTTAATTAATAGATATTTAAGTCAAAAATTAAACGCAGTTATTACAACTGACATTTCACCTACCGAATTTAATACCACCCACCCACCATCATCAACGGCCGTCATTCATTCTGCATATCCGATCAAGATCTTTGAATTTTGTGAGTGTTTTTGTGCTTAATATGTCATTATTAAAGATGGTTTTGAACAGAATCATGATCCAACGGCTAGAATGATCAGAATTGTAATGTTTAGTTCTAGGGTTTTGCGTAAAATTGGGGATTTATGATTAAGAGTGTTTGTGTTGAAAACAATTGTACGATAATGCTTATACATTGTTTATAAACCTATATTGCATGCTTAATTACTCCCAGTAACTACAAATTGTTCTAATTGGATTTTAGGGTTTAAGCGACAATTTGGGGAAAACTTTGTTTATGCGTTATTGTGTAAATTGTTTATTGGAATGTTGTTATTTGATGTTTAATTGAACAATGGCATGCTTGGATTGTACCCAGAAACACATTAAGTGAATTTATTAAGTTTAAGGGTTTATGAAGAACACGAACTCGAGCAGTTTGATTCATGCGTTTTTTGTGGTTCATTTGTGTTATAACTTAGCCATAATGCTCAAAATAGTCATACAAGTTGTTTGTGATAATCTGTGGTTACAAATCATAAGTTATATTGAATCACGATAAGATCTGAGTGACTGTTCATCGTCAATATTATCGTAAACTCTTGTACAAGAGTTTATCGAAGTTGCCCAAAATTATCGCAGTTGGGATAATTATCGCAGTTGGGATAATTATCGCAGTTGGGATACTTATCTTGATTGGTTTAATTATCTTGATTGACATAATTATCGCAATTGGGATGATTATCGCAGTTGGATAATTATCGCAGTTGGGATGATTATCGCAGTTGGATAAATATCGCAGTTGGGATACTTATCTTGATTGGGATACTTATCTTGATTGCATAATTATCGCAGTTGACATAATTATCGCAGTTGTGATCTGATATAGAATTTGATCAATTTCCTTAGTTATATCCTTTTATACTTATTGAAATTAATCAAATTTTATAGAATTTGGCTAACTCTTGATAAATTCTTTGACCAAGCATGAAACAACCAATCATAAATGCAATAGGGTGCCATGTGTTGCTTCTAAAGCTAACAATTTCTAACAAACATGCATTCTGTATATTCGTATATGATTGTTGATTCAGAAACACATCAATGGCGACTTCACAACAACAACCTCTTCCTGCTCTCACCAAAAATGAAGTCTTTCCTCACGGGTATACTCTGGAAATTGGAAAGAATAATTCACGTGTTGAACTGGACAAGATCAAGTGCTCTGACTCAAGTTGCCAGATTGCAGTGGAGATTCTCAAAGTTCATAAGTGCAGGGATCTTCTTGATAGCTCGGACACCATTCCAGAACTATACATTCATCAACTCTGGGATACCTTCACAAGAAGCAATGATGACAAGTATTTCACTTGTACACTGGATCGTAAAAAAATCAGAGTCACACCTGCCACACTCCGTAAAGCCTTAAAACTTCAAGATGCACCTGAAACTTCTAACCAATTCCACCCGACACCTTCAGAATCTGAAATCATGCAATTCCTGGTAGACATTGGTTATGATGTTCAACCAGATACACCATTAACCACAATCTCCAAAGTCAATGCTAGAAACATTCCTCAACCCTGGAGAACTATCTTCTTGATTATAACCCATTCCATATCTGGAAGAGATAGTGGGTTTGAGCATCCAAGACTTTCTCATCTTCAAGTCTTATGGGGATTTGTGAACCAGGAACCAATTGACTTTGCTGCTCTCATTTGGGAAGACATAATGTACCTAATGCGAAAAACCTTCAAGAAAATTCCATTTGTACGATATACCAAGGTTCTCATTAGCTATCTACTCGATCAACATCAAGACCTTGATAAGCGTCCTACTGATCAAGAGACTCATGAATACAGAATGGATAAAACCTTAAGCAAAGTCTACTTTCCAAAAGAAAGCACGCACAAACAAGGTGCACGATTGCCAGAATTTCTGATGACTAATGAGGTAAAAGAAACTAAAGCATATCTTGATTACGACAAGGCATTTCGTGAACGTCGTATGGGTCTTGCTAAGTTGGTTGAAGAATCAGGATCTTCTAAGACTCTTTCTCGAAGCAAGTCTAAGACGGGTAGTGCATCAAGTGTCTCCGAACCAAAGAAACCACATCCTCGAACTACTGTCATCAAGAGGAGAGTACCAAGCAAACCCCAACCAAAACCTGAACCGAGTGGAATCATTGATGAAGATACTGAGTCTGCTTCTGAATCATCTGAATCTGAAGAAGAACCTGTCTTTATGACTGTTGAAGAGGCAGAACTTCATAATAAGATCTCTGAGGAAAATGCACAAAAGCAGAGTCTTAAGTCATTAAAGGAAGATGAAGAGTGAAGGGCAAGGAAAGCATTGGAACAACAGATGGAGTATGAGAGAACACATGGAGTTGGAGGATCCAAAACTATTCATGAAGCTACTTCAACCCAAGTTAATCCGGTTAATCAACCCGGAGGATCTGGAGCTGCAACAACCAAGGTTCAGCCCGATACGATTAATCAACTCGATAAGGCTGAATCGGTCTCTTCTCAGCAACCAAGCTTGATTAATCAACCCGACTTGGGAGCACAGACTCAGGAGGAGAAGGAAAAGGATCTGGAAAGCAAAATTGTTTTATCTGACAAGGAAATCTCTGATTCTATGTTTGACGACAATCACGGGGAACAACCACGTAACGATGATACAGAAGATTGGAACATGGAAGAAGAAAGGGACATTCTGGGAGATAAAACAACTAAAGCTGCCATGGATCTTGAGGAACAGGCAAGACAAGAGGAAGTAGAAAGGAAACGTAAGGAAGATGCTCAAGCTGACTTGGAAGCAGATAGCTACATACGTTCTCCGTCAATTCCTCCAACTGAACTTGCTATGGTTGTTAGTAACCCTCAACAGCAACAGGAACAACCACCAGTTCAGCCCTCACCTGTTTCATCACCTAAGACACCTCCTGAATCACCTCCTCACACTCCAACACCTCCACCCTCACCTCATAAGGACTCAACAACTAAATCTGATGAACCAATTCCTTCACTAACTCCATCATCTTCAAGATCTTCATCACCCAAATCAAAAGCAGCTATTTCTAAGAGTATTCAAAAGGCTTACAAAGGAAAGAGTAAAAGAAGAATTGTCCATGTCACAAAAGTTGAAGTTGTGTCTCCTGCCGCAAAGCAACTTAAACAAGCAGTAAAGAGAGCACAAGCACAAAGAGACAAACAATCAACAACAAAATTGGCTGAAATGGAAAGTTTAGTTAAGTACTTGTCTCAGCAAGTGGAGGAGATGCAGGAAAGTAAGAAGAAGATAGATGAATTCGTTGGTTTTAATATCAAAGATCATATCACACGTAAGACAAGGCATTTTGTCAAGCAATATTTTCCTGGTCTTCAGAAAAATATAAATGAGCACATTGATTCACAACTTGAAGACAAAATCAAAGAAGTCATCTCATTTTCTTCCCAAACCAAACCAATTGAAGATCTCACCATTGAAGAAATCGAGCTTGTGCTTCTCGACAGACTCTTTGCTATCACCTCTCCTTCTCAAGAAGAAATCAACCTGATCGCGGCTCTTCAAGCACACACTAAGAAGAAACCGTGCAAGGTAGCTGCTGACAAAGGGAAACGCATTCGAGAGGATGACGAGGAAGATCAAGACCCGAACCCCGAACATAAGACACAAAAAATCGGGTCTGGGATTCATATTCAGGAGCCAACTGGAAAAACAACATCATCTCTACCTCCAAAACATCAATCATCTGGTCCTACTGAAACCGAACATCAATATGAGCATTTCACGGCTGAATATGTGGAATTTCAGCCGCAAGACGATCAACCGCATTCACCACCATCACCACCAAAACCAAAGCCTTCCAAATCCAAGTCATCACGCAGCAAGAAGACGTCTAATGAACCAGCTGTTGTCACCTGGCTTGATAATGATAAGGATGAGCTAGGGAATGAATGGTTTGATCATCTGGCAAGTGCTCAGGTTCCGACTGACGAAGCTTCCCGAGTTGAAGACAGCACGTTTGTTGTTACTCAAGAGATCAAAAGAAGTCTTAACGTAAAGAAGATGACCAAACGGGAACTTCGACGGATCAAGAACGATGCCTTCATTCTTCTGAAAGATAAATCCAACAGTGCAGCCGAACTTGAATATCATCTTGAAAACATTGCACGTGCAATGTCAAGTGACTTCGACTGGGCTAATCCAGATGTAGTCAGGGGAGTTGGCAAGAACCGTCCTTACATCACTGATTGGACTAAGCCGCTTCCCGTGATACGAAGATCTCACCACTCAGAAATTCCCTTCCAATTTTTCTTCAATAACGATCTGGAACTTCTCAAGAACGGAGCACAAGGGAAGACAAAGTATGCTACGTCAATTACTTTCACACCAGCTGCTCACTATACACAGTCAGCTATTGAAGAAGAAGCTATTAACAGACATCTGTTTGTTAAAGAGCTCGTGAAATATGATCGTGATGCAGAGTTGGGGATTCATCACTGGTATTCTAAACGACAAAGCTGGTACAAGTACAAACTTGTTCTCCAGAAATCACGGGAACCAGTTTACAGTGATCTCAAAATAGTGGCCGTTACCAGTGTGAGCGGATCCAGAAGGTGTGATTATATATTTCTCGAAGAGATCACAGTAAAAAGAATTGACAACAATCTCTACACATTCTCTGAGGTTGATCTTCCTGATTTGAACCTGAATGATATCGAAGACATGTATCTGATGAAAGTCCAAGGCAAACTGCAACATCTGACAAACGAGCTTCGATATGCACTCAGTACCTCTCTATGTCACTACATCAGGAGAACAATCATCAAAGAACGAGTAGAGGATCTCCAGCTAGGTGTCGAAAGTTATCAGACGAAGCTAAACCTTGTTGAACCACAATTCCTACTCAACAGCAACAAAGACCTCAATACACCATACTACACAGTCCGGTCTTTGGGTTCGTTTACAAAAGTACAACGGATTTCCACCGTTTCATGCCGTTCAATGAAATTCATAAATTCTGTGACGATACCTTAAAGAGTATTCGTGATGGGTTAGCTAATCGGGTTCGAGATTCAGCGTTAGGAAAATCAAGAAGATGGAATTCTAAGGAGGTGCGACAAGTTAAGGAGTTTGTTCGGAAGATTGAAGAAAGGTTATATCATCGTGATCAGATAAGGAGGTTAGAAAGTTATGTTGGGGGTCGTCCACCCTTCGCTATCAGACTATTTCAGCGGACAGACCCAGTATTCTCAACTTTTGGCAGAGGCGGTTGATGTAAGAATATATTCTCATATTACATAATTCTTATATCATTATTCTTTCCATATTGGCCTATGCATTACGGCTTGTGCACACATAACAGTGTACAACCCGGACCTCAAAGAAAGGACCCTGAGGTACGCTTCAGTGCCTCAATCCTGAAAAAGGAGCGAAAGCTTCTTACTTATGAGCAGAATTAAAACCAGAATGTTTTCTAAAGTTTTTCAAACATTCTGCTCATAAGGACAAGTATTCCCTTGTTAAGGGGGAGTATTTGAAAAATATAATCTTTGTTCAGAAAAATATAAATGTTCTTGAAATTCTTCCCTAAAACTCAAAAAAAGCATATTTTAATCATAAACGTTTTTCCAAAAACATCATGAGTATGCTATTTTTGAGGGGGAGAAGTAAAAGATGATTAAAATATGATGTCTCAGTTGCTGGAATTTCTTGTGCTCAAACTCAGAATTGACCCTCGAATTGACGATAGGAAGAGTCAGTAGTCGAAAGGACATGTCCCGGACGGGTAATAATTTCAAGCCAGTTTAACTGGTGATGTAAGCGTGTCTCGCAAAGGACGTGTCTGAGTAGAATGTACCGATTTCGAGCGATAATCTTTGAATCTGATCTGGATGGGTAATAATTTCAAGCCAGTTTAACTGGTGATGTAAGCGTGTCTCGCAAAGATCAGGTTCATTGAAAGTCAATCAATTCAAAAGTGCCAACTCTTTCCGGCATGTGCAAATTTCAAATTTATTACTTATGCGCACATGTTAAGGGGGAGTATTTCTGAAAATCATCAAACTCTCAAGGTGTCAACAAAATGTCTTTACAATTATCGACACTTTGAGAGATTTTCAATGGTTTTGTTTTATGGCATCATTAGGATAGTCATGGAGTTATAAGGTGACTAAGGTTAGGGAAAACCGTCCTATGATCCACCAGAGCCGGAGGGATCTACCCAAGGACAATACCAATAGTTTAGAACTAGAAAGTCCAAGGTATGATATTAAAAAAGAGAAAATGAATGAAAGGAGAAAGAAGAGGTTGAAGAATTAAAAAGAAAAGCAAAGAAAAGGGCGAAAAGAAATAGCCCTCCATTTGTTCAACCTTAGGGCAGACACCGGGTTCAATTCATAATCTACTGGTTGATGAGCATCACCGGTATTGAAGACTAAAGACGTCATGGACCCAGTGACGCACTAATAAACCTTCTAAGCCACTCAAGTGTCTCTCAAAAGACATTTGTTTCATTCACACGGAGAACCCTTCATAATCTATCGACCTCTCATTACGAGAGTGTTGATATTGAAAAGGAGGCAATCTGCTCCACGCCTCCGACGACCAAACAAATGTGCACTAATTGAGTCTAGAGCCATGAGATTCATAAAAGATCTCTTAGGTACACTTAGTATTACTCTACTGTTCTACATCATGGGTAGCAGATGTAAAATTAAGAAAGTGTCATTCGCAGATCTTAGCAATCTGCCGAGAACATTCATGAGAGAAGTCACAATTGTGATTATCAATGATTGAATGGAAATCCTGCCAGAGCAACATCAAACAACTCTGACAGCAGGTCACTTCGGTAACTCCTTGTGGGTTACGCTTAGTGTTTGCTCCAAATGGTCTACAGTCGTGGGGTGATCTCCAGCGACTCACTGAATCGTGGGTGCACTTCGGTGTGTCCGTGTTATCCCATTCGGGGGAATCCGGTTCAGAACGGTCTGGGTTAGGATTTGAGAAAGTCTTCACACTATGTTGTTGACGATCTCAAGTCTGAGCCTGTAAGTACCGGTTGGTTCGTGCTGCTGTTGCTGCTAAGGATCTGGAGGTCGACCATCAAGACTCCATCATGCTCATATCTTGAAGAAATGTTCTCTCTAAGACTCAATGACAACAAAAGTTTAACATATGATATAGTAAAGTCAAAAGTTCAAGCACCTCAACCTTTCTCAAGATAAAGATTGAAAAGTGAGAACATGTTGCAGAAAACAAGTCAAAGACATATGAGCATGATGGAGAAGACAAGAAGACGTTGGAGATTGGCAGATCGAGACAACATCATATCATCTTAGAACAAGAACAAAGAAACAAAGATTATAAAGACGTCTGAAGCCTAAGAAGCAAAGATGACGTCAAGCAACATTGATGATCAAGACTTAGGGGGAGATTGTTAGGAACACGTTTTAATTATATTACAAGTCTTGTTCATTTAGTTAACATGTTGCACGATTAAGGACTTTAAGTTAGCTTTAAGGACCGGTCCATAAGAAGTCCATGGGCCGGCCCTCTTATCATTTTCTTTCTAGAAACATGTAAGGAAATGTTTCCCTAGTGTTGTGCCTATAAATAAAGGTGTTGAGGCAACATTTCTCTTGTTGGTTTTTCATGTAAGTCTAAAAACCCTTTTTACCGCTTTAGACTTGTTATTCCTTAGCTTTAGTGGTGGAGATGTGTATACTTGCCAAGCTTATGATAGAATATTCGTCACGACTGGACAGTTAAACGATTAGATTTGCTTTTATCAGATTTTTTATTTTACTTCTAATTCGTTAAGTGTTTAGTTGTGTGATTATGACAAAAACGAATACATGCTTAAATATAAAAATAAATCCTAATATCTTTTAGGATACATTTTCATAAGATTAATTCTAAGGTTTACTTGGGGACAAGTAAAGCTCAAGTGGGGGGATATTTGATGAACTCAAATAAGTACATTTTATTACTATCATTTATCCTATTAATTTGACTTGTTTTACTATATTATGTATGAGGATTGATACTTAATCGTTTACTTTTGTAATTCTCAGTTGAAAACAAGCATTTGGTGAAACTTGGCGACTTTGGACTAATTATGGAGCAAAACATGCATAAAGTGAAGAGTCTACTGAAATGGACAAGATCAAGTCAAATCTGCTCTAGATGCGCCGCATCTCACTCATGATATGCGCCGCATCACTATCAAGATCTCACCGGATACGATCCAAGATACAAGAGGACATGCGCCGCATCCAAAGATGAAGATACGCCGCATCTTCTGGCGGTGTACTAATATTCCTGAATATTATAATCTTGGACCCCACGCGAAGTTAAGTACATGTGCCGCATCTACTTACAAGATGCGCCGCATCTCACCCTCAGACAGAAACTATAAATACCCCAAGACCAGACGAATTTCGTACGACATATATTATAACCGAAGACCGAAGACCAGAAACCTAGGACGAATTCAGTCAAGGTAGCAGCACAAGACACACCCAAATCAAAGATACAAGAGCTGTAAGAAGGTGCTGCATATGTTTAATTCATTAAGTAGTTTTGTTTTATTGTGTTAGTAAACTTTAATTCATCAAGATTGGTGGCTTGTGTAACGTGACAACGGAAAGGTTGTACTCCCTTAAAACTGCTTTCTCATTAATTAAAGTTTATATGTTGATGTCATTGGTGACTTTTATTAGTGCATTGATAACCTCTGTGTCTAGCTGAGCGTTGATCGGGTCGCCATGCCTCTGCCCTCGCCTGTTTATTAGATGCCTATGTATTCTATGGTCTATAGAAAAGTAGGAGAAAGATAAACGGGGTAGTCATAAGTAATCATTAAGGGTTTACTCGCCGATAAGATTAGAACCAACGAGAAAGGACTTAATCTCGGTGTGTTGCATCGAACTATACACTTCATATAACACTAGCAATAAAACAAGTGACAAACTACTTATCATAAGGACAGCCCTCTTATTGTCTCGAGTATTTATCTGTGTACGTGTGTGCTACTTGCTGATTCGTGCCTATTGGTTTAGTTTATTATTTAATTGCAACCAAATCGTGCCAGTCTCTCAGGCTGAACCCCCTTGCGTTAGATTAGATTGTATAAACTGGTCTAGTTTATTATTTAATTGCAACCAAATACTGCCCATGCTAAGATTGATGTGTTTAAAAGAAAAATCTCATTAAGGGTAGGGAATAATAAACTGGTCTATAAGTGCCAAGATCCTGTTAAAAGTATAATTAGAGGTGTCTACATGCTAGGATTAAGAGAGCGTATGGACCTAGATCTTGAAGCCAGACTTATGGGGGAAACATTGATTCAAAACAACTCAACTAATCCTAATCATGAGAACTTTGAAGAATTTATTGACCTTAATGTACCTACCGAACTTAGACGCGATGTTGCCAATGATTCTGATGATGAGTGGTATGATTGTGTAGTAATTAACAAACGTAGGAGAATAGTTGAGAAAACAAATTTGAATAATGATGTGTTTATTGAACTACCACCCCACCTTGCTTATTTATGCCTATATGATAATAAGAATTTCCCGTCTATCATTTTGTCATCTCTGCCCGTAAGGGACAGGACTTTGTTTATACAGATATTAAAGAAGAACGGCGTGGAAATCAAGGACGAGCAAGGAGTGTTCAATATTACTGAATTGGGAATGAGGGAGCGCGATGTTTCCGACTCCTTCAATGATCGATAATAAAGAGCTGAACGTGAGTCTAACTTGAAGACTCTGGAATAAAGACAAGTGCTTACCGGGAGACAACCCGGATTTATCTTTTTATTCTGTTTATGTGTCGAGTCAGTCAGGCCGCTGAGGATACGGCGCATCTCAATCCTGAGATGCGAAGCATCTCCTGCAATGGTCATATCTTTATTTTTCTGCATTTTTTATTTTCAGACTTTAAAACTTTTTATCAGTTTATTTTAATGCGGCGCATCCCTGGTTAAGGATGCGGCGCATCTTCTATTCTGATCCGTAATTATCCCAGGCTCGATACGGCGTATCTTCTTCCATAAGATACGGCGCATCGACTGACCTGATGATTTTCATTTTTTAATTTTTATGTTTTATTTTTACCTAACTACTAATGTGTTATGCAAGTTGAACCTTTCTTACCTTAGGTGTGTTTTGAAGCCTTGGTGGTATTATAGATTCCTGCATTTCCTGTGGAGACATCGAATATGAAGCTTAAACGTTTTAATCCACAAGAAAGATGATTTTTGCTCTAATACTAATGGAGGATCATACCGAGCAAATCTCAGGGGAGTTTTTCTGTTCTAATTCTTTTATTTTCCAGTTTTTAACCTTTTATACAAACAACGAGGACGTTGTTTAACTTAAGTGGGGGGATTAGAGAATTAGAACACTTAACATTTACTTGTCCTAAACTTTTCAAAATATGCTTAAAATGTGCTTAATATATCAAAATTTAAAATTTTTAGCATGTTTTTGTTTAAAGTCTAAGTTGCGTAGCTGCACACATGACGTTATTTTCAAAAATTGTGATTTTTCAAAACTCACAAATCTATGAGTGTGCCGGTGACTTGTAAACTTTAGAACTTGGCTTGTATACTATTCGAGACCACCATAATGAGTATTATTTATATAATTGGAATGACTTGTCTAAATTGGTAAATTTCTAGGATTACACCCAAATAGCCTTTATATGTTATGTGATATTAGCTAACTACACTGGTTAGTTAACCCCCGTATAAACCCTTTGTTACTCTCATTTTTAGAGTAAGATACCCCTAGAAAAACACTCAGAGCCATTCCTTTCGTTTCTTACACCTATGTTTAAAATGTTTCGTTACACCCTTACACCTTAGCCTACCCTGTAGATTAAAGTCCGTGGTTGGTTAATTGCTATAGGCAAAGTGAGTTTCCTTACATTACCTGTGTTCGCGTGCGTAATTCATTATCTATGGTTAGGTCGGGAAATTGCACAATGCAATTGGAGTGAAAGTAAATATTGTATATCTTTGAGTTTATTTTTCGTGTGTTTACTGCTTTCACTATTACCGTTATTTCTGAAGTATGAAAAGTATGGAAAAATTATCCAGAATTATCATTATAGTGATGTGGTGAAATTTTACACATCTTTGTTTAAAAAAAAAAAAAAAAAAAAAAAAAAAAAAAAAAAAAAAAAAAAAAAATCGAAAAAATGAGAAAAGAAAAAGAAAAAAGAATAGTTGGATGTTTGATTTAACCAACGATGTAAAGTTATGTAAGTGGTCGATATCACCACTAGTTGTTGTATTATATATTTATGGATTGAAATGGGAGTTGGCAGTTATGGGAACGTCAACTAAGGTTTATTCTTTGATTAAGATCTTGTTGAGTATAATTCGTGTCTACCTAAAGCGTGTGTTTCAAGTGATTAAAGCGTGAGTTATTCTATGATATGAGTCTTATTCATGGGATGGTTGGGATAGTGATTAACCACACTTAGGATTTTAATTTATTTGTTTTGTTTATTTTTTATTTTACACCAATTTATATCCCAAAAATTATCCATACCCTTTACTATTCTTTATCCAACCAAACCTTTGATTTATTGAGATTAGGGATTTGAGCAATCTTAAGTATCTTAGTCGTGGATTCGGCTATGTATTTATGATTTTGTCGCCCTTTTTGATATATTATTATTGGTGAAGTTTGGACCTATCTTTAGCCTATTCGAGTTAAGGATTTGAGCAATTGCAAGTATCGTGTTCGTGGATTCGATCATGTATTTGTGATTTTGTCGCCTTTTCTGGAATTTGAGATCGATAGAGATTAAGAATAATTAACCCTTAAGCCTAAAAACCCTTTTTACCGCTTTAGACTTGTTATTCCTTAGCTTTAGTGGTGGAGATGTGTATACTTGCCAAGCTTATGATAGAATATTCGTCACGACTGGACAGTTAAACGATTAGATTTGCTTTTATCAGATTATTTTATTTTACTTCTAATTCGTTAAGTGTTTAGTTGTGTGATTATGACAAAAACGAATACATGCTTAAATATAAAAATAAATCCTAATATCTTTTAGGATACATTTTCATAAGATTAATTCTAAGGTTTACTTGGGGACAAGTAAAGCTCAAGTGGGGGGATATTTGATGAACTCAAATAAGTACATTTTATTACTATCATTTATCCTATTAATTTGACTTGTTTTACTATATTATGTATGAGGATTGATACTTAATCGTTTACTTTTGTAATTCTCAGTTGAAAACAAGCATTTGGTGAAACTTGGCGATTTTGGACTAATTATGGAGCAAAACATGCATAAAGTGAAGAGTCTACTGAAATGGACAAGATCAAGTCAAATCTGCTCCAGATGCGCCGCATCTCACTCATGATATGCGCCGCATCACTATCAAGATCTCACCGGATACGATCCAAGATACAAGAGGACATGCGCCGCATCCAAAGATGAAGATACGCCGCATCTTCTGGCGGTGTACGAATATTCCTGAATATTATAATCTTGGACCCCACGCGAAGTTAAGTACATGCGCCGCATCTACTTACAAGATGCGCCGCATCTCACCCTCAGACAGAAACTATAAATACCCCAAGACCAGACGAATTTCGTACGACATATATTATAACCGAAGACCGAAGACCAGAAACCTAGGACGAATTCAGTCAAGGTAGCAGCACAAGACACACCCAAATCAAAGATACAAGAGCTGTAAGAAGGTGCTGCATATGTTTAATTCATTAAGTAGTTTTGTTTTATTGTGTTAGTAAACTTTAATTCATCAAGATTGGTGGCTTGTGTAACGTGACAACGGAAAGGTTGCACTCCCTTAAAACTGCTTTCTCATTAATTAAAGTTTATATGTTGATGTCATTGGTGACTTTTATTAGTGCATTGATAACCTCTGTGTCTAGCTGAGCGTTGATCGGGTCGCCATGCCTCTGCCCTCGCCTGTTTATTAGATGCCTATGTATTCTATGGTCTGTAGAAAAGTAGGAGAAAGATAAACGGGATAGTCATAAGTAATCATTAAGGGTTTACTCGCCGATAAGATTAGAACCAACGAGAAAGGACTTAATCTCGGTGCGTTGCATCGAACTATACACTTCATATAACACTAGCAATAAAACAAGTGACAAACTACTTATCATAAGGACAGCCCTCTTATTGTCTCGAGTATTTATCTGTGTACGTGTGTGCTACTTGCTGATTCGTGCCTATTGGTTTAGTTTATTATTTAATTGCAACCAAATCGTGCCAGTCTCTCAGGCTGAACCCCCTTGCGTTAGATTAGGTTGTATAGCTAACTTAATATATTAAAATACTGATTAGAATAACTAGATAATACGTTCCACTCTTAGTGATCGACACTCTACTTACCATTATATTCATACTGACCGGGTACACTGCTCGTTAAGTGTGTGTGTTATTGATAAGTCGGCTAAATATAAATTTAAAACTTGAGTAGGCATTAAAACTGCTAAACCGCAACGACACATCGCACGCATCAGATAGTAGTTGTACGTGTTTACTTTAGTCATTTCGTGTGTGTGTGTGTTTGAGATATTAGTGACCTACACATGTTGGACTATCTTCTCCTATTTGTCGAAACACAAAGGTGTGTCGAAGAATGAGAATCATTATGAATGTGTGCATGCTCCCCCTTGACTGTAGCTCCCCCTTGATCAATACTCCCCGTTGCTAGGGTACCAACGTATATGATGTAAGGATTAAGAATTCTACAAAACAAAGATTAGTACATGATATGCTCCCCTTTGATCAATACTCCCCATTTCTAGGGTACCAATGTATATGATCCAAGGATGAAGAATCCTACAAAATAATGGTTAGTATATGTGATATACAACAATGCGTGTATATGATGCATTCTATAAATGCTTGACAAAGAACTTATAGTCACGTAGCTCTTCTCCTTGAAAGAACTTCATCCTTGAAGTCACGTAGCTCTTCTCTATCAATGCGAGATGATCGCATGATGAGGCATGTGGTTTCCTCATGGGAGGTGTATTGTTATAACTAAAAACATGATGGAGATGTTGTTAGGAAAGCGGAAGCAATAATGCGATTTGGAAAGAGGTCGATTGAAAGATACGCAAACAAAAATTTCAAGCTTCTAAAACTTAATCCTATTAGCTTCAAGAGCTATATGCAAGAGAATGGATCCCATGAACATATTATTAATCTACGTAACTATAAAGGGATTACAATTATGCAAAATAGGCATACCAAAGTGAGATATCAAGTAATTTTTTATCAACCTACAAATAAAAACATGTTAATGACAAAAGATGTGATTATGATAGAAATCATAACATCTTAAAAACATATATCTATCTACTTAGACAAAAAGCTACCACATAGCATCAAGACAAATAATCATATTGCAAGAGAGCATGACATTATTTGAGATACTACATTGCGAAATTATTATGATGGAAAGCTTAGTCACTTAAGCATACTTACTCATTAATTAGCACAATGATCTATGTGATTAATCTCTTAGAATAAAATGACTTCTAAATGATTATCATACCAAAAGCACTTAGACATATTATAGGTGCACACATGGTAAACAAATAGTGTGACAAGGTCACAAAAGAAGTAAGACGACAGGTTCATGCAAACAATTCTAACATTTTGGAAGCATGCATCATTTAGACTATCCTACAAGAAAGCTCAAAGAATTTCAACTCAAGACAAGAGCTATACAACACCATGTATGACATATCATGAGTTAACAAGAAACACGTTAATCTTGCGAAATATCATGTAATAAGTATCATGCAAATCATGTTAACATCTAGTAGCATGAAGCATATATAAGCATGCAGATGAAACCTTTCGAAGGTTTACACATTTGATTAATTATCAGGATAAAGTCAATACATTTAAACACATAACATGTAATCAACACATATATATGTAATGCAAGTGATTTTACTAAGAAAATCACATCTACTACTTGATTGATTAATATTCCTAAGACAAGATAATTATCTTATTTTAATACTTACTTTAGGTAAGTATAGGAATACAAAATTTTCAAGTTGGAGAATGAATATGAAACTATTACTAGCGGTGCTCAATTCAGGCTAAACACGACCATTTTTACGGGTGATTCCACATACCCAACTTCTCTGCTGGAAGCAATTTAACCGTTAGGTTAAATTGAGTTTCTAGTGCAATAAATTCTCCAGTAGTCATTCTCATGCCTGAAAGATAGGAATTCCTATTTTTGCCCATCGAAGTATAAAAGAAGATAATTCACCAATACATGACTTAATGAAACTCAACTATTTCTATTAAAACTAAGGTGATGAAGATGTCATGTTATGCATGGGAATTTGACAAATATGTGTCAACAGATTTTAATCTTTGTGTTTGGAATCTAAGGTTGAATGATCTAAAGGATGACATCTTTTATGTTTAGTTTAAGTATATGTTATGCAAGTGATTTGATCGTTTAAGACCAAGAGATGTGTGTGAGATGATGGACTATGTTAAGAATGTTCTCAAGAAAGTTCTTTGGAACAAGTATCTAAATAAAGTTACCAACTTTAATAGATTTTGTGTGAGCGCAAGATCTGAACAAGGCTTGGTTATGACATATGCTTAAAAGAAGATAGATACCTAAAGTATCTTTCAACAAGTAAGATTAGCTTATGGAATAAAGTCATCATGCTTATGAAAATAAGTATGACAAGATAAGAGGGAAGCTCTAGTTCATAGAACTTGTAGATGTTTGTTTAAAATCATTTACCCAATGAGGTGTAATGAAATCTTTTGTAACACAACCGTTCATGTTGCAAGGAGAGAATGATGCATAGGATATACATTATCCTTTTAACAAGATACTAAACGCACGATTTCTTAGGCATCATGTTTTCCTAAATAAAGATATGAAATCAAAGAGTTTGAGTTGTATCGACCTATCCAACATTTACTGGATGAAGACAAGAGGAATTCACTTGAGTTTCTTATGTATACTCCTCAAGATTCATTGTCACTTGGGATGAGGTTGTCTTTGAAATTTGTATTTTAACATATGTTGTTAAAATATTGATTTAAGGTTTAATGAAACTTACGCAGAAGTTTAATGACAAAGTATTACCAATACTTTGATAACGTGTGACAGTTGTACAACTTAAACCTAGTGAACAATGATAAACATTGAATGTGAGCATCATGCTCATTTGATGGTGAAGGTTCTAATCCTATAGGTGATAAATTATGGTTGAATTTGTTTAACGCACACTTGATTTGATACGAGTGTTTGGACAAAGGGCTTTTTGAGCAATACACTCAATGGATTCAAATGATTGTAAGGATTGTGGAGTTGAGGGGTTTGTTGTGCTGTGGGAGTACTTAGGTTTTCATGGATGTTAAAGACAACAAAGACTAATTCTTGTGATCCTTTGGTTGGTACGACTAGTGGGTGATGTGATTTGAGGCTTAGGGCCTGAGACATATCACAGATGTGAATGTGATGGGGTGATGGTGAAAGTACAAGTGTACTTGGGTGATAGGATAAGTGTTTCAACATATGTTGTTAAAATACTTGAGTGTTGATTCTTTCGGATGTGACTTTTAATGACTACGATTGTAAGTCAAATTTACTTGAATATTTCGGATGAAATACTTTAAATTGTCAATCCTACTTTGTTTAGATTTGATAGCATTCAAGGATAGCAAGACTTGATAATACATCTATAACTTAAGTATGAGTTATGACTCGATGTAAATCTTAATCGTCTTGAAGGATGACATGTTAGCCAAGTAAGGTAACATATGTGGATGCAAGACAATATCTATAGTCATAAGTAAAACTTGTGATCTATGATATTTTTGCCAACAGTGAGTCTGGATTAGTTAGGGAATTGTCAATTTACAAATCAAGTTAATGGACAAGTAAAGGACAGATGGATGCATTGAATGTGTGTATTGATCATAAATGATCAGTGGTCTACGGACTGCAAGGAACAAATTTCTGGATTCCTTTACGGAAAAAGGTATCTTGGATCCTTTTTGTGAAATTTGAAAGTATGGTTAGAGATGATTATCCTATAGTTGCAAGTGAGATGCCCTAATCCTAATTTTAGTGAACATCAGTGAACATAATCCTAGTGATACAAGTGAGTGATCTCAAGTGAGGGATTAAACGAAAATTTGAAAAACTAGCAGTTAGTTCTGGCGGAACCAAGTTATAACAAAGGCGGAGCCCAGTTTTTGGTTCTACGGAATTCGTGAGTTGATTTTAGGCGGAGCCAAAGATCTCAACAGGCGGAACCATAAATTTGGTTCCGCCATTTCCGCCAAATGGAAATTCTTAATAGAGGACATGTCAAAATCCCCGATACCCATTCAATTCCAGAAGATTGTCCTAAAACATATGCAACTACTTATTTGTTATTGATTAAAACCAAAAACACAGGTTCTAACACACGTTTGTACATATATAAATCTGATGATAATAACTTACCATAAATGGATGTTAAGCCAAACAGTGGCTTAACACACGGAAACTTGATAACATCAAAATGTTATCGTCCTGCATTGTCACGGTTAGTTCACATGATCATTCAAAGATAAGTTTATATCCTATGACAAGACAAATACATTAAACATCATGATTAGAAGCAAATGAACCAAACATATTTTTCAAAGATACTACATGTTTACACATTTTAACACTTGAGCTAAAGTTTGTGCAAGACAATACTTTTCAAGAAACTAAACTAGTTTCATTTAGTTCTCATTCCTAAGTAAGTTATGCAAGGTTTTCACATAACATATGCAAACAAAAATATCTAAGTCTATAAGTGAAACAAACACAGTTTATCAACTTATTGCACAATATCTAGCAAATGTCCTATTATGCATAAAAAAAGCAATTGATAAACAAGCAAATAAGTATCATGGCAAGACACTTATGTATTACAAATAAACAAGTACAATCACACCTATCAACAAGCAAACAACATGTATGTAAACAACTAGAACAAGTAGTCACATAGCATAAAAAAATATATTTTTCGTCACTTTGTGTTTAAATATGACGATGTATACCAAGCTTGATTTGTTTCCTTTATATAAACCAAATTCTTTAGTTTCAAAAGAAATCATATCAATGTTCAAAGGATACCAACTTACATTGCCCGACTCAAAAGTTTAAGTTACTATGTCAAAATGAAACTTAATATTTTGAACAGGTTGTAGTATTTGATTTGTTTTACCTACTTCAATTTAGATTTAGGACACGAGATTATTTTTAAATGAAAGTAGACTTAATTCCCTTCAAACTGATAGGTGGCGCGACTCCTACGGACTTACGTTTAATTAGTTATGAATTTTTGAAGTTGGACAAAAACTGCATACTATACAGACGGATTTCAAGGAACCATTTTAAGGGTTCCGTCCTTTGAAGAGAAAGGTTCCGCGGGTCTCTGTACCAGATTCAACAAAACTAGTATTTTGACATAGAGAAAGTGTGTAGGACTTACTAGATTAGATAGTAAACTTACAATATAATTATTTAACATTATTTAACTAATGTGACTTATCTAAACATTTACGAAGAGATTTTTCAACTAAATTAATAGTTATCCCAAACGCTCCTTTAAAACCCGTGTTTTTCGTAAATTAGCTTTACGCACACAATTTGACACTCAATCCTTTTAAGAAATCTTTTCTTTTATTTTTCAAGGATATCTTCAAGCTTGTATACAAAGTAACATTTAACAACAAAATTTCTAAGTATACTTAGCGAAACATTTTTCATATTATATTCCGCTTCAATGGTAATTTGATACATGGATCGTACTCCATTTTAAAAAACCATTTGTTTTGAAAATAAGAGCCACGAGGCTCGGATACCAATTGTGAAAACATAGAGGGGGATGAATACGTTACCGTTTTAAAATCTTAAAACTTGTTGTATCAAATATCCGTTTAAGCTTGTTCTAATATGAAAGATGTTTGTTGTAGTTTATGACTACCATATACTTAAATACGTTGTCATCTAAGTATGATCATCAAGACACAACACAAGCAATCATATAATGCAAACATAAAAGTAAAGAGTAAAGAAAGCGCAAACCGAACACGATGATTTATAGTGGTTCGGTCACGGAGCTCCTCTCCGCCCTACTCCACTCCCCGAGTACCCAACTCGAGAGTTACTTCACTAGATCAACAAGCTCCCTTCTCGGCAGAGAAAACCTTACACACGTCGCTTACACTTTTTCCGGTACAAAGCTAAATACCGGGTTCTAGTTCGAGGTAGAACCAACCTAACGTCGCTTACACCTTTTCCGACACTAAGCTAGATGTCGAGTTCTTTACAAGGGTACAACCACTCCCGCTAGTTATTTTACAAGGGTACAACCACTCCCGCTATGTTTTATGGCCCAACATAGAAACCTTGTGTTTTATGGCTCAAACACATAAACTGTTACGGGTTAGAGCCCATGCACTTCATGCAGGCCAAACAAGAGAAAAGCCCAGAGGCCAAAGCCTATGTGGATGCATAGGAATGGATGTACTGCAACAACGTATCTTATGATTTAGTCTTTTGATTTAGTCTTGAATTAGAATGCTAAAATAAAGGAAGTCATCGGAATAGTCTTTTGATTTAGTCTTGAAATAGAATGCTAAAATAAAGGAAGTCATGGGAATGCCCACGTATTTCCAAATTTGTTAGGAATAGCTTTGAATTATTCTAGCTTGTTTTCCTTTAAATTGTCATGTTTATTTGAGAAGAAATATAACAGAAAATTGATCCAATTACTCTCTCTTTTTTCTTCTTGTTTCCTTCTCTTTTCTTGGCCATTGAATCAATAGTTCGACCCACTTAACAGTGGTATCAGAGCAGCCTTGATCCAATGGAGACACGCAAACAAACTTTCGAACAATTTCAACAAAACACCACTAAAAATCTAGAAAAACTCACTGCTATGTTCAACAAGTTGGTAACGGAGGTCCAATCCATTAAGGAGAAAGATTCAGACGATGCTTCTGGTTCGCGCAAAAAAATCGTGAGTACGAAGGAGGGGAAACCCTATTTAAAACTACATTTTCCTCGGTATAGCGGTGATGAACCTACAGGGTGGATATACCAGGCTGAACAATAATTTGAATTTCAAGAAGTCGCTAATGAAGATCGCGTCAAGATGGCTTCGTTTCATCTAGACGGCATTGCTCTCCAGTGGCATCGGTGGTATACAAAGGCGCAAGGTCCTCTGACATGGCAGGAATTTACCACGGCATTGTTGGGTCATTTTGGGCCGACTGACTACGAGGACCCCTCGGAGTCTCTCCATCGTTTAAAACAAGTGACCATAGTGGCAGCTTATATCGAGGCCTTTGAACGGTTGTCACACCGCGTTGACGGCCTTCCACAATCTTTTTTACTGGGATGTTTTATAGGTGGCTTGAAGGAGGAGGTCCGTTTAGAGATCAAGCTCAAGAAACCGCGAACCTTGGAAGATGCAATTGGGTTGTCGCGGCTGATCGAGGAGAAGATGAACCTGCAACGTAGATCTTTTTCTTCAAATCGAGTGACGGGTTTTAATTTCCCACCCAAGGCTCAGCCCACTGCTGGTTTATTAGGCTCAGCTCCAACTCAACGCCTAGCTCTTCCAGCCCCAAACCCAGCTCGTAGGTTATCTGGTGCAGAAGCAAGGGAGCGACGTGAAAAGGGACTCTGCTACTATTGTGATGAACGTTACGCACCGGGTCACAAGTGTAGCAAGCCCCAGCTCTTTATGATCAGTGAGGTAGAAGATTTAGAGGGGGACGCTAACCAGGAAGATGAAACGATCGACACTTCCACCAATGACGATACCGCTGAGATCTCGTTTCATGCGATTTCTGGCACCATTTTGCCTCAAACACTACGATTGCCTGCTAAGATTCACAATAAAGATGTGGTAGTGTTGATTGACGGAGGCAGCACCCATAATTTTATTGAACAATCTTTGGTAGAGCGATTTGGCTTGAAGGTCGATACCGGGGTCAAGCTAGAGGTAGTGGTCGCTAACCGGGAGAAGTTGGCTTGTGTGGGTCAAATACGTAGTCTTACCATTGTTATTCAGGGGTACACGATAACCACCGATTTCTTCGTTTTACCAATCGCGGCATGCCCACTCGTCTTAGGGGTCCAGTGGTTGAAGACTTTGGGTCCTATTGAATTTGATTTTCAGAACCTCACTCTTGGGTTTCGTCTTGCTGGCTCATCGCATAAACTACAAGGGTTGAAGGGTACTGATCTGACAGCCTTAAATACCAATGAAATAATGGGAATTCAAGGTACTGCATTACTTCTTCAGATTAGTCAGGTCGAGACCGAGTCTTATTCTATTCTGAGTTCCTGCCCTGCCGTCCAAAGGGTTTTAGCAGAATTCGAGCAAGTTTTTCGGGAGCCTAGTGGCCTATCACCCACACGCTTCCATGATCATAGCATTTCCCTCATACCAGGATCAAAACCTGTGAGCTCTCGACCGTACTGCCAACTGTATTTGCAGAAGACGGAAATCGAGAAACAGGTTCGGGAGTTACTTCGTGACGAGTTGATTCGCCCCAGCCATAGTCCGTTTTCGTCGCCTGTCTTGCTAGTCAAAAAATCCAACGGTACATGGCGATTTTGTGTAGATTACCGAGCCCTCAATGACATCACAGTCAAGGATAAATACCCTATTCCTGTCATAGATGAGCTCCTCGATGAATTACATGGTACCATAATTTTTTCTAAGCTCGACCTCCGCTCTGGTTATCACCAAATACGGGTTCGAGCGGACGACATCCATAAAACTGCCTTCCGGACACATGATGGCCATTATGAGTTTGTGGTCATGCCCTTTGGACTCACAAACGCCCCGACTACCTTTCAATGCTTGATGAACGACATTTTTCGGCCGTATCTTCGTAAGTTCATTTGGTATTTTTTGATGATATCCTATTTATTCAGATCTTTGGATGCTCACCTTGGTCATTTACGTACTGGTATTGGGTTTGGTTGGTTACTCATCAACTTTTTGCCAAGCTTTCAAAATGTTGTTTTGGGGTTAGTCAGGTCAACTACTTGGGACATGTGATTTCGTCAGGGGCGTAGCAGTGGAGTCAGCCAAGGTCCAAGCCGTACTCTCATGGCCTACTCCTACTACTGCAAAAGGGGTCAGGGGTTTTTTGGGGTTGGCCGGATACTACCGAAAGTTTATCAGGGGGTTCGGGAATATCGCAGCACCGTTACACAAGCTAGTGGGCAAAGGACCTTTTCATTGGGATGAGAAGACAGAAGCTGCTTTCCAAGCTTTAAAGATTGCATTGACTACCACCCCAACATTGGCTTTACCTGATTGGTCTCATCCTTTTACCGTGGAGTGTGACGCGAGTGGGGTGGGAATTGGGGCTGTTCTCACTCAACATGGGCGACCGTTGGCGTATTTTAGTGCACCCTTGAAAGGCACCATGTTAGCTTGGTCGACATACGAAAAAGAGATGTTAGCAATTGTGAAGGCGGTTCGGAAATGGCGTCACTATTTATTGGGTCGTCCTTTCGTGGTTAAAACAGACCATGTTAGTCTCAAGTACTTAATTGAGCAACGAATCACCACACCGGCTCAGTCAAGATGGTTACCTAAACTTTTAGGTTTTGATTATAAGATTGAGTACAAGACCGGGAAATCGAATCAGGGAGCGGATGCTCTTTCTCGTAAACCCGAATTTCACTTTTTGGGCATTTCACATCCATGTTCGACTATATGGGCGGACATTCAAAAGGAGGTACAATCTGATTCATTTTATTTTCAATTGCCTACTTTACTACCTATTACATCTAAAGGGACCCTTGTGGAACGTGATGGAGTATGGTTTAGAAATGGTGCTATATTACTAAGTTCCAACTCTCCTCTTTTACCTACTGTTTTAAATATGTGTCACTCCTCTCCTGAAGGAGGGCATTTTGGATTTCACAAAACAATTGCTAAGATAAGACAAAATTTTTGGTGGGTTGGATTGAATGAGTTTGTGAAGAAGTTTATTCGGGAATGCCAAACGTGTCAACGAGCTAAGACGGATAGCATGCAGCCCGCCGGGTTATTACAACCTCTTCCGGTGCCGGAAAAAATATGGGAGGATATTAGCATGGATTTTGTGGAGGGGTTACCGGTGTCAAATGGGTTCACGGTCGTGATGGTGGTAGTGGATAGGCTTTCTAAGTATGCTCATTTCGTGCCTATGCGTCACCCGTTCACAGCAACAACAGTGGCTCGTGAATTTTTAGCCAACATTGTTCGTTTGCATGGCATCCCTTCAACCATTATGAGTGACTGTGATAAAAATTTTATAAGTTCTTTTTGGCAGGCCTTGTTTAAACTGCAGGGGTCGGTATTATGCATGAGTTCTGGTTACCATCCGCAAACGGACGGACAAACGGAGGTTGTCAATCGGATATTGGAACAATATTTGCGTTGTTTTGTTTGTGACACGCCTAAGAAGTGGGTTGAATGGTTGCCTTGGGCAGAGTACAGCTACAACACTTCTGTTCATTCTTCCACCAAGCTAACACCCTTCCAAGTCGTTTACGGTCGACTACCTCCTCAAATCTTGCCTTATGTTCCGGGCACGACTAAGGTACAAGCTGTTGAAGACCATCTTCAAAGTAGGGACCTTTTGCTTAAAACGTTACGTGCTAACCTTCACGAAGCCCAGAACCGTATGAAGAAGTACGCAGATCGACACCGGCAAGAATTAGAATTTGTAGTGGGAGATTATGTTTATGTGAAGTTACAGCCATACCGTCAATCGAGTGTGGTTACTAGAGCATCGGCTAAACTCAGTCCGCAGTTTTTTGGTCCTTACAAGGTTCTTGCTAGAGTGGGGAAGGTGGCATACCGAGTTGAATTACCTCCAGGTTCCTTAATACATGATGTGTTCCATGTGAGTCTATTGAGGAAGAGTGAAGGCCCAGTTCCAGAACCGTCCTCGCTTCCCGTCGATGAGCCTGCTTGGTATCCATCAATTCCCCACCCGGAGCTGGTCTTAGAAGAACGAGTTGTGCAGAAAGGAAAGTATCGCCCTAAGACGGAAATTTTAATCAAGTGGGTTGGTAAACCTCGGGAAGATGCGACATGGGAGAATAAGTGGCGTTTCTCGCGAACCTATCCTCAGTTTCACCTTGATGACAAGGTGACTTCGAGTGGGGTGGATTGTTACGGGTCAGAGCCCATGCACTTCATGCAGGCCAAACAAGAGAAAAGCCCAGAGGCCAAAGCCTATGTGGATGCATAGGAATGGATGTACTGCGACAACGTATCTTTTGATTTAGTCTTTTGATTTAGTCTTGAATTAGAATGCTAAAATAAAGGAAGCGGAATAGTCTTTTGATTTAGTCTTGAATTAGATTGCTAAAATAAAGGAAGTCATGGGAATGCCCACGTATTTCCAAATTTGTTAGGAATAGCTTTGAATTATTCTAGCTTGTTTTCCTTTAAATTGTCATGTTTATTTGAGAAGAAATATAACGGAAAATTGATCCAATTACTCTCTCTTTTTTCTTCTTGTTTCCTTCTCTTTTCTTGGCCATTGAATCAATAGTTCGACCCACTTAACATAAACCATCTAATCTAATAAGAATAGATTACAATGATGATCCATGACATAAATGGGTCATGGATATGAATGCCTAATCTAAATGAACTTCCATTGATAGGAAGCCTTCAATGGATGAAGATCACAAGCTCCCTAAACTTGTTGTGATGGATCTTCATATATGCATATGGAATCTACATGAACTTCTTGAATAAGAAGTCTTCAATCATTGAGGATGTCAAGTGCCCTTGAATCTTCATATGTTGGAATGCTATGGTGAATGATGACTTCAAGATCTTCTAACCTTCTTAGTAGATCAGGAAGTATGCAAGCTTATGATGGATGATGACTCACGATCTCTGAGCTAGCTTCACAGGATCATTACGAGTGTATGCTTACAACATAATGAAAGTTAGTAACATTATGATCATTATGTAAAAGGGTGATTAATGTGTGTTTCTACATGATTAACTACTGATCTAAATGTATGCAAAGGGTAGAGGGAATGTGTGTTCTAGTGGCTTAAAACTATGGGTAAACAATGGGCTACTATTTATAGGAAAACAGTTTGTACATGCCACGGATTTGGCGGATCCAAATAAAGGGATCCGCCCTTTATGCTGTTTGGTTCCACCAGGACCTGACAGCTAATATCTTAACAAATCTTTCCATATCTTAATGATTAACCTTTTAAAATACTTAATGACCTAACTGTATTTTAAACATTCTAAATGGTTTGTTAAGGGTTTGATCATAATGCCACATAACAAACATGTACGAACCTGTGTTGTATCATACGAGGACTCGAGAAGTCGAGAGGTGTTGGATGTATGTTGAGACAAAATAAGATTACAAGTAACTTGTACATTTTACGTTATGTATCAAGTTATATGTTTGTCATCAATGAAAACAAACGAGATTGCTTGCACTAACAATCTCCCCAACGAGACTGCTTGCACTAACACAAACGATTATCGTCATTGCTTTAGAATAATTGAGGCGATAATTACAAATAAGCATTTCTAAGACCCTGCAACAAACTGCAGTTTGCAGGAATCGTTTCCTGTTACTGAAATAGCGATAAAAAAAACTTTCACAACTCAGGTATTAGAGCCTAACTGAAACGCCAGCGTTTCACCTTGGGCTGTAAAATGAATTGTTTGGTCTGGTAAAAAAAAGTGTGCGTTGGCCCGTGCTGCTTTTTTTCCCCCTTAATCAGTTCTACCAATTGATTCTATCGCCTCAATTATTCTAAAGCAATGACGATAATCGTTTACAATTATATGTTTTATGGGAATAATTTACTTATATATAGTCAATTTATTGATGCGGGTACCTGAGCCTCATAAGTATCGCCTCAATAAGGATTCACCATAATTCTCAAGTTTTGAAGAAGAAGAAAAGGCATTATAATTGAGGCGATGGTATGAGTTGGTGGCAGATTAGGGAAAAAAGAAGGTGTGACGTGAACTGCGATGGATTCATTACGTAAAAGAGACACATCCTTTTTCTTTTTACAGGCAATGATGATAGCTTTTGGTTTATTGCACGAAGTTTACCTGACCCCGTATCTTGGCTGGGTAGTGACACTGAAAGTGTGGTTGCAGCCATGTCGGCAGTTTGGTACTGTTGCACATATTCATACATCTGAGCCTTATTTCTTTCAATTTCGCCTCCTCACAAAACAACTGGAGTATCACATGTTGTACTTTCAGGTGCCTCCAACTGCACAAATATGGGATCAGTTATGATTTCCCGATTGACTTGAATGATGTTATGATTTTACAGGATATTATCAATTATTTGCAGATGTGAAGGACATGAAATATGTGATCAGTTATGATTTCCCAGGTTCACTTGAACATTATGTTCATTAGATTGGTCGAACAGGGAGAGTTGAGGCCAAAGTAACCTACACTTTCTTTACTGCAGCAGATGCCAGGTTTACTAAAGAACTTATTGCCATATTTCACGAGGCCGGCTAGCAAGTGAATCCTGATCTAACAGCAATGGATCGTGGTCAGCGTCCTCCTCCAGGTTGGTTGATTGGATTTTCTACAAGTCTTCTTATGTGAAATACAAAATTGGTTTTTGGTTCGTTCTTGGAAAAGAAAAGTTCATTAACCTTATATCACAAATCATATACTACCTAAATGCACTATCATAAAAAATGCAGTCTCTGCATATCTGTATTTTATATATATATATATATATATATATATATATATATATATATATATATATATATATATATATATATATATATATATATATATATATATATATATATATGCTGATTATGTCGAAATTCTAAATTGCTACTTTTCATATGAGCGTAAAACACCGAACTTGAGAAACAAAACCCTGTATACTGTTGACAGAGAAATTATGAAATACTAGGGACAAGTAGGTTGAACTTGAACTAATAACACCTGTATTTTTTAGTCTCTAATTCAGCATTTTTTTAACTCAAATTTTTTTGAGTATCTACATATCTTGGCTCACTTTTACATCTAAGTACATGTTAAATTGAGCAAATACTTCTTCATATATTGGCTCATATATTACTCTATTTAGTTTAGAAGTGGCATTACAGTTACATATATCCTTCCAGAATTTGCAATTGGTTTTCTGAGATTATGCTCTCATTATTATTCGTATTCTTGATATTTGTATATTGTCTTTTTTTGCCTTCATGTTATCTGTTTAGGCAATACCCCAAGTAGCTCGCATGACATTAGGAAGCAACACATGGATAACTGTTCTATGCAGAAAGGTAAGAGATTGGTGCCACTGGGTGCATTATAATATCATCATATAAATAGGATTTTGGTACCAGGCTAAATAGCACTATACGAACATAACATACTATAAATAGTGTTTGTGTGTGTCGAGAATGTTCCAGCGCTATCATTTTTACTCATGAACTCGGTTGGGCAAAAATAGAACCAGACTGGGCAAAAACAGGCTGGAAAAGCAAGCCAAAAGTGGCACACCAAAAAAAGGCAGGAAAAGCCCGGACGAAACGACATCGGATTGAAGAGTGTATAATATTATTTAGTAATTGTTGGGCTTATAACATGAAGGCATCAACTTAAGAATTCTGCAACAGGTTATAGTTCTAATTTATATAGGATTACATTATTGAAATACTGGCTGTAATTGATCTGATATAGGAATGTTATGTATTCGACGTAATTTTTGCAAACTTTTCAATGAAATACATTTCACGCTTACCCATATGTGTTTCAATGTTTTTTATAGTGACTAAAAGCGTTTGGGTGCCATCACCTTGATTTTAGGCCGGCGACGATGGGGTTATTGGTATAGTAGAAAATTATCGTCCAATAACCAACGCAATAAAACGACGCCCGGCCGCAACGCGCCGGCCCGCCGCCAATCTCGTAAGTGAATAAATACGTTAAAACATAAAGAGTAGTGATATATAAGCCTAACAATGAGATCTAACAATACACCTACTACATTCATCATTTGACAAGTATTATACATTTTTTCTCTTTCATCACTCTTTGTACTACAAATAAATCGTATATATACATTATTTATGACTTTTTTACTAAAAAAAAAAGATACTATCGTAAAAAAAACAAAAAGACATATTAAGTACATTTTTTTTCCTACTTGTAACCTACAACTTCATTGTCAAAGTATCGTTAAACTAGATACAACAACCAAAAAAACCCGGCAGGCCACAATGTGGTTAAGGAAAAAACAATATGCAAATAGATTTTGTTGATTTAAGTACATTATTTTTTTCCTACTTGTAACCTACAACTTCATTGTCAAAGTGCCGTGTAATGTGATATAAAGTTTTACCATATAAACCGGCCTGGCGCATACCTTTAAAAAAAACATCGTAAACCAGATACAACGACAAAAAAAACCCGCCAACCGGTCGACGTCATTCTCGTTATATATGAGGAAAAATTCTGTAGAGAAATTGTACATAGTAAAAGTGAATAGTGAAACTTTGAATCTTTATGCCCTATATAAGCCCGTGCCACAAGCTTAAGTCAGATTTGGGCTTATGCAGGGTGGGCAACACTACAAGGCCCAACATCTTTTAAAGCCTCAAAAAATAATCCACTGTCCAATATAAACATAGTCTGGGGTAGGGGTGTTCATCGGTTCGGTTCTCGGTTAATTGGTTTATTCGGTTCGGGTTGTTCGGTTAAAAAAAAATTTTGAGTCATAACCAAAAACCGAACCGAACCGAAAATATTTGTGACCGAACCGAACCGAGAACCGAACCGAAGTTCGGTTCGGTTATGGGTCAAAACCGAAAACCGAAATTTTGTACTTGAATATTGAACAACATTTATATTTGCTCTAATATTGAACCATAACAGTCTTGCATACACATATTGATATGTATGTCAAATGATTAAACCTAGAGAATAGAACATACATCATCCAGATACATAAACTTTCCTAAGAAATAACTAATCATAGCACATGACCCCATGACGGTATGCCAAAATATATGCAAAACGACATACCTAGACAAGTTTTAACATCTATTGAACACAAAATACCCAAACATCATAGGACCTAGGGTTAGTCAAGTTATATTTTTTTAATTAATATATAAAAAATATTAAATATTAATTATAATTCGGTTTTCGGTTCGGTTCGGTTGTCAATATGCTAAACCCATAACCGAACCATAAACCGATTAAAATGTTCGGTTCGGTTCGGTTAAGAATTCGGTTCGGTTATTTTCGGTTCGGTTCGGTTTCGGTTTTCGGTTACTGCGGATATTACCCGATCCATGAACACCCCTAGTCTGGGGCCTACATTTAAAGACCAAGCTGTTTACTGTTTTAGTTAAGTTTAATTATTCAATTAAAAAAAAAAAAAAAAAAAAAAAAAAAAAAAAAAGTTGCAAATGTGGTGCTGTGATACATGCTACCTTTGTCTCTGAATCAGAAAGAAGTAGTTTCATCCCAAAATGCATCTTAATATACCAACATCTCATGTAAATCTGTTTTAGACGAACTATTTAGGTTGACTAAGACATTACCAATACGATTTGTTGATATGATTACCACCTAGTTCGATTGTACGTGTTTATGTACAAAAACCATTTAGTGACCTCGAACCTTTACAATTGATGGATCATCAATTCTTTGCTATAAAAGTGAAAACTATAAAGTGTCATATTTTGTCAATATAATACTTTGTTAGGGTGGAGGTGCACATTTCGGTTTTTTTTTAAAACCGAACCGGTTTCGGTTTTACTCAAATAGTCACAAACCGGTTTTACGTAAAACAGGTTCGGTTTTAAACCGGTTTTGGGAGAGAAAATGTCCGGTTTAAACCAAGAACCGGTTCAGTTTAAACCGGTTTTACCCAGAACCGGTTCGGTTTAGACCGGTTTTACCCAAAACCGGTTCGGTTTAAACCGGTTGACAACAAATAATGCAAACCGGTTTATAAACCGGTTTTTCAAAAACCCTTTTTTCTGAAAAACCGGTTTCGTTCTGTTCATGAACCCGTTTTTTTGTGCATCTCTAAGCTAAACCATCCCATTATTTCTTGGCCCAGTTGTTAAAAGATTGTCGAAGTAAAACAACTTTTTAAAATTTTGGTAAATAAAAGTTATGGACCTTGTCCCCCCTGTGAGCTTAAAACGTGTTTGTCCCGCCAGCTTATCGGTCGACATATGACATATCCGGAGGGATTTCCGAGTCCACACCCTTAAAGCTAAACTTCAAGATGACTCGCTAGACTCGTTACAATAATCATATTAGTTTATTGAAGAGATTTTATATACATTTTACTTTAGAAGTTTAAAGTGTAACCTATTTAGTTAAAAAAAATTACTGGTATAATAATTGAACTTTTATATTTTTATAATTGCGTTAGGCTAACAAATAAAGAATAGGAATTGCATTACAATTTAGTTATATGTATGAGTATCAAATTATATACACATATGCAACATTTGTTATGCAAAGAATGTAAAGTTATTAAATAATTTTTAGTGATTATGTAGTGGTTACCCCGAAACTTTTCCGAAACTTTTAGCTCACGGTTTCGATTCTGTTTAATAGAAATTTTTTCCAAACTTTTTAATGCTAATATTAGGTTTGGATTGTGTGCTTATTTGGCTCATAATAACCATGCCTACTACTTGGAAAAGTTTATTAGGTTTTTTAACAGTCTCTTTTTAGAATACAAACTTTTCAACACACATATAATATACAAACTTTTTAACAGTGTCTTGGTATGGATGTTGATTATGGTTCTGCTCTGGATTGTCTTCGTGATACGATTCCAAGCTTTGATTTTAGTGGTTTCACTAATGAGGACACCGTCCCCTCTAAAGCCCAACAAACACTGGCGAGTGCCCTTTTTAGTGAAATGGTCAAGGATATGGAAGTTCACTTTGACATGACTGTGAGACAAAAAGCTGTTTTTGAGTGTCTACGTGCACCACATGCTCATGATTTTCTACTAGCTATCCCCATAGGCGGGCTAGGTCAACATATGTCAACG
Organism: Artemisia tridentata subsp. tridentata; assembly: GCA_021014915.2. Classification (NCBI taxonomy): domain Eukaryota; kingdom Viridiplantae; phylum Streptophyta; class Magnoliopsida; order Asterales; family Asteraceae; genus Artemisia; species Artemisia tridentata. The sequence goes on from CP139508.1 coordinate 79,955,886, forward strand.
GTGGAATATCGTACTATCCTTAAGTATCGCCTTATGATTCCATTATTTCCGGTTGATGAGATATGCCCTGTTTGTCGCAAGGCATGTTTGGATTACTTTGGGGAACATGCGGTTCATTGTAAAGAGCTCCCGGGCTTTAAGTACAGACATGATTTTGTTAGAGACGTCCTTTTTGATGTATGTAGGCGTGCCGGGATCTCCGCCAAGAAAGAAGCGCCTGTGAACTTTTTGACGGACCCGTCGGATGGAAGATCTACATTGAGACCGGCTGACATTTTGGTTTTTGGATGGGTTGGGGGGAAACATGCTTGTGTGGATCTGACCGGGGTTTCTCCTCTCGTGGGGTTGAGTAGTCGAGGTTTTACAGCTGGACATGCCGCTTTGAAAGCCGCCTTGTGCAAAGTGACAAAACACGAGAAAGCATGCATTGAAAATCAACACGTGTTCATTCCTTTCGTGTTTGATACATTTGGTTTCCTTGCACCTGAGGCGGTGGAACTACTCAACAGAGTCCAACGAGTTATGAACAGTAATGTTATGACACATAGATCCACGAATGTAGTTTTCAAAAGAGTTAGCTTTGCAATCCAAAAAGGGCTAGCAGCTCAGCTTGTTACTCATTTACCTTCAACCAATATGTAAATTCTATTTTAATGAAATATAAAATGGAAGCAATAAACATAAGTTTCCAAAAAAAAAAAAAAAAAAAAAAAAAAGCCTATTGCTTATACATTAGATATGCCTTTTGGTCAACATCGACTTTGGTTTGTTTAACTTGTTCAACAACTTCCAACTTTTGTAAAGAAGCAAATTACCATTAATCTACAGTTTGAAAATTTGTACATGGGTCATACTATACCCACGGTCCGTAGTGAATAGGGACAAAGGTGGCAGACATTTTGTCTCCCCTTTGTCTCCCATTTTTTTTTCTGCACAGCACAGTTTTTGTCAGTTTCTGTTCCGTATTTTTGACAGTTTTAAGCGTTTGACATATTAAACTTTATATTTTCTGTTCCGCACTTTCAGGTTTATAGCTTTTTGATATAAACAAAATTATAAAAATAAAAAAAAAAAAAAAAAAAAAAAAAAAAAAAAAAAAAAAAAAAGGGACCGTGGGGATAAAAATTTGGGGGCCGTGCTTTTAACTCAACCCTTTGTACATAGTTAAATGACATTGACTTATATCTAGATGACTCATTTCGCACATATAGGTTATGTTTGGCGCAGAGTTTTTTGAAGCTTTTTGAGGCAATGAGCGGTGCGCAATGAGCTTTTTGATTTTTAGTGTTCGTTTGGCAAAAGAGCGGCGAGCTTTGCTATTTTTTAGGAAAGCTCATTTTTCCAATGCTTCTTTAAGAAGCTGTGAGCGGTGAGCAGTGAGTTGTAACTACAGCTCACAGCTCACAGCTTACTGCTACTGCTCACAGCTACTTTTGGCAAACATAGCCATTTCGCACAAATATATCTCGGAGATTTTGCCTGACCTATAGTAGTTGAAAAAAAGTAATTACCATTATCCTGCTTTTTTTTTTAAGTATTTACTAACACATGCAATCTCTTGAATTATTCAATGTTGTTAAATAAGTATTATTATATATAAGTAAACTAATATATAACAAAATACCATATACAATACCAACAACGTTAAACCCATACAACGGTTTGTGGTTCCATGTTAGGTAGGATTTTGTTTTGGATGGGATCCGTAATAATATTGCACACTGACACAAGAACATGGGACCAAATCAAACATCAAGGGGGCGCTTGATTCAAATAGATGAATATGAAGAAAGTTAAAAGGGAATATTAACGAATGTAAGGAGAATTACATTAGCCATTGATTTAGCTTGGTTCTACAACATGCTCAAAAAACATACATGACACATCCACATGCAAAAAAAAACACATCCACAAGAAACAACCGGTGATATAAAAAAACATTGGTACCAATTAATTAATGGGGTAATTATCAAAATGGTATGTTAATTTCAACTTTTTCAAAAAGTGGTATGAAAATAATGAAGTTTCCCAAAAGAGTCATGTGCGATTGTGCGAACGTGCGAACCCACAAAATGATTGCCACGTGTCCAGTATTTTAATATTAAAGTACATTTGGTAGGTGAGTTAAGTGGGAGTTTGACTTTGAGTTTTTGCTTAAATGACTAATATACACATCACTCCTTATCACCACACAAATCCATCACCATCACAAACTCTATCCATTCCAAAACAAAAACAGATCTATACAAAACGCAATAAATATATACAAAACCCTGATCTATACCTTCAAAATCACCTTTAAAACTTCCACCACACATACAAAAACAATAACTTTCATTACAAAAACAAAACCCAGATCTCATTCTCACGTTAACAGCCATATACAACATTCAAATATAAAAACAAACCAAACTTCTTTGCTTACTGCTACTGTACGAAGACCTCCACAAGGCTTTGTTAGTTCATACAAGTCCATCACCAAGCGTACCCAAGCAATCCACATCTACTATATTCCTTGTCTCACCAACTTGTGTCATATTCGAATATAAGGAATAGTGTAACACCCCCAAATTTTTAAAGTAACAGCGGAAGTCAAATTGGGGTATTACTATGAGGATCGAAAACAGAATTATAGAAAAACAGCCTGTAAGGGCATTTTTAATTTATATAGGTCCATAATACAAATTCAGTTACAAAGCGTTACATCAGAGTGCTAACAGTTTCTCCAAAGAAACAACATTTTAACTGAATTACAACTTTATTTTACACCTTTATTTAGATAGGGTACGCCCGCTCCATGCCTTGCTTTGCTCCACTAGTTTCCTGAGATACATGCTTAAAAGTCAACATAATGTTGAGTGAAATCATGGAGTTTGAAATTTAAATATCAGTTCGATTCACAAGTAAGATTGTATTGGAGATACAATCAGTTTAAAAGTTGATATCGCAGTTCATATATTGCCCTAAGTCTCATGACACGCAAACGTTAACAAAGTACCGCATAAACGGAGGTGTTCATCAAATTAATGATGAAGGTTTTGCCCTCGTGTAATAGGTGATTTGCCAATTCCTATTTTTCTCAAATATAATGTATCGCGACTAATACGACTAGCAAAAGCATTCCGTCCAAGTATTAGTGGGATAGGTCGTCAGCCTCTAATAGATCTATTCATTATATTCGCGTTCACCGCAGTGATTAATGGCTCATGATAAAGGGTCTTGTGGCAATAAGGTAACTTAGGCATATATCAAGTCAGGTAGCATACAGAAAAATACTTGTGATCTGTTTATAGCATGTATCCCCCTCACGGAGTTTAAAAAGTGAGGCCATGACTCACCTTAAGCGTTACTGGTGATGGTGAAAGTAAACTCAGAGGTGATTATAACAACTTCGATACGGAACCTGGTAAATATATAAATATCTGAGAATCTGACTAATTTCTAGTGGTGTGTGTGTATGAATGGTGAATGGTGAATAACTAATGATATGCAACGATCTGATCGTTGAAAGTGAAGGTGTTACTTTCAGAATGATGCTACATATATGATTATTGTGCTCGTGCTCTCGTAAGGTTATATCTTCAAAGAGTAAATGAAATGTTATGAAATATTAACTTGAAATATTTCTAATGTTACTAAGTATCGAAAATTAACTAATATGCAAACAGAATGCGTAAAAATGCATATGAGATAAAGGTGTGGTGCAAAAATGAAAATAAATTAAGAATGTCAAGTTATAACAGTTGGTCCTTGTTCTTTCCCGATTTTACATCTTTTACCCTAACTGTGGCTCGCGTTACGTCGTTAGTCCTTGTCAAGTCCATAGTCCAAAATAGTCCAAAAATTGTCCATATGTCCATATAAGGCTTGGAGTTTATTCATTGGTCAATTCAAGTCCTGTACAAACTGTTTTCACAGCTTCAGTCCGTACGTTTCATAGTTTGGCAGTTTTAGTCCTTTTGGTTAGATCGCGTTACATTTTTAGTCCAAAAATGACAAAAAGGCAAAGAAAATTATGATGATTTTTCCTAAGGCCTATTTAAGTGGTTTTCAACTTATTCCAACTGCTTATTCGATTATTTGCTTATTTTAAATATCAATGGGCCTTTAACGAGCTACCTAAGTGGCCCTTTAAGAAATTTAGAGGCGGTGGCATGTAAATTGTTTTGGGCTTAAACTTGGGCTATTTTTATGATTCTGAAAACGTATTATGTGGGCCTGTTGGGCTTACCCATCGCAAAGTCTTATTGGGCTTTAAATAAGCCCAAGCGAAAAAATTATAATTACATTTCTGGATTTAAAGGTTTAGATACTAGCGTGTAACATGTAAAACAATTTAATTCGAACGTGTTAGGGAACTTATAAGATCGAAGTTAGAATACGAAAAATGTAGTTTTCCAGGTGTACTATCGAGAGGAGTAAAAATATATATGTGTTACTTTCATGAATTCGAAGTAAACAGGTCACGAGTTGGTTATATCGAGGTGATTTTTACAGTTTCAAACACTTTGATTATTTTTGCTTGTTTTCAAATATGGTTTGTGTGGCTTGCGTAGGCTGTTTTAAAGGGTTGAATCACGATTATTTTTACATGATGTTCGTACGAAAAATGTAGTTTGTTAGGAGGTCTACGAGGTCGTGTAAAAATATGACATAGTTATTTGGTTAAATTGTGAGTTATGAACTTGTGTTCTAGGCGACTTGAGCGGTCTATGTAATAAAACATTTAGATTATTCTAAGTGTGTTTCCCATATTCTTGTACGTGTATTATTAAAGTTCTTATAGGTTCGGTATAATGCATGAAGTGAGTTCCTAACGTGAGAGTTAAGACAGTAGCATGCAATGCAAGTTTTTAAAAGTGAGGGTGGTGTGAGTTGTGTTTCTCAAGCCTTCACAGTGAAGACATGTTATGTTGTTGTGAGTTACATGAGTTCGTATATGCGACTATAAAACTACATACGCTCGAGTAAAGTGTGTACATAATACATAAAATGTTATTTAACGTGTAAGTAGTGTGTAGAGTGATTTCTAACTCGTTCACAGTGTGGGTTGTCGCATGTGGGTTTCATGCAATTTACTTAAGTAACATAAACATATTAAGTAACATGATGCGTTCGAATAGATGAATATATGTGCCATGCATGAGAATCTATCTAACTTGACTATAGGCTACAAAAGAACTGGAGTACGCTCGAGTTTAGTGAGGTGCATGCAAGTTATGAGTGAGTGACATTATCGTGTAAAGAATGAAGAGAGGTTAAGCACATACCACACCTTAGAAAAGGTGGTGAAGAGGCTGTGGTTGTTCGAACGAAGCACAAGGAGAGACAGTGATCTTGTAACTATTCGAAAACGTTTTATATGCTTTAACTTCAACTTGATTTGCTCCCCAACTCTCGACAGAAAGCTACTAATCTTTTTAAGGAATGTTTTGAGAGTGAAAGAAAGTGATAGGTGGGTAGGGTAATGGGAAGATTGGATGGGTTATTTTATAGACGAAATATCTCACACGTTTACATTGACCATAGAATTAATCATTGAAGATACTGTGTTAAGAGGACACCTATGTAGCTTTGCTGTCCTAGTTTGAGTGTGAGAGTGATATTGGTAGTTGAGGTTTTGTATTCTAGCTTTTGGAGTGTTTCTTTATTCGGTTTGGTGTTAACATTGGCTCAACGATTTAACTAGCGAGCTACAAGTTTATTTCTAGCCTCATGTCCCACTCTTACACGTATAATATCATTAAGAAAAGAGTTTCGAGGTTGTAGTAAAAATCGGGATTCATAACGGGTAGGTTTTGGCTTTGTGTTTACTCGGTTTTGTTGAAAATGGGACAAACAAAATGACTTTCGTTACTGTGGCATTATTCGACAATCATGTCTGGGAATTGGTACAAAAGGAGTTTGCTAGGTGGTGATTTTAATGGCGTAAAAATATGTAAGGGCTATGTTCGATACTTTAAAAATACGAGTGGGTTTTTGAAGAGGGTTGTGATCGGGTTTTAGAAGAAAACAAAGGAAAAGAAAAGAGTAAAATGGGTGTAGTGATGGGCTGCGTGGGTTCGATGGGTTGGGTGGTCTTGATGGGCCGAAATTATTAAGGGTCCGGTTGGTTTTGTAGTTTAGAATTAGGATTAGTGTATTAGGTGTAATAATTTTGGTTAAGTGTATTTGGTGTAATTGATTTTGTGTTAAACGTATTATAATAGATATGTTAAGTTTTATCGTGAGTGTTGTCACTTGTCGTTGATCGTGAAAATGTGTTGTTGCGTGGGAAGTGTTATCTCAAGTTCGGTGTATACAATGTAGGGTTAATACACAAATATGTTACTAAACTTTCTATAAAAGTTCGCCTAAGTTACTGAACTTTCATTTTGTTCACTTAGGTTACTGAACTTATAAAAAATATTCATAAACAACACTGAACTTGTAAAAACATGACATTTATGTTACTTAACATATCAAAAAATATACGATTAAGTCACTCCTACCAACACTAATAAATGCTTTCTATAAGTTCAGTAACCTAAGTGAACAAAATGAAAGTTTAGTAACTTAGGCGAACTTTTTTGGAAAGTTTAGTAACATATTTGTGTATTAACCCTACAATGTATATATATATATATATATATATATATATATATAAAATGCACGGCGATATTAATAAATGATAATAGAAAAGTTTAAATTTTCCCGTAAAAATGGGCTTTATTAAATGGTAATACAAGATTATCACTAATCACTAAGATTAACTACAAGGGTTTTTCGTAGAATCCTACAAATAGAGGATCACTGATGATGGATCTGAGTTTGTAATGATTGTAGATTGTAGATCGATTTTTTTTTCCATAACAGATCTGGGTTTAGATCGACCGGATCTGTTTTTTGTAATGATTGTATATATTTTTTGTGTGTTTGTTAACAAGATTGGATCTTTGTGTTTGATTTGTGGGATGACGAGTATATATTGTTGAGATGATATTAGATGTTAATAGAAGTGGGTTTTGTATGAAATTTGGCAAAGTTGTGGTATGATTAAATATGCTTGAATCTGTGTTTATAGTTGTTGATCTATGTTGCTGCTATTTACAAATTGAATTAAAGATTTCTTTTCTTTTTTTTTCTTTTTTTTTTTAATTTAATTATGAAGATCTGGGTTTTGGATGAAGATGTGAATTGGATGAAGATCTGGATTTTTTATGAAGATCAGAGTTTGTTTGCACATTCGCACATCTATTGTTCGCACATTCGCACATCCGTTGTGCACATTCGCACATCCATTGTGCAAATGTGCGATTGAATTAAAGATTTTATTTTATTTTTATTTTTATTTTTTATTTAATTATGAAGATTTTGGATGAAGATCTGAATTGGATGAAGATCTGGATTTTTTATGAAGATCAGAGTTTGTTTGCATATTCGCACATCTATTGTTCGCACATTCGCACATCCGTTGTGCACATTCGCACATCCATTGTGCAAATGTGCGATTGAATTAAAGATTTTATTTTATTTTTATTTTTATTTTTTATTTAATTATGAAGATTTTGGATGAAGATCTGGATTTTTTTATGAAGATCTGAGTTTGTTTGCACATTCGCACATCTATTGTTCGAACATTCGCACATCCGTTGTGCACATTCGCACATCCATTGTGCAAATGTGTGATTGAATTAAAGATTTTATTTTATTTTTATTTTTATTTTTTTATTTAATTATGAAGATTTTGGATGAAGATCTGAATTGGATGAAGATCTGGATTTTTTATGAAGATCTGAGTTTGTTTGCACATTCGCACATCTATTGTTCGCACATTCGCACATCCGTTGTGCACATTCGCACATCCATTGTGCAAATGTGCGATTGAATTAAAGATTTTATTTTATTTTTATTTTTATTTTTTTATTTAATTATGAAGATTTTGGATGAAGATCTGAATTGGATGAAGATCTGGATTTTTTTATGAAGATCTGAGTTTGTTTGCACATTCGCACATCTATTGTTCGCACATTCGCACATCCGTTGTGCACATTCGCACATCCATTTAATAGTTCCTTTATCTCAACATATTGGCGATATGGGATCTTGATAAGATTTGGTTGTAGCAGATTTAATAAAGTTTGACTTTGAATCTTATCGTTGATATGAGTTTGTTCGCACATTCGCACATCCGTTGTTCACACATTCGCACATTCGCACATCCGTTGTTCACACATTCGCACATTCGTTGTTCAGACATTCGCACATTCGCACATCCGTTGTTCACACATTCGCACATCCGCACATCCGTTGTTCACACATTCGCACATTCGTACATCCGTTGTTCGCACATTCGCACATCCGTTGTACACATTCGCACATCCGTTGTTCGTACATCCGTTGTACACATTCGCACATCCGTTGTGCAAATGTGCGAATTTGAAATTGGTATTTATTTATATGCGAATGTGTACAACGGATGTGCGAATGTGCGAACAATAGATGTGGGAATGTGCAACAAACTCAGATCTTCATAAAAAAAACCCAGATCTTCATCCAATTCATCATCCAAAACCCAGATCTTCATTAAAAAAACCAATAATTTCTCTCACTTAATTCATCTTCATCAACCCCATCTCCTTTTTTGTCACAGATTCATCTTCATCACATATTCACAAATTCATCTTCATCACAAAAAAAGATCCATCTTCATCAACAAAAAAAAAAAGATTCTTGATTGTCAATACCTTAAACCTTAAAAACAATATCATCTTTTTCATTTCATTTTATCAGAATCTTGAAATAATTAAATCTGACTAATACCCAGATGATTATTCTTGTTTAATTTAATACCCATGAATTAAAAACGTGATTTTTAGATCCATCTTCATCATAAAAATGGTATTTTATTAAAGAATATAAAAAGTACGTACTTACATAAAGATTTAAACATCTTTCTGAGGGAAAAAGATAAAGATTTTGGGATGATCTTGAAGAAGAAGTTGGGGTTTGGTGACTTTTAGATGATGAAGATAATGAGATTCATTGGAAGTTTATTTAAGTTTAATAGAAGGTGTAACCGGATTATATAAAAAGAACCTTTAACAAGAAATTTTTAGATGTGAATCTGTGATTATTGTTTGTGTGAATGAGAATGAGATAGATAAGATTTGTGTGGTGATAAAAGAGTTATTTAAGAGAAGGGTATATTAGTCATTTAAGCAAAATCTCAAAGTCAAACTCCCACCTAACTCAGTCTTCAAATGTACTTTAATATTAAAATACTGGACACGTGGCAATCATTTTGTGGGTTCGCACGATCGCACAATCGCACATGACTCTTTTGGGAAAGTCACTTATTTTCATACCACTTTTTGAAACACTTGAAATTAACATACCATTTTGATAATTACCCCTTAATTAATTAATTAGGGTCCGTTTGGTTTGTAGATGGGTTTATGATTAGGATATTGATTTGGATTTAAATTTGGATTAAGATTTGGATTTGAATTTGATGTAAGAGAGAAAATAATATTTAAAAAAATATATATATTATATAAAAAATATAATTAAAAATTATATTTATAAATAATAAGAGGAGATAAATAAAATTTTTATTCTTATAATACAAATAGAAAAGAAAAAATAAAAAAAGATGTGGATAAAAAAATACATGGCCCCATAATTGTCATAAACCCCGTTAAACCACCCAACTTTTCTATATCCTCAAATATTTATACTACAAGTCTAAACCCAAGTCCCACAAATACAACAAAACATAGGATTTGCATTTATTGAATCCCAAACCCAAAAGAAACCCACATACCAAACGGGCCCTTAGAAATTATTTTTATGAGTAAATTGCAAAAATCGTCCTTGAGGTTTTGCCAAACTACAGATGCAGTCGCTGCCATTTTGAAAGTACAGGCACCATTCATGTAGAGAATTTTCCGAGTGCAATTTTCATCCCTGACTAAAATTAAATGTTTTCCGTAATATGTACATACGACGAAAAAGTATATTTTGAAAACAAAACTGCTAATTACCTATATATTTAAATTTTAATAATGAGATGGATATATTAAACTCTACATTGTATATCTTATCTTAGTATCTTATAATGGAGGAACATCTCTTGTTTCATGAATTTTCTGAAAATTCAGCAATACAAGTAAGGAAGCTAAAAGTACAACATGTCATAACATATTTAAAACTAAAAATTACAGTAAACAATACAAGTAAGGAAGATAAAAGTACAAAATGTTTTTCTCATACACATAAAACGCTCATGTAGTCATAAATACAAATATTAAAATACATAGTACAAGTCATACAAGCTACTAATAAATGATACTCTAAAACCGTTTTTAATTTTTTTTAAAAAAAATACAATTAAAAAAACACATTATACAAACCAAGTAAGGTACTAAACACAAAAAACAAACAAACAGTTATACATATTTCGTGCAAAGTTTTACCAGACTTTTGTCATTGCTTATAGTGTCAAAACGAACAAACTAATCAGTAAAACTATTGCCCAAAAACATACAGATGAAACAAATTATTAGTCGAAAAAATTAAATTACATGGTATCCGCAGCTGCATCGCGCGAAACCTTGCTAGTGTTTTCTAACATGAATTGAATTTTATGACAATAGCAAACTTAGATGAATATACAGCGACATAAAAACTTTTTGGAACAAAAAAGAATTTGCTAGAACAGAAACAAATTTTGAAAAAAAAAATATGGATCAAGGGAGGTGAAGTTGGTAGTTACATGAGTAATAAATTCCATAACACCCAATTTGTAGGTTAATGATTTATTACATTGTTTGTTGGATATTTTAGTGTTATTGGATTAATTTGTTTGACCAATTTAGTTATAATAAGACATCATTTAGGCTTGGAGGTGCGGAGTGCACACCTATTTGAATTTATTATGATCTTAGGGGCTAAGCCCCTAAGGGACGGGGGTCCGGGGACAGCGCCCCTGGGAGCGGGGTTCCAGGGGCAGCAGCCCCTGGCTGGGGTCGAGCTGCCAGGTGACCTGGAAATTTTTTTATTTGGTATAACATTGCTATGTTAAAAATTCATTAGAATTTGTTTTCCACCAAATAATACATATAAAGTTGATGTGGATTCTGCTGCTAGATACTGCTGCTAGTTGCTGTTTCTGCTGCTATTTGTTGTTTAGTTTCTGCTGCTAGTTGTTGTTTCTACTGCTAGTTGTTGTTTCTGCTGCTAGTTGATTTCCACTAAGTTGCTATGTAAAAGTTTCTCAGAAAATTAAATTTTCGGAAATTGAGGGACTAAATTTAGCAATTCTGAAACTTTGAAAATAACTGCCAAAAGGCAGTTATTTGCCCTAATCCGTTTTGCACATATATACGTGTTTTTCTGGTCATATTATTCTCTCTGGTTCCTGAAATCAAAAACAAAACATACAAAACGTTCAACACCTCTGAATTGTATCCGGTTGAATAATTTGGGAGAACCACCGAATTAATTCGATCTGAAAGTGTTTACACGCCTTTCAGAGATCAAAATTGTATCCGGTTTAGTTCGTTAATTCTGTATATCCCCTACATTGTTTAGGGTAATGGTACATTTCGTAATAATAAACCAAGCCTAATTAGTGTGAAAGGTGTGGTTAAGGTTTTCTTTCGTCACATCAGTTTCATATAAAAAAAAAAAAAAAAAAAAAAAAAAAAAAAAAAAAAACTTATTTTTTATCCCTCAACTATTGCAACACCTTTTCTATTCTATTACTAATTTTTTTTCTAATTTTTATTATTTAAAATACTCCTAAATATCCACACATATACTCAAATAACCAATAAAGCCCTCTCTCAGGGGGGACCTGAGTCCCGAAAGTAAGAATGAAATCTTCTTGCCTAAAGAAAAGTTGCCATGATTTTGTTTTTCCCGCTAAGGAAAGTGATTTCCTTTGAATTTCCCAAAAGGAAAGTGACCATGAAGCGCATCTCCTAAAACTATCACTGTCATTTGAACCCTGGACCATCCAAAGAGCCACTAAACTATATTATCATCAAACACTATTTTATCGCATGATGAAATAATAACATATACGAAAAGTGGGGAAATCACGAATTATGCCTAAGTTTTGTCAGCCTAACCACAATAACTATTTAAGCACATAAGATTTACAATACTAGAAGGCAGCGGTCACCTAGCTAGCTAGCTATCATATGCATAATTTACACTCAAAACTAACCTGTATATATCCAACACCATAACCATGGAAAATCTAAATTACACCGAAGAGCTTCCCATATCTCAATCAGCAACGCACTCTCCCGCTCTAAATCTGCCTACTGCACAGTAAGTTCCAGCATGTATTAAGCATTCTTCTATCTTGGTTTTTTCTTTTGGAATGTGTAATTTATTCCCCAGTAATTGTTTTTTCTATTTTGAATTTCGAAGGTGTGTAGCTTCCAACGTTGATGGACCCCCCGAATCCACAATCATATGCATGGAGAGTTCAGACACTGATTTAAGTAATGCTAACAGAAGAGGTGGACAGGTTGCCATTACCATTGAAGATGCACACCAAGACACACCACAAGTTCCATTTCATGCAGCCAATCCCACTCCTGAGCAGTAAGTTCAATTCCCTTTTCGGAAACTTATTTGTATCTTAGGAGGTTTTCACTTACTCACTTCTTTGTTTATTTTGTTTCTTATGTTAAGTTTTTTTCTGTCAGAATTCATAAATACGGAGGAATATTGTATCTTTTATATGCGGGGGCTCTTGTCGTCATGTATCCATCATTGACACAACTCGCTCAACTCAAGTTTCAAAATAACAAACAATCTCCTTTTGAGACTCACAGTTTCTTTGCCAACATGGCTGTGGTTGCTTATACAATTGCAATACCGACTTCTGTGATTTTGTTTGCCATGAAAACTCACTTAGAAAGCTCAACAAGGGAACACTTCTACCCTATCTACTGCAATATTTACAAGACCTTAAAGAGTGTTTTTTGCGTCTCTGGAATTCTTGCACCCTTCTCGCTTGTGTTGATGTTACTGATCCCGCATGAGCTTAACTGGATTGGCTATTTACTCATACTTGTAATTTTCATAGTAATTTTTGCATGTAACTTTCTTGACTACAAAGTGATAGTACTTCGAAAGATCAAAGATGCATCCAAATTCGGAACTGTCCAAAGTAACGAGATAGCGTCGCACATGGTAACCAACTAGCGGCAAGACTAGTAATGGACATTCCTTGTATATGAGTTCTGCTATGCAAAATACCCTATGAAGAATAATTAAGTTGTGTAATGTACTTCTTGATAAATGATGATTTTGGCATCATCGTGATACGCACTGCATGTCTGCATGTACTCTTATATGTAAGATGCATGTAATGTCATGAAGAATTTGCATTAGTTTAGTGTCATAATTTCTGTTTAATTAACTTAATTATATATATTATACTACATACATTTGTGATGTACATGTATAGTTTCTCGAGGATCGTGCGGTGGCGATGGTGCATGTGGTGGTATATATTTTGAGTAGCACGTCAAGGTGGTGCGCGCAGTAGTAGCCAAGAGAATAAAGAGATGTGTGCTTACATTACTTTTCATACGATAACTCAGGCTGTATGTATTAGAATTGGTAATTTCCCATGCTCAATTATTATTAATGATCAAGTATAAATACATCTCAAGTCTTGCACAATAAGATAACTAACATGGGCTAAGCCCGATAGAAAACAATGCATGGGCTAATAATCATTCGGCTAATACTCCCCAGCAGTTAGAACGGGAGGTCTTCGAACATTCAAACTGGAGCGAAACTCGAGAAATAAAGCACTTGGAAGGCCCTTCGTAAAGATATCAGCATACTGAAACCGCAAAGGAACATGAAGGACACGAACTTGTCCAGAAGCCACAAAATCACGAACAAAATGTATATCGATCTCAATATGCTTTGTACGCTGGTGTTGAACCGGGTTAGTGGACAAATAAACGGCATTAATATTATCACAATAAACCAATGTGGTGGTAAACAAAGGAGCATGAAGCTCACGTAAAAGATTATGTACAGAAGAAGTCTTAGCAACCACATTAGCAACACCCCTATATTCAGCTTCATCACTAGAGCGGGACAGGGTAACCTGCCGCTTGGCAGACCATGACAGTAAGTTGTCACCAAGAAAAACACAATAACCCAAGGTAGATCGACGAGTAACCTGACAACCAGCCCAGTCAGCATCAGTATAAGCAGTAAGCTGAGATGTAGACGATACATGAACCTGAAGGCCATGATCAATAGTACTACGCACATAGCGTAAAATAAGCTTTAAAGCAGCCAAATGTGGTTCCCGGATGGATCATGCATGTAAAGACAAACCTGCTGAACTGCGTAAGAAATGTCAGGGCGGGTAAATGTGAGATATTGAAGCGCACCAGCCAAGCTTCGATATAACGTAGGATCACTGCCAGGATCACCGCCAGCTCCTAATTTGGACTCAGTATCCGCAGGAGTCCTGCATGGATTACACTTCTGCATATGTGCACGCTCAAGAATTTCCTCAGCATAAGTTGACTGGGATAAAAATAACCCTACAGATGACCGCTGAGCAGAAATGCCAAGAAAATAATTCAACGAACCAAGGTCCGTCATAGCTAGGTAGCAAACTCACCATGTAATGAAGCAATAACCCGTTGTAAGAAAGCTGAAGACGATGTTTTAAGCAATGTTGCAAAAATCGGCTGAATCGGCCGATTAATCGCCGATTAATCGTTAATCGGCCCAGTACCTTGTAGAATAGTGAAAATCGGCCAAAAAATCGGTCAGGCAAAAAAATCGGCCAAAAATCGGCCGAATCGGCCAAAAATCGGCCGATTCGGCCAAAAATCGGCTGAATCGGCCAAAAATCGGCCAAATCGGTCAGGTTTAAAAAAAAGAAAATTTAGGCATTCTACTTAATTTGGGGATCGTTTATATCACTTATAATGCACAATGAGCCTCATAATCAGAATTGGAGCCTTTTATTGAGGTTTGGAAACATAGTAGGCTTGTAATCAGTTACGATCTTTAGTTTGGTCTCCAGAAATACCCAAAACATGCAAAAAATGCCAATCCGATTAATCACCGATTAATCCCGCCTCGGCCGATTACTCGCTGCAGGGTGGTCGACCGCCCGGCTACCGATTCACGATTTTTGCAACATTGGTTTTAAGTATGATATCATCCACATATAGCAGCAAGTAAGCAATGTCAGAACCACGATGAAATATAAATAAAGAAGAGTTGGTTTTACTGTGTTGAAAACCAACTCGAGTAGCATAACCAGCAAAGCGTTGAAACCAAGCACGCGGGGCTTGCTTAAGCCCATATAGTGATTTCTGCAAGTGACATACATAATCAGGTCTCTGAGGATCCACAAACACAAAAGGCTGATGCATATAAACGGTCTCAGATAAATGACCATGAAGAAAAGCATTCTTCACATCCAGCTAATGAATAGGCCAGTTACGAGAAACCGCGAGACTCAAAACAGTACGAATGGTAGCCGTTTTAACCACCGGACTACATGTCTTATCACAATCATTGGTAATTTCCCATGCTCAATTATTATTAATGATCAAGTATAAATATATCTCAAGTCTTGCACAATAAGATAACTAACATGGGCTAAGCCCGATAGAAAACAATGCATGGGCTAATAATCATTCGGCTAATAGTATGCACCATTGTCGGTCGACCTTCGGTCGGTCTCCGTCGCCATTGGTGTGGTTCAATTGGTCGATCTCGGTCGCCAAAGGATTTAGGTCGTCAACTCGACAGTTGTCGCGGCATGTATTTTGGTTTCAAATATTTGGACCGTTTGGTTTTGTATATATATATATATATATATATATACATATATGATGTGTTACGCATGTGTACAAGTTTTAAATTTATAAATGTCGAATTACCGAATCTAGAAATAACACATACGAGCAAGTGAAATCGTCCGTTATAGCAAGATTATGATGGTAAGTCAGGATCGTTCGCAGAGATTTGTGAGTGAATCGGATTGTAAGCTACTAAAAGTAAATTTCTTAAACAAGCAATGATGAAAATATAATAATTAAAATGATTAAAACTTGTAGAGACCAAGAACACGTTCAGGAGGTCGGGGAAACTCGTGATAAAGATTAAACATGGTATAATCAGTTTATTGGATGCCGAGGTGTGTATGTTTTCTAGAGAGAGAAGTAAAGAAAACACACACACCTCAAGTGTTACAATGAGAATCCCAACCCTCCTAGTTGTGACTAGGAGGGTATTTATTACAAGAATACAATCCTAACTTAGTACTAATGCCTAAACTAGTCCTTGTATTTAAATGCTATTGCAATTCCCGACTATAACAAAACTTTAAAGCTAACAATCTCTCCCCAAAGTGATGTTATACGGGAATTGCTTACAATGTTCCCTACAAGTAAAATATAAACCATAAGCACAGAGAATGATCTTCAAACTTCATTACTTCGTTCAGCTTGCAGAATCTTCTCAGCTGTCATTTCTTTACTTGCAGACGAACCATGTGAGCAAATCTAATTAGGGATCAATTCAGAGTGCCCTGAGTGCTCTCCCCTAATTAGTGCTCTCCCCCAAACTGACAACCTCATATTTTTGAATGCCCTGAGTGCCCTGCAGTTCGTGGGAATAGAGTATGTAACACCCCAACCCGACAAGGGTAAAGGTATCACATCACGGTGACATATCAGAGCATACATAATACACAGCGGAAGCCATAAACCAAAATCAATAAGAAGAGTCAAGCCAACACGGCTTAAATCAAAATTACATGAATTCAAAAGATAAAAATAAACCAAAGGAATAAACAAAGAAACAAAATCCCGAAACAAATGTCATAATATAAGGGTGGTCATCTAAGGTAACAGCTCCAACAAAAGCTCTAATCTCTCAATCCCAAAGCAGAAATCCCCAGCTCCTAGCTTAGATACCTGCCGCACACGAAAAGAAAAGACGTGCGGCTGAGCTTAAAAAGCTCAGCGAACAGATACATATAATAAGCAGAAATAATGAAGAACGAATCATGGCAAGGTTAAATGATAACGAAACAGATATAATATATGGTGCAATGGAAAGTATCATAAGGTACAGTCAATGAAAGGAAAGAATAATATAGGATAGTAATCCACCACGAGCCCAGAAACATATCAGATCATATCATATACAGTAACCATAGAGGAGCGACCTCTCAGAAATGTGAAGGGCATGTATTGCACACAGTACCAATCACCAGACAAATCATATCATATCATATCAGTCAAATCCACTAAACAGAACAGATCTAGGATGCATCCATACGCCCCTACCCAATCACATGCAGACCAAATCAAAGGGACGGTGTAACCAAATCACTAGGGCTACACACTAGTCATGCCAGTGGTGCATCACAGACACGGCCATGTTACCTTCATGGCTAGGGTCACAAATTTTGGCTCGGGTATCAAACTAAGAGTCACAAATCATATCATATCAGAAGGTCATATCCAAAGGTTCAAAATAGATAGTTCATAACAGACAGTTCAGATCAGATGTATCAGATATAATATGCCAAAGGCCAAATCAGAGTCTAACAGATCAAGGTTTACAAAACAATGAATCATATCAAAGGTTCATAACAAATCAGAAATCAGAAATCATATCAAGGGATTAAGACGCCCTTACTGAGAAAGGGCAGAGTATCTGTACCTTATTCAAATGCAAGCACAAAGAACAAAAGCAGAAAGTACTGAGAAGGATCAAGACCTCTCTCTCTTCACACCTAGAGAAAGTAGAAGACAAATTACTAAGGGGGTTCAAGTTCAGATTATCATTTTTAATTATCTTTTCATTTTAAGAACTTTCCAGATTTAGTAACTTTCTGTTTTTAGCAGGTTTCCCGAATTAGCAATTTTTCATATTTAGTAAGTTCCCGAAATTGTAATTTAATACTTTAAGGCTATAGTGGACAATTAATAATATTTAAAGTTAACATGACCAATATAATAGTTTAGGTTCTATAATGTCATTATTATAAGTTTAGGGTCTAAAATATAAATTATCAAAATTAAATATTAAAAGTCACATAAATTATTTTAGAGTTTATTTTAATAAATTAGTATTAAGATAATAATTTTGGACCCCGTAATTATAATTTTATATAATTTATTAACGTACCCATGATCTTAATATTTATGCCGCGATGACCCAAACTTTTTATAAAATCGTGTGAGCCTCATTTATAACTCGACATTGTTTCACTTTACCTGTATACACAAGACCTATATTTATATATACGACACATACACATATACCTTCGTTGGCACAAATAAGAAAAACAAACATTTATATAAACATGTGCACACTCGTCTATATATCCACATGTATACAATACTTTATGACTTTATGTGACCAAGACATAAGCTATATTCGTATATTTGTTTTAACAACCCATCAGTTATACTCACCTCGTATACACACGTATTACAAATTTCATGTATCTAATTTCTTTGTCAAATTCATAACAGGTTATAGCCACGAACTAGAGGCCAATATTAAGGTTCTAATTATTAGATATAAGCATGCATGCTAACTATTTTGAAAAGACAGAAATATAGATTAACATGTAAAGGTTATATGGTTCATAGATTTCATGTGACGTACTCACTATTAATTCTCATCGCATCAATAACCTATAGACCAGTTGGTTATAATAATTTACCATGTTATAGACGTACATATATATGCTTCCAGCCCCACGTTAGACATATTGTTACACACACACACAGGAAACAAACTTAACAGATTATAGGCGCATATTGGTTTGCATGTTTCATCATTCTTTGCCACTTATAAATATTTTCATACGCATACATAATGTTATATACATATGTTTAGGCTTAGTTCGACTCCTACCTCCTATAATATACGCACAAACTGATGTTTTACAAATCAAAATAATTCAATATCACATGACACAATCATGCATGTGCCTTCCTCTAGATTTTATTAGGTAAATTCCAGGTTTTCAGATCATATATTATATATCGAAACGAGTGTCGGAAGACCGGATTAAAGACGTAAATCCAAGCAGATACCCAGGATCCAAAACAGAACCAGTTAGGTATA
Organism: Artemisia tridentata subsp. tridentata; assembly: GCA_021014915.2. Taxonomy (NCBI): domain Eukaryota; kingdom Viridiplantae; phylum Streptophyta; class Magnoliopsida; order Asterales; family Asteraceae; genus Artemisia; species Artemisia tridentata. Next base: position 79,975,032 of record CP139508.1, read on the forward strand.
ACGTTCGTGATTTTATGTCATGTATAGATTTCATAATTGATCGTTGTCATATTAAGCTTATACGTTAAATCTGTTTATCATGTCATACACGTATAGGTATATATTGAATCAGAAAACAAAGACGACAGGTGATACCTTGGGTCGAAACGAGCGAAGCAATAAAGAATGAAAACCAGAAATCACGACTCCTTTGCACCACAAACCTTGACCAATACTCCTCCCTTAGTTGTACCAGAAAGTCTCGACCAAAACCAGAACCAAGCAGCCGAAGTTTTTGTTTAGTGAATTTGGGTTTTGTATGTGTTGAAGAGTGTGTGAGTCTGTTTAGTCGGCAATTAGGTTAATAGGGTTTAAATGTGTTTGTTGCAATACTTATGGAAAAAGCCGGTCAAAGGGAGAGGTATGGGCTGTCAATCACGAATTTTATGGACTCCCAATCAATCACTTAGTTTCCAAAATTTAATTTTGCATTTAAAAGGTTTTAATACATATTTATAAGGTTTAATTAACATAATAATATTCATTAAATATTTTCGGTTACTATATATTATGTAAATATATTTTTAGTACATCTCAAATGTCAAGTGTAGCATTAGAAGTAATTTTTCTTCGTATCTTACTTATCTCCCGAAATTTGGAATTTATTTGGTATTTTATAAACTCGTTAACCAAAGTTTTAGATCGTAAGGGCATTTTGGTCATTTTACACGTTTTCAGATTTTAGGGTTTTACAACTTCTTCCCCCCTAAAAAAAAATTTCGTCCTCGAAATTTGCGAAGAATCAGAAACGAAACAGAACGGAAAACAAAACAAAGGCATACCAGATCAGAACACGAAACGTGGATAACTAAAATAGCTCCGATTATGATTTCATAGACGCAGAGATAAGGATACGATTAGTTAATGATGTTGGTTTCAAATTAAGCTTCTTGGCAAACGGATCAAATATGACGAAATGATGCAAAGGCAAAACGATCACAAATAAAAAGAAAGCCGATAATGGTACCTGACGAGTCCTCCGCATGATCACGAGTGTAAGCATAAACTCGTCCCAAAGTGGGTGCTGGCTTAGCCGAGTCCGTCGGTACAGTATAGTTCTTCCTGGGACAGTCCTTCACCCGATGATGAGTAGAGCCGCATGAGAAACAACCGCCGGTAATCTTAAAGCAAGTACCAGGATGCGCCTTCCCGCAAGTAGCACATAAGGGTGGAGGAGGTAAGGCCTCAGTAGTCCTCCTCTGCCCACGACGATCACTATCCTGCCTAGAAGCTGACCTCGAATCCCGACCTCGCTGATCACGACCATGGTCCGCCCGATCTCGTTCCTCATAACTCCTATACTCCCGACTCTGGCCCTGACGGCCCTGCTCCCTGGAGTTTACCCGATTACCGTCCCTATCCCGCTTATTAGAATCCTCCTTTGCATGTAACAACTCGATGTTGCGGGCAGCATCCGCCACAGCAGCCACATCCTCGTGCTCAAAGTTCACGATACGGTCTAATACCCATGTCTTTAATGCCCACTTAAAATGACGTGCCTGACGATGAGCATCCCCAGTAACCTCCGGCCCAACAAAGCTGGCCAAGCGCAAGAATCGCTGCATAAACTCACCCGAAGACTCACGATCCCCCTGACGAATCGTCGCATACTCTCTCTCGTATCTCTGCTGCTCCGATAATGGAATATACTGCTTATAGAACGCCTCAATGAAGTCCGCCCAAGAACAGGTCTCAGCATAGTCATCTCCTTTTGCTTGAGTAAGAGCAATCCACCAATTAAGAGCGTCACCCTCCAGCTTGAATGTAGCCAAACGAGTTTTAAACTCGTCAGCACATCCGAGAACCCTGAACAATTTCTCGACATGGGTGATCCAGTCCTCTGCCTCATGAGGAGTGGCAGCGGACCTGAAAGAGAGAGGCTTAAGCTTGTTGAACCTCTCGATCCACACATGAATGCCAACAGGAGGAGCAGCGGGAGGAGCAGTGGGTGGAGTAGGGGGTGGAGCATCGCCACCGCCGCCACCAGAAGAACCTGCACCGTCCCTGATGTTATTGGTGACCTGAGTCACCACTTGCGGAATAGCAGCAGCCACAGCGGCGGCTATCATCTGTTCAAAATTGGGGCCATCCTCCCCATTAGAGTACTGAGTAAAGCGGGTATTCACCATCTGAACGATCACGAAAATGATTAGCAAAACATAGGAAGAATAAGCACGAAAGGAAAGACGAAACCGAAACCTATGCCTACCCAAATCCTCACCAGTCAAGACTCAAATCTTAAGGGTCGAATCCTAAGGTCCACATGATCCACAGGTCATGGCTTATGTACTACAGGTCGCAACCTGGCTCTGATACCATAATTGTAACACCCCAACCCGACAAGGGTAAAGGTATCACATCACGGTGACATATCAGAGCATACATAATACACAGCGGAAGCCATAAACCAAAATCAATAAGAAGAGTCAAGCCAACACGGCTTAAATCAAAATTACATGAATTCAAAAGATAAAAATAAACCAAAGGAATAAACAAAGAAACAAAATCCCGAAACAAATGTCATAATATAAGGGTGGTCATCTAAGGTAACAGCTCCAACAAAAGCTCTAATCTCTCAATCCCAAAGCAGAAATCCCCAGCTCCTAGCTTAGATACCTGCCGCACACGAAAAGAAAAGACGTGCGGCTGAGCTTAAAAAGCTCAGTGAACAGATACATATAATAAGCAGAAATAATGAAGAACGAATCATGGCAAGGTTAAATGATAACGAAACAGATATAATATATGGTGCAATGGAAAGTATCATAAGGTACAGTCAATGAAAGGAAAGAATAATATAGGATAGTAATCCACCACGAGCCCAGAAACATATCAGATCATATCATATACAGTAACCATAGAGGAGCGACCTCTCAGAAATGTGAAGGGCATGTATTGCACACAGTACCAATCACCAGACAAATCATATCATATCATATCAGTCAAATCCACTAAACAGAACAGATCTAGGATGCATCCATACGCCCCTACCCAATCACATGCAGACCAAATCAAAGGGACGGTGTAACCAAATCACTAGGGCTACACACTAGTCATGCCAGTGGTGCATCACAGACACGGCCATGTTACCTTCATGGCTAGGGTCACAAATTTTGGCTCGGGTATCAAACTAAGAGTCATAAATCATATCATATCAGAAGGTCATATCCAAAGGTTCAAAATAGATAGTTCATAACAGACAGTTCAGATCAGATGTATCAGATATAATATGCCAAAGGCCAAATCAGAGTCTAACAGATCAAGGTTTACAAAACAATGAATCATATCAAAGGTTCATAACAAATCAGAAATCAGAAATCATATCAAGGGATTAAGACGCCCTTACTGAGAAAGGGCAGAGTATCTGTACCTTATTCAAATGCAAGCACAAAGAACAAAAGCAGAAAGTACTGAGAAGGATCAAGACCTCTCTCTCTTCACACCTAGAGAAAGTAGAAGACAAATTACTAAGGGGGTTCAAGTTCAGATTATCATTTTTAATTATCTTTTCATTTTAAGAACTTTCCAGATTTAGTAACTTTCTGTTTTTAGCAGGTTTCCCGAATTAGCAATTTTTCATATTTAGTAAGTTCCCGAAATTGTAATTTAATACTTTAAGGCTATAGTGGACAATTAATAATATTTAAAGTTAACATGACCAATATAATAGTTTAGGTTCTATAATGTCATTATTATAAGTTTAGGGTCTAAAATATAAATTATCAAAATTAAATATTAAAAGTCACATAAATTATTTTAGAGTTTATTTTAATAAATTAGTATTAAGATAATAATTTTGGACCCCGTAATTATAATTTTATATAATTTATTAACGTACCCATGATCTTAATATTTATGCCGCGATGACCCAAACTTTTTATAAAATCGTGTGAGCCTCATTTATAACTCGACATTGTTTCACTTTACCTGTATACACAAGACCTATATTTATATATACGACACATACACATATACCTTCGTTGGCACAAATAAGAAAAACAAACATTTATATAAACATGTGCACACTCGTCTATATATCCACATGTATACAATACTTTATGACTTTATGTGACCAAGACATAAGCTATATTCGTATATTTGTTTTAACAACCCATCAGTTATACTCACCTCGTATACACACGTATTACAAATTTCATGTATCTAATTTCTTTGTCAAATTCATAACAGGTTATAGCCACGAACTAGAGGCCAATATTAAGGTTCTAATTATTAGATATAAGCATGCATGCTAACTATTTTGAAAAGACAGAAATATAGATTAACATGTAAAGGTTATATGGTTCATAGATTTCATGTGACGTACTCACTATTAATTCTCATCGCATCAATAACCTATAGACCAGTTGGTTATAATAATTTACCATGTTATAGACGTACATATATATGCTTCCAGCCCCACGTTAGACATATTGTTACACACACACACAGGAAACAAACTTAACAGATTATAGGCGCATATTGGTTTGCATGTTTCATCATTCTTTGCCACTTATAAATATTTTCATACGCATACATAATGTTATATACATATGTTTAGGCTTAGTTCGACTCCTACCTCCTATAATATACGCACAAACTGATGTTTTACAAATCAAAATAATTCAATATCACATGACACAATCATGCATGTGCCTTCCTCTAGATTTTATTAGGTAAATTCCAGGTTTTCAGATCATATATTATATATCGAAACGAGTGTCGGAAGACCGGATTAAAGACGTAAATCCAAGCAGATACCCAGGATCCAAAACAGAACCAGTTAGGTATAACGTTCGTGATTTTATGTCATGTATAGATTTCATAATTGATCGTTGTCATATTAAGCTTATACGTTAAATCTGTTTATCATGTCATACACGTATAGGTATATATTGAATCAGAAAACAAAGACGACAGGTGATACCTTGGGTCGAAACGAGCGAAGCAATAAAGAATGAAAACCAGAAATCACGACTCCTTTGCACCACAAACCTTGACCAATACTCCTCCCTTAGTTGTACCAGAAAGTCTCGACCAAAACCAGAACCAAGCAGCCGAAGTTTTTGTTTAGTGAATTTGGGTTTTGTATGTGTTGAAGAGTGTGTGAGTCTGTTTAGTCGGCAATTAGGTTAATAGGGTTTAAATGTGTTTGTTGCAATACTTATGGAAAAAGCCGGTCAAAGGGAGAGGTATGGGCTGTCAATCACGAATTTTATGGACTCCCAATCAATCACTTAGTTTCCAAAATTTAATTTTGCATTTAAAAGGTTTTAATACATATTTATAAGGTTTAATTAACATAATAATATTCATTAAATATTTTCGGTTACTATATATTATGTAAATATATTTTTAGTACATCTCAAATGTCAAGTGTAGCATTAGAAGTAATTTTTCTTCGTATCTTACTTATCTCCCGAAATTTGGAATTTATTTGGTATTTTATAAACTCGTTAACCAAAGTTTTAGATCGTAAGGGCATTTTGGTCATTTTACACGTTTTCAGATTTTAGGGTTTTACAGAGTATCAACATCTTTATCTCACCAAATGCATCCCAGTTATTTTTCCCATGAGAGATCAGCCCGTACATTTCTCTCCCCTGCTGGTTACGATTTATCGGAATCAGCATACTGATGTGTACGTGAAATACAAACTGGAAGCCCTTTATCAGGAATCATATCAGCCTGTGAGAAGATGTCGATATACCCAATCTACTGATAATACCATTTGAAATTGTCTAAATCTTTATAAACCTCCTGTATCAAAAACAACGGCTTCATGTAGTGACTACTGATGGAGAAAACCTACTATGACGAACTTGAGACTGAAGTAAAATAACCCAAACTTGTGACTTAAACTTGCACTGTTGTATGACTAAGAACACGTTCAGGAGGTCGGGAAACTCGTGATAAAGATTAAACATGGTATAATCGGTTTATTGGATGCCGAGGTGTGTATGTTTTCTAGAGAGAGAAGTAAAGAAAACACACACACCTCAAGTGTTACAATGAGAATCTCAACCCTCCTAGTTGTGACTAGGAGGGTATTTATTATAAGAATACAATCCTAACTTAGTACTAATGCCTAAACTAGTCCTTGTATTTGAATGCTATTGCAATTCCCGACTATAACAAAACTTTAAAGCTAACAAAACTACACTTGCTTAGACTAATATACTACTCTTGATTAGCATGATTGTGATAACTTCTGATAACATGTTGGTTATGATAATTAGTTTGGTGAACTAATCTATTGTTTCTACAAATTAAACCTTCTTCAAGATTTTAGTTCATAAAAACAAGCATTACGTTTAACCAATCAATTCAAGATCAATTCAAGGTTCATAAGTTTGGTGTAAACTTAAACACAAAAATAGTCTTTTGTTTTATCAAATAAGCTTAGGAAATGGTCAATACAAAAGGTAACCGATCATAGACAAAAGGTCACAATTGATAGTAAACTACTAATCTTTCGACCCTTGAAATAGTTTACAATCAATCCAATTTGATAAGCAAAAGCATTCCTATTACAACCACAATTAAGTTTCTTTGTTAAACCAAGAATAATGGGTAAAAACAATCATTCATAGACAAATGATTATAACTAGTTGAATAACAATAAATCTTTCGACCCTTAAAATTATTAACAACTAGTTAAACTTGATTAACAAATGTCACTATGAAACTTAATCACAATTGGATCTTAGAATCAACTTGAAATTGAATTAAAACATGTTATCACAATCATACGCAAATCAATAAGCAATACACATCATCTAAGCAAGTGCACAAAAGCACTAGCCACTCATAGCAAACACTAACATAAACTCAGAACTTTGAACATTAGAAACCATAATTGAAAGTCTTACAATGATTGGAAATAGATTACAAATGATAAGGTAATGATACCCAAAGTATTGGTGTTGACTTCTTGATGTTTTGACCTCCAAATGTTGACTTCTTGAACCTCCAAAGTTCCCTTGACTTTTAAGGACGAATTTGAAAGTATTGTGAGAGTGGGTTGATGATTAGAGAGTTAATTGGTAATTATGTTGTGTCTAAAACATGTAAAAATGAGCTCTATTTATACTACTCTCAAGGCTAGGGTCATTAATGATACAACTTGGCCTCCAAGCAGACAAGAAGGGACTAGAATCATCATTAGAAGGCCTAAGAATCGGTTGTATGAAGATAGGATGAAGTTTGGAAAAACAGTCGACATCCAACCGATCGGTTGGTCTTCAACCTTGGCCTCCATCCGATTCGGTTGCGGGCTGCATCCGATCGGATGGAGTGATGCTGTTTACTCATTCTTGAACTTTTGTCGTTTGGCTTGTTTCTTCCTTTTGGTTCTTGGTTCTTCATCCAAACTTGATCTTTTCCTTATCTTGAAGCTTGTCAACTTGAATACTTGGACCTTTATTCTTTGAAATGCCTATTTGATTGGATCTTGACAAGAGAATCTTCGTACCATCATAAATATTTCCTTCTTCCTCATTTTTTCATCTTTTTCTTCCTTTTTCCTGTTTTTGGCTACATACACTTTGCAAACACGCTTTGGTACGATTTAGTAACAAAAGCATATAAATATAACCAAATAACATATATAAAAGTACGAATAACGCTACTAAAAACATGCACAATTTAAGCGTTATCAATATATATATATATATATATATAAAATAAAAAATAAACCCTCAACCCTATAAATAACCCATTTATCTTACCATTTTATACATAGTATATATACACTTTCATCAACTTTTTTAAATTGCTTGTTCGCTTCCACACAACGTCGATGAAATCAGAGGTATGATTCAGAAACAAATCGACGAGGATAAAGCTCGTTAGCAAGTCCTTATGAACTTAGCCGTAGAATTTGATAATGCAAGCATAGCTAAAGATGATCTGAGGAAAGCATACGCTGAATGCAGTGACATTCCACAAGAGAAACGTACTTTGATCGACGCTTATTTGAATCAAGCATCTGATTTCGATTACGAGATGCATAATGCTTTGTTTAGAAAGACGGGAAAATTAGAACAACAAATGAATTATAAATTTGTTTGGATGCATGTAAAAAATAAATAGGAGTATTGTGTTTTTGTATTTTTTTTTTAAATTACGTATTGTAATGTCTATTTTTATTTAAATGAATGAGAATTTATTTTCGAGTACGAAGAACCAAAGTAGAATACGAACTTTTATTCATTACATCAGCAAAGTAGAATACGACATTGAAATAAAAATACCAACTACGATACGGAAATTAAAACACATAAGTTCGTCAGCTAGAGGAATTATTCAACTTTTAGATTAATTTGATTCCGAATCAGAATACACCCCAAATTCCGACCTGAATAACTCATCATGAGCTTGTTCTTCCCTAATTCTCTCCTCCCACTCTTTTTCAGCCCTTGCTTCTTCTTCTAATGTTTCTCTTAATGCCTCTTCATCCAGAATAAGTTGTTGCTTTTGTTCCTTAGTAAGAAATTCATTAGCATTTCCATAACTTTCAGTTTCATATTCATCACCTATCTCATGTTTATCAACTGATTCATCTACCGTTGGAAATGAAGAAATGGGAGACATGGATTGGTGTGTATGTTGTTGTGATGATGAGCCGTAGTTGGGGTTTTAGGGGGGAGTATTTCCTAGATTAAATGTTCCTTCGGGTGTCGGGGGATTGTTTCGGGAAGTGTTTTTTTCGAGACATTTTTGTATAAAATGGTGAAAGAGTGTTGCGAGTTGGTGTTTAAAAATTGTTAAATTAATGGGTATTTATAAGTAAAAAAATTTGAAAAAAAGAAAAAGAAAAAGAAAAAGATGAAGGTCGCCTTGGTGTGGTAAAAAAGTCGCCTGTAGGTCGCCGGAGATAGAAAGCTGATGTGGCAGGAAAAATGAAGGTTGCTGATGTAAGTAGTCTCATGAATTCGGCTTTTGGCCTAGTGACATCAAGCGACAGCGTGACACATAAACTATGGTTGGACATTCAACTTATATATGACTATGGTCACCAGGCGCCCCTCGATCTCCAAGCTTTCAAAAAGTTACGTTTGCTAAATTTTTTTTATTGAATCTCTTTCGGATGTTGATCCACTATCGTTATGATACACCGATTACACTCCCTACCAGCCAAGTTCGGATTTGGGCTTATTCACGGTGGGCAACTAGGGGTGTTCATAATTCGGTAAAAACCCACAGGAACCGAAAACCAAAACCGAAACCGAACGGAACCGAAAATAGCCGAAATGAATTTGTAACCGAACCGAATTTGCCAAAACCGAACCGAACTGAATTAAATAGAAAAGTAGTAAAATGTAATGTAAAAAGTGAAAATATAGATTATGAAAATGATTTCAGGAGGCTCAGATCTGTAAAGGAAAAAAAGCATGATACAAAGAGGATAAAACCGCCATGGCTGCAAAATAAATTACCACGCCAAAATACGGTTAATCTCAAACTTTGCTCAATTCACTCAGACAAAATTCATTCACTAATATCATCGTTGCCCCATAAATAATATTCATTTATATCATCATTGCCCCATAAATAATGAGTACTCCGTACTCAAAGTTGATGATGAAGATGAAGATGGTCATCTGTAAAAACGACAGATGACGTTTCTTGTTTATATTGTTGGTGTTGATGATATTGTTGTTTATGTTTATAAAAACACAAACACAAACACAAATAAAGGTGGTTGAGATTTTTGCTGGAGTTTAAGGAAAATCATTGACAGTAAAGGTGTCTTTCTTTTTACCCTTAGCTAAAGGATTGGGTCTACAACGTTATTTTCTTTTTTATTTTTTATTTTTTTTTATTTAAGTATAACCCACATATTTCTCTTAGTTACTCTATATTACCAAGACAAAAAGTATTAACCACTCCCAATTACTTGGCTCTAATAGAGGTGGAACCCCATAGTCTAGGTGGTGTTTGTTTATTCAGAGGCTCTGAATCTGAATCTGAACCGCACATCTGAATCTGAATCTGAGGCGTAAATATCTGAATCTGAATCGAAAATCTTGTTAAAGTAAGGTGTTGTGTCATTTGCTTGCTCGTACTAAATTTTTTTTGGTTATTTTATGTCAACAAGAGGCATTAAGACACCCCTCTCAAGTCTAGACCATTAAGATCTAACTGTCTCTGACTGCGTCTGAACGGGAAAAAAAAAAACAAACGGTCTGAACGCCCAAAATGTCTGACCAATTAAGAGGTTAGGCTCGTCAAGATGCATTAAGAGGCTGTTAAGACATTCAAAAAAAAAAAAAAAAAAAAACAAACACCACCTATAAGGAGAAAAAAAACACCCCCGAGGTGGCAACAACCTTAAAAAAACCATTTTTGTGTTCCTCTTTTGGCTGCCTCATTTCTTATGATTTTTGTCCAAGTTTTTTTTCTTTTAACTCTAACCCTGACTTTATTGTGTTGATGAAAGTCTTGTTACATAGGTGGGGATTGCTTGTGGATTTCGGAGGTGTTCGGTAACTTTGTTTAAAATGTGAATTTGGTTGAGGGAGTGTTTGGGTGAACCTACAAATAAGAATTTATTATGGTTTTTTGGTTTATTTGAAACCTTGCTAAAAATTAACTTGTTTAATATAAGGTTTTAACTAAATGTAAACATTCAACGATGCATAAGGCTATGCACAATGATCGGTCTTGAACTCGGTCGACCGAAAGGTCATGGTCAGTCGTCCCTTTGTGGCCATTCGGTCTCACTCGATCGCCGAGCAAAAAAACCCACTTCTCGGTCGATTTTTCGACCGAAGCTTTACTCACAAAAAAACAAAAATCACCCCCTCTTTTGTTGTATAATCTAATTAGCTTTTCTTTTAGAACATAATTTTTAGATGTGTGTGTGTATTGTTTGTGTGTACAGGAAGATGGAAGGAGGAATGACAAAGAGCTGTTTGTTTGTTTGTTTGTGTGTATATTGTTTGTTTGTGTGTGTATAGAGTTGAAATAAGCTGTCAGTCTGTGCTTGAGGTGTTAAAACGTCAAGATTAAATTCAAGCCGAATATAAGAGGCAATCTTATTAAGTTTATATTGTTGCAGGTACATTCGATGGAATGGACAAAGGCACGAAGTTATGACGAGTTACATATCAGAGGAGGGTACTAGTGGATTAGCACCCAACAAAAAGGCTCTAGGAGATCAAGTGATAGACATGCCTGTGATTAACTCTTATGATGACATGGTGTGGTTGAATGACGGGCTCAAGATACAAGAGGACCTGCAAACTGTATACAAAACCGGGTTACGAAGTACTAGACTTGCTTGTACAGAAAGATCGTCTAACCATAAAATCACTAGAATTGGTTGAGAAGATAGTTTGTCTCAGAAGAGAGATGTGCAAAGAGATCAGAGAGTTCGAAGTGTTGGTGGGTCCTCATATGGAGGAAGTAAAGTTGAGATACCAAGAAGCATTTGAGAAGATCATGTGGATGGACATGATCGAGCAAGCCAAGAGCGTTGTCGACAGCTTCATGGACTAGCTGTAACAAAGATCTCTACTATTATTTAGATTAGTAACTCAAGTATGATGGTTTGATTAACTATCAAATGTTTTGTTGTAACTATCTAAAATTTTAGAAAGTAATTAACTGTCGTATTGTATGAATATGCATTTTGACTATAATGCTCTTTGGCCACAACATATATACACATACACATATATAGAAATGTAGAAAACACATGAAATGATGAAACTATGAAATACATACACCATACACGAAAGTGAAAAAGTGTCAAATGTTCTACAGCTTTGCAAAGGCCGTATCCCTTAACCCAACCCAAAAGACACATAACCGGGTCAAAAAGAACGTCGTAGTTGGTGCTGCTTACATAAATCACATAAGCAGCAGTGTTTTCTACAGTTTCTCTTATCATGCAATCACATAATACAAGTATTAGCAAAACACTTACCTATTATATTAAGAGAGACAGTAACAGAAAATTAGATAGAATTCAAAAAAGGTAAATTTCATCATTTCACCTTAATGGGGAAGCATGTCAACTAAAGTTATCCTTCTTGGAAATCTTGGAGGCAACCTTAAAAACATTGCATCTTCAATCGCAATTGGTAAATGTGTTGCTACAATGACTATTCCACCCTGACTCCTATGATCTGCAATCATTTGCTCCAAAAGCTTCACACCCTCATCATCCAAAGCAACCGAAGGTTCATCAAGTAGCCATATTGGTCTATCCATTGCAATCACTCTAGCAAGTTGCAATCTTTTTCTTTGACCCATTGAAAGCATTCGTGCTTTCTCATTAGCCAATCGCCCAAGCCCCATAAACTCCAAAGCAGGTAAAGATTTACCTTGTTTGTGTTCAAGAACTTCAAACCACTGAACATTGTCGAGAACTGTGAAGTTGCTTTTTATGGCTTCTTTTAACGAAAGCCAATTGAGTTGAAGTTTGTACTGGTGAAAAACTCCTGACTCGGTTATGTCATGACCGTTCCATAAGATCTCGCCCGCTGATGGCTTGGAAAATCCAGCTAGCATGCGTAAGAACGTAGACTTGCCGGACCCGTTTGCTCCAGTGAGTACGAGGGCTCCACCATCATGAATTGAGATGTTTGTGTGGCGTAAGATTTGTTGGGCATTTCTCATGCAAGAAACGTTGTTGAGAAGTAGCCGAGGAAGTGGGGGTCCGCGAGACATCAAGGGTTCTTCAAGAGTTTGAAATCGGTCTTGAGTGGATCATGCAACCAGACTATGACCTGCAATCAAGGATTAATACATTACCTTATAAGGTAATTACTAAAGTGAAAAAACACAATGCTAGCGAGCAAGAGAACTCTTTCAGTTTTTTTTGTTTTTTTTTTTTTTTTTTTTTTTGGTTCAATTTTAGGAAGATTCAGGTTGTTGCATAACAGGGTTCACTGGGTCTTTAATAGCATGGGTCAAAATGGGCCATGTCACTGTGTCAGGTTGGTTTGAGCCGCAAAAACATTTTCGCCTACGTCCTATAACATATTATATTTAGCTGATGTATTGGTCATTGCTAAAAAGTTAATACCAATTCTATCATAATGTAAGCCCTTGGATGGATGAAACAGTCTAGGGGGTTTTCTACAATCTACATCACAGACTTTGAGTAACTATTAACCTGATCGGCCCATGTTACCTGTTTCCATTTAACTTTTTGTTTTATAATTAACTAATTAACCCAATTAAGATAAAAACAAGCCAAATCTACCAAGTTAAAAGTAATTTGTTTGACAGTGCCACCGGTACAGTGAAGTTTACTGTCTGTATTAGAACATTCCTTGATCACCAACACAACCCAATAACTTATGTATTAGACAGCATACTCTTCTATACAGTACGCACATACCTAATTACATAAAGAACAAGGGTACCTATGTACTAAAAGATCCATCAAGCTACACAAAGCTGCAATTTGTAATACTTACTGGTACACAGATAGCCACGCCAAAATAACGTTCATGAATCATAAGCAATTTTCAACTTAAGAGATGTGTAAGAAAACCAAATGTTTAAGCAATAGCTAACTATCCTACCTTTTCTTCTATTATACTAGTATTATTTCTTCATCCTTTAGTTTGTTTTCATTTCTTCTAGGTATATTAAAGATTTTGGAACTAAAACTTATATACCATTCTAAATGAGAAAGACTGGTTCCTGGCGGAACAATCACATAACATATACCGATGGATAAACACGAAGTGAACACGCTAATATAACGAGTCAAGAAAAGCACAGCTTTTTAATGTAATTCTTATCAGTTTTTAAGAGAAAACATATCGAGCTTGACACCATATAAAAGATAGAGAAGGAGAGTAGCGGTTATCTAAGCCAAGCATCTACATTTCAGAATCAGATGGGCCAATTTTGGACTTTGAAACAGCTTAATTTCTTTCACTAAGAAATAGAAAAAATTGCTTATTCACATACGTGTTATCAAAATAAAATGCACAAGATAATGTTTGCATAAGCTTATGCTATTTATCAAACCAAGAAAGAGAAAAAACCTTACTAAAGTTGCAAATAAGCTAATAATTTGAAGTTGTCTTTTTTACTCCATCCGAACACTCGAAACAGCTTATCACGTTTCGATAACCCGAAAACCCACTTTAAAACTAACCATCTTTACTAACATTTCCATGTTTTTGAATTCATAGTCATTTCATCAAACACTTGGTATGCATCACAAAAAAAAACTAAAGGATACACATGTAATTTATTACCTTGTTGTACGGAGCTTAAGGTGAATTGGTGGGTCCGGCGGAAGATGAACCAGTTTTTCCGAGATACTTTTGCAAGGTGGTTATTTAAATAGAGTAAGTTACATGTTTGGTCCTTTATGTTATGGATCAGTTATATATTTGGTCAACAGGTTTATATTTTGATGTAATTGGACTTCAATTTAAGTTCAGGCTCGTATCGGTTCAAACTTCAAAGGTTGAGTCCAACATGAGCATATCGTAACTTTTTATTTTCTTCTTTTGGTATTTTTTAAAGTTACGATTATATGATTTCCTTTTTAAAAACTCGAGTTACATTAGGAGTTACCGCAAAGGATTAAAATAGATTGACTTTGCACGTTACAGACCAAATTTTGTGGATTTTCGAAATTGAACTTTTGGTTATTGTAAGAACTTGTGAGGACTTCGCAGAGTCATGTGTCCCAGTAGAAAACTGTCATCCACGACATTCACTAGGGGTGGCAATTCTCGACACGACACGATAAACGACATGAACCCGACACGAAGTTAAACAGGTTTGGGTTGATGATAAACAGATTTTGGTCAAAAACAGGTCAACCCGTCTAACCCGTTTAATAAACAGGTCATGTTTGGGTTGAGTAAGTGTTAAACAGGTCAACACGTGAACCCGTTTAAGTATATAAGGCTCTAAAAATAAAATATATATCTTGGTTTTAATGTTTGGTATGGATTAAATGTATTTTATTATGTACTTAATATGAGTGAATTACGATTATAACTCAAATATTATATATTGAAATTGACGCTTATAACCCAGATATTATTGAAATTATCGTATAGTTATTTGTATGTTATTTCTATCATATTTTATATCCTTATATCATTTTTGCATTTAAACTAGTTAAATCAACAAACCACCAACCTTATTCAGTGCTTGACCTATTTACTTAAACAGGTTAAACGGGTCACAAACGGGTTACGCGTGTTATGCAGGTCTGGGTTAGGGTTGAGCTTCTTGACACGATTAATAAATGGGTCGTGTTTGGGTAGAGGTTATTTCAACCCGCGAACCCGAATAGGTCAACACGAACACGACTCGATTGACACCCTAACATTCACGCACTTCACAACATCTTCGTGGTCCTCAAAGATTTTCTATTGGGACATGTGGCTCTGCGAAGTCCTCACAAGTTCTTACGAGGACCAAAAGTTCAAATTAACAACATGCTTTTTGGTTCTTCCAAATAATAATGTACTCGTAATCTCTTTTGCTAGTATTTCTATTATAATAGTGTTGTACTTGTATCCGGTTAGTTAGATGCTCAAACATAAAACACGTACTAGTACATTGAAAATGCTCTTAAGAGAGTGATTAATAGTTGTTGACTTTACATGGCAATAAAAATATGCTTATAAAATTGGTTTAATATATTTATGGTCATATCAAAAGAAAATTGCTGTATTTTTCAATTGCAAGGCTGTCAAGATCGCGATCCCGCGCAAGATCGTTTTTGTCTTTGCAAGATCGAGATCGTAGGATCGGATCGAGATCTTACGATCCTACCAATTTATCATATTTTATAAGCAAATGATAAACGAGTCAAACTTTTTATATTTTTACTTTTCATAAGATGTTCTCTACCTACTCTTAATCCTTATTCAATTACAACAGCCTATGAAAGTTCAATACTCCACGTGTCAAAAAGATATCGTGCCAACACTCACCTAAACACAATAGACAAAAAGATAGACTCAAAGTTCAATACTCCACGTGTCACACCATCCAACGGCTACAAATACACACTAATTTATCACCATTATCTTTTTACTTCATACTCATCATTCAAAACACTGTTATTCACATTTCAACTAACAAAAACAATTTCTTAGAGCTCCAGCAACAATCCTCCACCGGACCGGAGCCATCTCCAACGAGAATTTAAACGGAAAATCTGTTTCACCGCCGTCAACTGGGCTTTTAAATGGCCCAGAAATGCAGATAAATGTCCCAAAAACGTTTCCAGGCGTTTCCAAAAGATTTGAAATGTTTCCCATTTTCCAGAAACGTTTCCGCTGCGTTTCTAGGCGTTTCCAAGCGTTTCCCGTTTCCCATTTTCCAGAAACAAGAACTGGTGAGCACGTAAGATCGTACGATCTTACGTGTAAACTCGCGAGTTTACGAACGAGTTTACGTAAGATCGTACGATCCCACCTAAAGTGCATCTTATGACAAGTTTACACGATTTTGGCTGGTGTGCACGTAAGATCGTACGATCTTATGTGTAAACTCGCGAGTTTGACAGCTATGGTCAATTGTCATAAACAATTTTAACTATAGTTTGTGAAAACGAAAATCAATTATAACAACTTGGGAACGCAATAAGAGGTTCATTACCGATACAACTTCAACTCCAAATGTTAATGACACCATAGAAACACATCAAAAAACACATTTATTACATACAAAAAAAACGAAAAAATCAAAACAACAATCATCTCTTTAATATCCGTGTGATCCCAGCTTCTGACAAGCATGCCTTTGATAACCATGTGGCCTTTTGAGCCAATGCGCGATTACCATGTAAAATCGTAGCAAAAGTACGGTTCACAAGAAAATATCACTATTAACTACGACCAAAACCTTAGCCTATGAAACATCCATAACTCGCGACTGCAAACCAGCTTTACAAAAGAAAAAGATATAGCAGCAAGAAATGACACATTCAAGAAATCTTGTGTACCTCTTGATCCTTATTTATTGTGGAGTAATTTGCCATAAACGAATACAAGCGTCCTCACCAGAACTCACAAGAGTGTTTTCATCAACAAAGGCGACTGCATAGACCCCACCCAGGTTGGCTCCCTTTATGGTTATACGGCTTGAGGCTGGCTTGCTTATATCATATACAATAACACATGTATCCAGAGATCCAGTTGCAACCATGGTGTTATCAGGAGACCAAGCTAAGCTGTTTATACGAGTTGTGTGGTATAACATGTTCTTAAGCTTCACCTGTCGTAACACAAGTAAATAATTCATCATAATCAGCTATTGCAATTAGGAAGAGGTGAAAAGGCGATGGGTTGGAAACAGGTGAAAACGGGTAATTTCGTACAGGTCGGGTCAAGTCGAAACAAGTCTGCCCAAAAAATAATCGAGTTTTTCAAATTAAAAGTTTCAACACATTTCAACCTCTCAGCCCGTTTTCATATTAGTCAATCATCGATAGTTTTAACTATTTGACTAGTTAGAGTCAAAGTATAACCCAAATCAGTTAAATTATTAGCGAATTTCGGATATCCATTCATATTAAATAGCTGATGAAGTGAAAAGTGTACCGCTTTTAGGGGGTCATTTAAGCCCTAAATCGTATTTATTTGATCAAATATTGCCCTAAATCGTTCCTTTTGTCATTTTAGGTACTTTGGAGAAGAAATCTGGAAAAGGAAGCATTTTGGACGTTTTTGGAGCATAAAAGTGAAGAAAACGACAAAGTCTCCAAAGCTGCTGGAAAAGTACACTTGACGGCGTCAAGGATTGCTCCTGACGGCGTCATGGCTTGGCAAAAGAGGTGGATATGAAAAATACACGTGACGCGCCAGAGAGTTTTACAATGGAAAGTCTGACGGCGTCACCCTTTAAGGTGATCAAGGCCATCACGGTTTAAGTTAAAGAGAGACGGCGTCAACACTTGATAGGCCAGAGCGGATTTTGGAGGATTAAAGAGGGACGGCGTCAGGAAGACCATCCGGGAACCCTAGCCGCGGCGAGGTGACGGCGTCAAGATCTACAACGTGACGCCGTCAGCCCCTAAACTCTATATATAGTTTTGCAATTTTTAGTCATTAGTGTGCAACTTTGTGAGGAGAAACCCTAAGACGAATTTTCTGCCATTTTTAAGGGTTTTATACCCTTGGATCTCCCATGTTTAATTGAAGATAAGTAATCATTTAATCATTCAATATGTCTATGTGTTGTTTGATTATATCTTGTTCTTGTCTTTTAATTAACATGCTAGGCTAGATTTATCTTGTGTTTGCTTAGATCTAATGAAACATAACTATTGATTATTGGTTGTTGGTGTGTTATTAATTGTATTGGATGATTGTTTATCGATGTTAGGCTTAAGAAAACTGGCTAACCTCCTATACGGTAATTTGCTTGAACGTCTTAAGAAACATGAACCAATGCGTACTAAGGTTTTTATGGTTGTATTTAATGCATGAGCGAATTCTAGTGATCCCATGTTAGGAGCTTCTTAGCCGGCTCGACATAGGAGTGAAGTAGGAGCTTGTAGAGTTGGGGAAGTACGTACGCCACCCCACGATTGGTATTAAGGAATACGCCCGTCATCCACGCAATTAATACACACTAATCAACCGGTAAAAGATAGTTAGGGAGTAAGGAAATCTAAGTAAACACATTTCTCTCCATATAAGTTTCACAACCTTTTCATTTTCAGTTATTTTATTTTATTTGCAATTGTAGTTATTTGGGTTAGTTGACTAGCAACTAATTCCGCCCACTCTTTCAAACCCGAGATTTTACTTGCTTTCATAAAAATATAAAAATACAAAAAAGAATCTTCCCTCACCCTTAGACCTATTAGAGTAGTTTTTCAATCCTAACGACACTATTCCCCTAAAGAACGATCAATCCCCCGGTACTTGCCACTTCACTATACTACATCGGTCAGGTACACTGCCTGGTGGGGATTGCAAGCCTCTTGAGATCCCTCGAGAGGTAAAACCTGTTGTAAGGTCGCAAAACCACGCATCAAGTTTTTGGCGCCGCTGCCGGGGAATAGTTATTGTTTAGGTTGAATTTTTATTTTATTAGGTCTACTCACTAGATTCCTTTCTAGTGAGATTTTTATTTTATTTTTCTAGTTTTTCTTTAGTCTATCTTTTTTCTTCGTTTCTTTGTTCGTAACCATTACCATCCGACATCATGGAAGGTGGTAATATCCTCGATCCCAACAACCCACCACCACAACAACACCCACCTCCTAGAGCCCGTACCTTAGGAGACTACTCCCGTCCTAGCCACCATGGCTATCGAAACACCATTGAGCTCACTCAAGGAGCCAATGTCACTCCCTTGCGATCCGACACCATCCGGTTGGTGCAAAGCGGATGCGCATTCCATGGACTTCGTTCCGAAGATCCTAATCAACATCTCAAGGACTTTCTAAAAATCGTTGATTCCATAGACCTTGATGTTGCCACTCGAGAGACGACCCGACTGCGTCTCTTTCAATTCTCTCTACGGGACCAAGCTAGTCAATGGCTAGAGCGTCTACCCGCAGGATCCATCACCTCTTGGGATGATCTCACCACTCATTTCCTTGCTCAGTTTTTCCCACCAGGAAGAACTATCAAGCTAAGGAATGATATCTTGATGTTCCAACAACGTCAAGGCGAAACCCTCTACGAGGCATGGACTCGATTCAAGGACTTACTCCAAAAAGTCCCTCACCATGGCATAGAAATTTGGCTCCAAGTTCAAATCTTCTATGACCATATCAATCTCTCCACGAGGCAAACCATTGACCAATCAGCCGGTGGTAAGCTACGTGATCTAAGTGCGGAACAATCATGGGCTCTCCTGGAAGATCTTGCTCTTTATGACAACGAAAGTTGGAGTGACCCCCGTGATTTGAATAAAACGGTCAAGGCAATATCTTTGCCTTCGAACAATTCAAGCACTTCCGACCGTAGGATCATAGAACTTGAAGACCAAGTCAAGTTTCTTATGAAATCCTACGAGGCTCCTAAACCTTCAGGCCAAGTGAACAAAATCACTTCTTCGTGTAAATTATGTAGTGGTCCCCACGACACTCATGATTGCATGGAACTCCCCAAACAGGCTTTCAAAGAATTCGCATCCTCGCGAATCGATAAGGCGGGAGATAAGTGGCTCACCACTAATTATGGACCCAAGAATTCCGAAGATAGGTATGAGGCATGGAAGAGTAAGCCAAATTTTAGTTGGAACCAAACTCGAAGCGTATCATTCAATGACTCTCCCCCACTCACCTGGTCTGAACATTATCCTCATCAGCATACGCATAAACAACAAAATCGCGAGGAATCACTGCAAAAATTCATTCTCTCTCAAGAAACACAGCTCTCCAAACTTGAGAATCAATTCAGACAACAGCAAGTTGATATGAACAACAAGGTTGATAACCTGTTAAAGGTTATCAATGATCGCATTGCTGGCAGGTCAACTTGTGAGTTGGCACGAGTTAATGAGATCAAATCTGTCACGGTGACTCACCAAACACCCCCTCCTGTAAAAATCAAGCACCCTAGTAAACTCTTCAAACACATATCACAAAACGGAAAAGAAACTAGAGATACTCATACCCCTTCAAAACCACTCCACTTCGTGAACACCATTACAACAATGCCTATTCCTAAACCCCACCTGGACCAACAATCAACCGAGAATGTGGACAATGAAATGGAGGGTGAAGTTCCCGAAAAGGACACCGAGGCGCCCGGCGACTATCTAGACTCACCAAAGAACTCTAGTACAAGAGAGTTGAATGATGAGGAGGGCTCGAAAGAGAAATCCGAAATGCCTCATGGGCTCCCAGGACTGCTAGACCGCCCCCTGGTGGAGGAACTTGAGAGGGGCATAGCAAAGCTGCCTATGGGATTTGGAGAGAGAATAGAGGATGGCGCTCCCAAGGTCTTTAAGATATCTTGCACCACTAGGAAAAAGTTTATAAAAGATGCCTACATAAACCCCAACTCTTATATGAATGCAATATCCCTTTCTCTATATAACGAAGCCTTCGCCAAACAGGTCAAATATGAAGGGTTTAATATCATTGGGGTAATAAGGAGGGTACCAATTGTGATAGAAAAGTTCCTCTTTCATATCGAGCTAACTGTATTTAATAACATGAACTCTATCATCAGCCCATCCTTAACTGGCCTTGTTCTAGGCAAACCATTCATAAAAGCAACGGGAGTGATACTCGATGAGGATGATAGTAGTGCATTATTTACCGATGGTGTCAGGAAAGTGATTTTTCGGGATGGCAGTGAAGAAGTGTATGAGTATCAACCATCAGCAATTTGCAACACATGGGGGCTACACGGTAGAAGGCCTGGCCGAATTAAGCGACATGATCCGAATAATCTCAAAATACCTTGCATGATTGGTCACAAGTATTTTTATAATGTTTACATTGACACATGTTTACCCAAAAATGTGATGTCCTTGTTTCATTATAACAACATTTGTAGATGGGGGATGATTCATAAAGGGAAGGATGACATTGGCATAGATGATGATGTACAGGTGTTTGTAGGAAATATGACATTCACTATGAGCTTCGCAATCGTCGATAATATCGAAAAGTACATCGATCCCAGGTTATCACAAGTTGTTTTTGGGGCACCTTTTTGCAAGGCCACAAGCTTGGTTGTGGACGAGCTCAATGGGATCATAACTTTCACCGATGGGATTAGGGAAATCTCATACCAAACGCCTTACAAGATGAGAGAATTCAAGGAGATCGATTATGGAGGGCTCGATGGGTTAAGTTCCCAACTCGTGTTATGTGATGATGATGTGAGAAGAGGATGTAAGGACACTTTTGACCTGTCGAGTGGATTCTTCAAGCATGTTAAGGAGCTTAGTTCTAAATACCAAAACAATCCTTTTGATCTTGAGGACCCGAAATATCTTTACTATGAAAGTGATTCTGATAGAGAATCAAAGGGGAACCTAGAAACCGTGACCAATGATGGAATCACGTAATGTACGTGACTTTGAGTCTAGCTACAAGACTCGTTAATAAAGAAAAGAGCTTCTTGGGAGGCAACCCAAGCTTTATTTGCTTTGTGTGTTTATTTATTTGTTTGTTTGATTTTATTTGTTTCCGTATGTATGTTTAATTTTTATTATTATTGATTCATGTTCAAAACTAAATTGTGAAAATGCTTTATCTTGTTTTTAACTTCGTCTTAACTACATATAAAGGTATTTTGCAAAAGATAAGTGTAAGGGAAATCCAAATCGGTTTATTAGAACAAATGAACATGAATTATAACAATATTAAATTAACATACATATTAGTAATTGTTTGAGTCAAATGCTTGTATCGAGTCATAATGATATTTTGCAGGAATTCCAGGAAGTAAGGTATAGGTTTTTCCAGAAATTTTCCGGAAACTTAACATGAGAATTCTGTCAGATCATTTCTGACGGCGTCAGGTATTACAACCTGACGGCGTCAGGGTTTAATTTTCTGAAATTTTTGAAAAGTTTTGTTTTCATAAAAAGTTTTTATTAAATCTCTAACTTATAAACTCCAGGAATCTGCAAAATAATCATTCCACAAGCATTATATCCTTATATAGATTTATCCCGCCGATGTTATGCAGGTTTTCGTGTTTGTTTTCTCAGGTTTAACAGGTTATTTTGGACAAGGAGATGTATGTGGAATCAAGCTTTTGGCGATGCTTTAGTCTTGGAGCTTCAACATTACCTTGGAAGAAGATCTAACCATGTTACTTCTTTATCCACCGAACGAATCAGGGGAGTATTTGATTTCATTCTTTTACCTTATTTACTTTTACATCTTGTTATTTGAACATTGGGGACAATGTTCATCTTAAGTGTAAGGGGGGGTAAAGTACGATACTTTAGAGAATGCAATTACACTTGATTTTTGTTTGTTTAATGGTAGATGTGTAATAAAACTGAGAGAAATACCTGTTAAGGCAATTTTAGTGCCAAATTTAAATTTTTTTACAACATATAGGAGTGAAACTTTGGTCTTAATAAGCGTCTCACGGATAGGAGTTATATGACTAACACAAAAAACCGTACCACTAAAAAATTTTCCACCCCCAAATATGTGAGGTTCGCCCCTAGAATTGGTAGGAAAAGCATTTAAGCTATGATGTGTGTACCGGTAGCACTTAGATTCTAGAACTTGCGTTAGGACCATTTCGAGGCCACAAGTGAGACTACATTCGTGTAGTTAGATTTACTACATGATAAGAGGCATTAGGATTAACCCATTGTTTTACACCTGTGTTTTTGTTATAATTACGTTGGCTACATTGGTCAAGTAATTCTCCCACACCCTTTGCGTTGTACTCATTTCTAGTACACGATACCCCTAGTACACCCCTCAAAGCCTATCTTTTCGTTTCGACCTTTAAGCATTTTACTTAAAGGAAGAATTTGTTTACACCCCACTTAAATGTACACCCAAATCGCCTTAGCCTACCTTGTATGCACTCATTTTTAGTGCATTATTGTGACAACATTTGTTTAAACCCCAAGTTAATTATCTAATTGATTACATGGTTGCTAAGTCGAGTCATATCCTAGTACATATTGTTTTGGGACGATTGGGACTCATGGGTAAAGTACTAGTGTAATGGAGTAATGGGGAAGAACAACATTATTACCCCCATATGTGCTAAATATTTTAAAAGTACTCCAAGTGTTTCGATTATCTTAATTTAAGTCATTAGAATAGTTATTTGTAAAGTTATGTAAAAGTTCAAGTGTAAGGGGAATGCAACGCCCCTATGATGTATTATTTTGGATGGTAGGGCAAGAGTGTTTATATATATAAAAAAAAAAAAAAAAAAAAAAAAAAAAAAAAAAAAAAAAAAAAAAAAAATCGAAAAAAAAAAATAAGAAAAATACAAAAAAATGAGAAAAAGAAAAGTAGAAAAAACATACGGACTACCATCCCGTTTCATGTTATGTTTATTTTATGTTTTTGTTATTTTGTTTTTAGTTTAAGTCGAGTCTAGTCTTGGCTTAGCAACGCCATATTGTACATGTAATTAATCAAGATCTTTAACTCGCCACCAGTAAAATATCCCTTATCCAACAAATCCGTGTTTATCATATCCCTACACCTCACGTTATAACCCATGTAAAAGCCCCCCCTTTTTTTTTCTTTTTTTTTTTTTTTTTAACCTGGGTTCCGACTCGACATTGCGAGCCGACTATTCCCAGGGCGACTACCCTTTTGGATAGCCCGGAGTCGACGCGGGTGAACCTCCGTGGCCACTGGGGGATTAATTTTCTCCCCTTAGGTTCGAACCCAAGACCTCTAGTATATAGAGGTTGAGCTCTTACCGCCTACACCTCACGTTATAACCCGTGTAAAAGCCCTCTTTGATAGTTTATCTTAGGTGCTTACGCCTAGTGGAGAAGGTTTTTGATCCTTTCCAAAGCCTATGGTAATCTATTTGCTATGACAGGTAGTGAGAGATATTATCCGTTTTCATTTATGAGATATACTTTTATGACACCTGAGAGATGTGAGTATCTAAACACTACTTGTGAGGTGCTAGTGTGTAATCTCCGTGCTTATTATGATTAAAGTGGAACGACTATTTATTGTAATTACTTTTATATTAGCATTAAATGACCCCTAACTTGTATTTTGATTAGAATAAAAGCGCATTTGCTTGAGGACAAGCAAATCTCAAGTGTAAGGGTATTTGATGAAGCGAAAAGTGTACCGCTTTTAGGGGGTAATTTAAGCCCTAAATCGTATTTATTTGATCAAATATTGCCCTAAATCGTTCCTTTTGTCATTTTAGGTACTTTGGAGAGGAAATCTGGAAAAGGAAGCATTTTGGACGTTTTTGGAGCATAAAAGTGAAGAAAACGACAAAGTCTCCAAAGCTGCTGGAAAAGTACACATGACGGCGTCAAGAATTGTTCCAGACGGCGTCATGGATTGGCAAAAGAGGTGGATATGAAAAATACACGTGACGCGCCAGAGAGTTTTACAATGGAAAGTCTGACGGCGTCACCCTTTAAGGTGATCAAGGCCATCACGGTTTAAAGTTAAAGAGAGACGGCGTCAAGCACTATTCTGACGGCGTCAACCCTTGATAGGCCAGAGCGGATTTTTGAGGATTAAAGAGGGACGGCGTCAGGAAGACCATCCGGGAACCCTAGCCGCGGCGAGGTGACGGCGTCAAGATCTACAACGTGACGCCGTCAGCCCCTAAACTCTATATATAGTTTTGCAATTTTTAGTCATTAGTGTGCAACTTTGTGAGGAGAAACCCTAAGACGAATTTTCTGCCATTTTTAAGGGTTTTATACCCTTGGATCCCCCATGTTTAATTGAAGATAAGTAATCATTTAATCATTCAATATGTCTATGTGTTGTTTGATTATATCTTGTTCTTGTCTTTTAATTAACATGCTAGGCTAGATTTATCTTGTGTTTGCTTAGATCTAATGAAACCTAACTGTTGATTATTGGTTTTTGGTGTGTTATTAATTGTATTGGATGATTGTTTATCGATGTTAGGCTTAAGAAAACTGGCTAACCTCCTATACGGTAATTTGCTTGAACGTCTTAAGAAACATGAACCAATGCGTACTAAGGTTTTTATGGTTGTATTTAATGCATGAGCGAATTCTAGTGATCCCATGTTAGGAGCTTCTTAGCCGGCTCGACATAGGAGTGAAGTAGGAGCTTGTAGAGTTGGGGAAGTACGTACGCCACCCCACGATTGGTATTAAGGAATACGCCCGTCATCCACGCAATTAATACACACTAATCAACCGGTAAAAGATAGTTAGGGAGTAAGGAAATCTAAGTAAACACATTTCTCTCCATATAAGTTTCACAACCTTTTCATTTTCAGTTATTTTATTTTATTTGCAATTGTAGTTATTTGGGTTAGTTGACTAGCAACTAATTCCGCCCACTCTTTCAAACCCGAGATTTTACTTGCTTTCATAAAAATATAAAAATACAAAAAAGAATCTTCCCTCACCCTTAGACCTATTAGAGTAGTTTTTCAATCCTAACGACACTATTCCCCTAGAGAACGATCAATCCCCCGATACTTGCCACTTCACTATACTACATCGGTCAGGTACACCGCCTGGTGGGGATTGCAAGCCTCTTGAGATCCCTCGAGAGGTAAAACCGGTTGTAAGGTCGCAAAACCACGCATCAATAGCCATAACTAAATTTCAGGAAGCAATAAGAGTTACTCGTACCTCTCTGGTGACCCGATCGCATACAACAGCTTCTCGATCTATTGGCATCAGCCGATGCAAACGTAGAAACATCAGGAGAGTAATGTATCCTGGTAATTGCACCACGATGCTTTTCAAGGACAGCTTCTTCAGTAAGAGAGTCTCCATTGACTGAATATATGTGCGGTTTACCATCTTGCCCACCCACAATGGCTTCACTTCCATCTGGTGCTATGGAACATGCAGACACAGTAAACCCAAGTTTAATAGTTGACAAGATCTGTGTACCACGGAGGAGGACAACACCTTCCTCGATTGCAATCAATGCAAGTTCATGATTATTAATAGACAAGCTCAAGTCCTTTGGTTGTGTGCCAATGTCAACAATATTTGCTTCTCCGCATTGATCTCCAGTTAGAGGAATCCTCCAAACCTGAATAGTACAAGACGTAAGAATGAATGTCAGAGACTAAACCCTTAACTCTGGAGTATGAAAATGAAATCATACATCAGGTATATCCTTTCAAAAATGATAATATCCAGATGTGGAAATTTCGACCCATTCATTAGGTATATCTAGAGTTGGTAAAACCGGTGAAATAGATAAAAAAAAATACCTTAAAAGGAAACTCGTGCTTTGACACGCTCAAACAGGTTAAAAGTCCCATAATGTTAGTTTTAGACTGGATGGCAAGGGAGTGAGTCCCTCACCATTATCCCAACTTCACCACTATCCCTCCTTGCCTCCCACCAATTTTCATGCGTGAGACACGAATACCAAGCAACATAATGGTGAAGAGTTCACCACTATCCAGTTAAGGTTTTATTATTTTTTATTTTGAGTGTGAGTGTGTGTGGGGTATTTAGTGGGGTATATTTGTATAAAGTGGGTATTTTAATGAAAGGTGAAGATGTGTTTGCCTTGACGAGTAAATTGTGAAGTGAGGTGAAGGGAAGTGAGATGAGAGAGAAAGCTGACGTGGCGCTGAGGTGTACGGTAAAAAATGGGTAACCTTGCCAACCAGCCTTAGTGCATAAGTGATGTGTTTTTTATAGGTCTATAATTTTTAACCAAGTTTTAAATTTATAATTGCCGAACTAACCTATAGACTAAAACACTAACGAGCAGTGTACCCGATCAATGTAGATAGTTTTTAGGTAAGCAAGGGTCGTTCACTAGGAGTGAGATTTCTAATATACTAATTCTAGAGGTATTCGACTCTCCTAAACTAACGTAAAGGGGGGGTTCAGCCTGAGAGACTGGCACGGGTTTGGTTTTATTCTAACTAAACTAAGATAAACAAACAATACAAATATGAAGACACCAAAGATAGGAAGAACGGGTTAGCCAAGTCTAATCCATTTTATAGTTATACATGCTTATGTCTACTTGTTTTAATTCATTCAATTGTTAATCGGCATATCAATTACGAAATTCTGTCACAATTAAGTAACTAGCCCTCGGGGCGGATATGACGAAAGATCATAGTGACTCGTCTAGCATCAATACTAACTTATTGCTTTAAACCATCTAACCTAGTTCGGTATTACACGCTACTAGTCCTATTAGGTTGTAGACACGTTCCGTTTATGCCAAACAATGATTCCTAATAGAGATTCGGGTTAACACGCATATAACTCAACCAAAGCAACCACAATTACAGGTAGTTAAGTCACATCAATTAAAGTTATAAGGATCATAACCTAGTTACATAGACTTCTACTAGTTATAAGCAATAAACGAGTTTTTATCGACAAGCACCCAATCCAATAACAAAGCAAACACATCGACAAAATCATAAAAACTAATAAAACTTCATAAACATGGCTAACACCTAAGGGTGTTAGCCCATAATCTCTGTAACAAAGTACATAAACATAATCATAACGAATAAAGTATGAAACATAATGAATACGATACGCTAACCGAATGATTAAGTAATATAACAATGATTAGAGATGTTCTTCAAGGATGATTGGGTCTTCAATATTGATCTTCTACTGTTTGGAGAGGCTTTGATCGTCTGGGAATGGCCCTAAGGGTTCCCAAAGATGCCCAAATTCGTTAATGAGTTCGGTATTTATAGATTTTGAAATCTGGGTCGATACGGCGCATCTATAGAGTTAGATGCGCCGCATCTATAAGTAAACGTAGCCTCCAAGTCTGAAACTGACCCAATACGGCGCATCTAAAGACCAGATGCGCCTCATCTCCCAAGATGCACCGCATCTCAAGACCAGATGCGCCGCATCTCCTTCAGATACAGGTAGATCTCCTTTTTCTCTTTCCGTGGCCGCTTGAATCACCTAAAACGGAGTCCGGATGAAGATTTTATGGCCAAAATACTAAAGCATCTCAAAGTGTCGACTTGTAATCTTGACTTCTTCTTTAGGCTCCTAATCTTCACTTGATATCTTGAATTCTTGGTAAGGATTGTATATGGCCGATACGGCGCATCGGATTGGTCCGATGCGGCGTATCAAGGTAACTTCGCGTGGGGTCCAAGATTATAATATTCGCAAATATTCTTCAATATCTTGGAAATCTGGTGAAGTCTTGAGATTGATACGCCGCATATCAGGAGCTTCATACGGCGCATCTGGAGTAAAACAAGTTGGTTCTTCTCGTTGACCAAGGTTTCATATGCGGCGCATGGGATAAATCCATGCGGCGCATTCTTCAAAGTCAGGCAATGGTCTCCGATTCATCTAAGTCTTTATGTACGGCGCATCTATCAAGAATGATGCGGCGTATTCTTCGTCAGTTCAGTAGAATTTTCCAACTTGATCCATTTTGCTCCAATTTACGTCCAAAATAGTCAACTTTCACCAAATGCTTGTTTATAACTGAGAATCACAAAAGTAGGCGATTAAGTATCAATTCCCATATAAAATAATACAAAACAAGCAATATACATAGGATACATGATGCTAATAAAATGTATTTATTTGATGTCATCAAATATCCCCCCACTTGAACTTTACTTGTCCTCAAGTAAACCTTAGATTAAACTTATGAAAATGTATCCTAAAAGATATTAGGATGTATTTTTACAATTAAGCATTTATTCGTTTAATCATAATTGCACAACCAAACACTTAATGAATTAGAAATAAAATAGAATATTTCGATAAAAGCAAATCTAATCGTTTAACTGTCCAGTCGTGACGAATATTCTATCATAAGCTTGGCAAGTATACACATCTCCCCCACTAAAGCCAAGGAATAACAAGTCTAAAGCGGTAAAAAGGGTTTTGAGGTTTAAGGGTTAATCATTCTTAATCTCTATCGATCTCAAATTCCAGAAAAGGCGACAAAATCACAAATACATGATCGAATCCACGAACACGATACTTGCAATTGCTCAAATCCTTAACTCGAACAGGCTAAAGATATGTCCAAACTTCACCAATAATATTATATCAAAAAGGGCGACAAAATCATAAATACATAGCCGAATCCACGACTACGATACTTAAGATTGCTCAAATCCCTAATCTCAATAAATCAAAGGTTTGGTTGGATAAAGAATAATATAGGGTATGGATAATATTTGGGATATAAATTGGTGTAAAATAAAAAATAAATGAAACAGATAAATTAAAATCCTAAGTGTGGTTAATCACTATCCCAACCATCCCATGAATAAGACTCATATCATTGAATAACTCACGCTTTAACACTTGAAACACACGCTTTAGGTAGACACGAATTATACTCAACAAGATCTTAATCAAATAATAAACCTTAGTTGACGTTCCCATAACTGCCAACTCCCATTTCAATCCATAAATATATAGTACAACAATTAGTGGTGATATCGACCACTTACATAACTTTACATAAGTTGGTTTAAATCAAACATCCAACTTTTTTCTTTTTTTTTTCTTTTCTATATTTTTTTTTTTTTTTTTTTTTTTTTTTTTTTTTTTTTTTTTTTTAATAACATAAACATAGATGTGTAAAATTTCACCACATCACTATATTGATAATTCTGGATAATTTTTCCATACTTTTCATAACTTCAGAAATAACGGTAATAGTGAAAGTAGTAAACACACGAAAAATAAACTCAAAAATATACAATATTTACTTTCACTCCAATTGCATTGTGCAATTTCCCGACCTAACCATAGATAATGAATTACGCACGCGAACACAGTTAATTGTAAGGAAACACACTTTGCCTATAGCAATTAACCAACCACGGATTTTAATCTACAGGGTAGGCTAAGGTGTAAGGGTGTAACGAAACATTTTAACAAAGGTGTAAGAAAAGAAAGGAATGGCTCTGAGTGTTTTTCTAGGGGTATCTTACTCTAAAAATGAGAGTAAACAAAGGGTTTATACGGGGGTTAACTAACCAGTGTAGTTAGTTAATAACACATAACATATAAAGGCTATTTGGGTGTAATCCTAGAAATTTACCAATTTAGACAAGTCATTCCAATTATATAAATAATACTTATTATGGTGGTCTCGAATAGTATACAAGCCAAGTTCTAAAGTTTACAAGTCACCGGCACACTCATAGATTTGTGAATTTTGATAAGTTCACAATTTTTAAAAATAAGGTTATGTGTGCAGCTATGCAACTTAGATTAAACAAAAACATGCTAAAAAAAAATTAAATTTTGATAATTAAGCATAGATTAAAGCATATTTTTGAAAATTTTAGGACAAGTAAACGTTCTAATTCTCCATCCCCCCACTTAAGTTAAACAACGTCCTCGTTGTTTGTATTTGAAATTAAAAACAAGAGATAGAAAGAATTAGAACGGAGAACTCCCCTGAGATTTGCTCGGTATGATCTTCCAATGTAAGTGTGCGAGCGTATAAAATGCGGGAGTCCATCAACATCTTCAATATTCCGGACCTGTAAAAATATAGAGACCACAGGAAAAACAAATCTCGAGAAACATCTCATTAATCATCGGTTAGAAAACGATAAACAAAAGAAAAACAAAGAACTGTATTCAATTCTGGCAGGTCGATACGCCGTATCTAAAAAGATAGATACGCCGCATTGATGTCAGCAAAACAGTTCGGACTAAAGTATTCCAGATGATTCGATACGCCGTATCCATAGGGGTTGGATACGCCGCATCGAAGGCCTGGGACAGACTCGACAGAAAATTAAATTGACATAAATTAAAAGATAAGCATGGGTTGCCTCCCACGAAGCGCTTGTTTTTGTTCGAGTCACGAGCCTGACTGCACCCTAATTTTCGGATTGTCAATCTTAATTATTACCTGAGAGATAAACAACCAAGAAAACTAGCAGTAACCAGGACTTTTTTTTTTTTTTTTTTTTTTTTTTTTTTTTTTAATAAAATTTAAACACACACAAAAGATTAAAAAAAACGAAAAATAATTTTGGGGTCACGGAAAATCGATACGCCGTATCTAACAGACAATAGATACGCCGTATCGACATAAGTTAATACGCCGTATCCAACAGACAATGGATACGCCGTATTATCTTCCTGCAACATTTTTTTATAAAAATTTAAAAGCAATTTTTTTTTTTTTTTTTTTTGGCCACAGAACGTCAATGCGTCGCATTCACAGACAAGAATGCGCCGTATTGAAACCAGAAAGATGCGCCGTATTCACAGACAAGAATACGCCGTATCTCCCTTCTGAGACAGACACACAGAATATAAACAAACTAACAGGTAAACAAAACAAACACAAACATAAAAATACCAATAAAACTAGTAAAAAGATAAATTCACTCCCCGGCAGCGGCGCCAAAAACTTGATGTGTTTTTTATAGTCTATAATTTTTAACCAAGTTTTAAATTTATAATTGCCGAACTAACCTATAGACTAAAACACTAACGAGCAGTGTACCCGATCAATGTAGATAGTTTTTAGGTAAGCAAGGGTCGTTCACTAGGAGTGAGATTTCTAATATACTAATTCTAGAGGTATTCGACTCTCCTAAACTAACGTAAAGGGGGGGTTCAGCCTGAGAGACTGGCACGGGTTTGGTTTTATTCTAACTAAACTAAGATAAACAAACAATACAAGTATGAAGACACCAAAGATAGGAAGAACGGGTTAGCCAAGTCTAATCCATTTTATAGTTATACATGCTTATGTCTACTTGTTTTAATTCATTCAATTGTTAATCGGCATATCAATTACGAAATTCTGTCACAATTAAGTAACTAGCCCTCGGGGCGGATATGACGAAAGATCATAGTGACTCGTCTAGCATCAATACTAACTTATTGCTTTAAACCATCTAACCTAGTTCGGTATTACACGCTACTAGTCCTATTAGGTTGTAGACACGTTCCGTTTATGCCAAACAATGATTCCTAATAGAGATTCGGGTTAACACGCATATAACTCAACCAAAGCAACCACAATTACAGGTAGTTAAGTCACATCAATTAAAGTTATAAGGATCATAACCTAGTTACATAGACTTCTACTAGTTATAAGCAATAAACGAGTTTTTATCGACAAGCACCCAATCCAATAACAAAGCAAACACATCGACAAAATCATAAAAACTAATAAAACTTCATAAACATGGCTAACACCTAAGGGTGTTAGCCCATAATCTCTGTAACAAAGTACATAAACATAATCATAACGAATAAAGTATGAAACATAATGAATACGATACGCTAACCGAATGATTAAGTAATATAACAATGATTAGAGATGTTCTTCAAGGATGATTGGGTCTTCAATATTGATCTTCTACTGTTTGGAGAGGCTTTGATCGTCTGGGAATGGCCCTAAGGGTTCCCAAAGATGCCCAAATTCGTTAATGAGTTCGGTATTTATAGATTCTGAAATCTGGGTCGATACGGCGCATCTATAGAGTTAGATGCGCCGCATCTATAAGTAAACGTAGCCTCCAAGTCTGAAACTGACCCAATACGGCGCATCTAAAGACCAGATGCGCCTCATCTCCCAAGATGCGCCGCATCTCAAGACCAGATGCGCCGCATCTCCTTCAGATACAGGTAGATCTCCTTTTTCTCTTTCCGTGGCCGCTTGAATCACCTAAAACGGAGTCCGGATGAAGATTTTATGGCCAAAATACTAAAGCATCTCAAAGTGTCGACTTGTAATCTTGACTTCTTCTTTAGGCTCCTAATCTTCACTTGATATCTTGAATTCTTGGTAAGGATTGTATATGGCCGATACGGCGCATCGGATTGGTCCGATGCGGCGTATCAAGGTAACTTCGCGTGGGGTCCAAGATTATAATATTCGCAAATATTCTTCAATATCTTGGAAATCTGGTGAAGTCTTGAGATTGATACGCCGCATATCAGGAGCTTCATACGGCGCATCTGGAGTAAAACAAGTTGGTTCTTCTCGTTGACCAAGGTTTCATATGCGGCGCATGGGATAAATCCATGCGGCGCATTCTTCAAAGTCAGGCAATGGTCTCCGATTCATCTATGTCTTTATGTACGGTGCATCTATCAAGAATGATGCGGCGTATTCTTCGTCAGTTCAGTAGACTTTTCCAACTTGATCCATTTTGCTCCAATTTACGTCCAAAATAGTCAACTTTCACCAAATGCTTGTTTATAACTGAGAATCACAAAAGTAGGCGATTAAGTATCAATTCCCATATAAAATAATACAAAACAAGCAATATACATAGGATACATGATGCTAATAAAATGTATTTATTTGATGTCATCAATAAGACCACCTAGGTCATATAGACTAGTAGAAAGCAAATTATCATTAAAAGAATATAACTCTTGTACCGGTACTTTGACACGCTAATTATATAGATATAATAAAACCCGTTTACTGTTTCACATAGCCTCTATAGGCTATCCTTTATAGGTATCCACTTTTAGAATCCGAGTTTGTTCCGAGTTTGGCCCATTATTTTTATACCCGCCTTTATCTCTAACTTTACCTTATTTCATTCCACTCCCACCTTAGATCCGACACCGATCCGGCACCGGCGTTACTCCGATCCGACCAAATTATAACTACAGTGCAGCTTCTGAGTATTGCTACAGAACCAACTAAATAATATTTTAATGGACACTTGGCAATATTTTTTTGGGTTTATCTTATCATCAATATTTGGTGGCCATTTGCTGTATTTATCTTTGCTGGAGATCCTGGAGAATTAGGGTTTCCTGGCTTTCATAAGGTTACTTTTTTTGTCCCTCTTTTTGATCTTTTTATATTTTTGATTACATATTTCGTGTCTCATCTTACGATCTACCTAAATAAATTTATATATCTAGGTTATTCGAGCCTAATCGGAATGAGATGAACACAAAGAAAATAAAGTCAAAGTGGTTGTTATCTTTAAACTAAATAAATTTGTAGGTCTGGGTTTTATAATCTGAAATTAAAAATTAGGGTTGTTATATTTGTATTGCTAATTACAAAGTCAATTAAAAATTAGGGTTTGGTTAATTTGGGGGTTTTTGTTAATTTGTTTCTTGCTTATTTATATTGCTAATTGCGAAGTCAAATAAAAATTAGGGTTTGGTTAATTTGTGGGTTTTTGTTAATTTGTTTGTTGCTTATATTTGTATTGCTAACTGCAAACTCATGTAGGATTTTTTATTTGTTTATTCTTAAATTAAAAATTAGAGTTTGATTAGCTTATATTTCCAGCTTATGGTTTTGTTAAATTCGTATTTAATATATGTGATTATGATTTACTATAATGCTTTGATTAAACTATAAGTATTTTTTATCTTTCATTTGTAGGCTTAGAGATTCTTACATGGGGCGATGATGATTTTTTCTGCAAACAGACTCTTCCATGAGTGTGGCTGACACACTCCTGTATGTTAGCGAGGTAGCCACAAACGTTACATGGATGCAGCCATGTTGGGTGTGTCAAGTCGCCCATGGAAAGGCAAATCTGAGCCTCATTTTTCCAACTCTGCTACTGCCACGATTATAATCTGAGGTAAACATAATTCAAATGACCCACATTCAAAATTGAAATTACATTGTAAAAAAGCTGTTCATAGTAGACAATTTGTAATATTTACTAACTTTTTTGATCTTTAATTTTTAGGTTCACACAAGTTACAGATTGTATATCGGTAGAAATGGCTTATATTTTGGCAAGGCAACACAACGCTGTGTTTGCAGCCATGGCAGGTCAACCACTCCATTATCCAATTCTACACTAGCAATTCTGAAACAAACGGTGAATCAATTAAAGATCAGCGTTGCTGGCTATTAGCCATGATGGTGATAAAAGGCAATGATGAACTTTTTAAAAATACACCGGTATTGAATCTCTATAATTTGGCCAGATTGGGGTAACACCGGTGTTGGATCGTTGTCGGATAAACTAAAATGTGAAATGTGAAGTGAGACATAAAGGCGGGTATAAAAAAATAGATCAAACTCAGGTTTTTAAAAAGTGGATACCTATGAATAGGAAAACCACTTATATCATTATATGTTATATGCTTCTGTGTGTACAGCATGCATAGTGAAAAACATAAGGCCATGATGATATCTGCAACCATAAGGTGGCGTGGCAACAACCGGATGGCATAGTTTAAGTACTTACTATGCAACCGTGTTTGTTAGCAGCCATCTGCAAACAGATCTGAGCCAGTTATTTGTTGCAACATTATACCGATTTCCCGCAAAAGAATGTCTATAAGTCCTCTGATCTACACAGTTTCTGATTCTTTATTTACTATGAGAGTTTTGATACAATTGTTAGCTATAATTGCTAAAGTAGCAGCATATGCTCAAAGATGCATACAAATTACTTAATTTTGTTATGTTAGTAAGATTATACTTTTCATGACACACTTTTGAACTGCATTAGTATTTTTGATACAGATGTTAGCGGTGTAGTAGAAATCCGAAAAGGCAAGTCACTTGCAATCAATTCATGCAACAGCAGCACACGCCACAGCAAAAAATCTAGCAAAATTGAAAAGTGCACAAAATCATACCAAGTGCAGACATCAACCTTTTGTTGTAAACTATGTACCTCTAATTATTACAATAGTCTACTTGCTAATGATACTTAGTTGTATGAAAAATTGTATTCCTTTTGTAAAACATTTACGGCTGCATGTAACAAAGGAAAACAGAAATGCAAACCTCCCGCAGCAACGCGCGGGTTCAAATTCTCGTTACATACAAAATTTGGACATAAAGAGAATCAGGTCAACCCAACCTAGCATGTACGAAAAGCTACCTTTTCTGACCCTTTACTGAACCCTTCCGACCAACTCATTTTGCCACCTCTAACAATGTCATAGGAGTCACAACAAGCATGCAAATCTTAAAAGAATTTCGTGTACCATATTGTCAAATCCAGAAGACATGATCTCCTCGTCAACGGCAGCAATACATTTGATCTGATTTTTATCCTTCCTCTCCATCTTACCACTGTAGCCAGACCCACGAAGCCACTTGAATATTAAACCATCATAGCTGCTAGACAGAATAGTCTCTGGGCGGCTGCTTTTAAGCACTACTAGTTATATGCTAGGTTGCACGGACACGGACACGGTGTCCGACACGGACACGGACACGGACACGGCGATACGGCAAAATCAAAAAATATAGGACACGGACACGGTGTGGACACGGGAATTAAATATTTATTTTATATATTAAAGGTGATCAATATGCAGCAACTCATGTCAGGCCCAAACCAATAGTCGGATCATTATTTAACACACAAGCCCGTTCATGATTTTGATAGCAATCCAGCCCATCTTAAAGTTGAGATAACCCTAATTACTAGTCATTTCTCATAACCCTAAACACATATCTCTAAACATCCGCTCACCAATACTTCTCTAAACTCTCCAAACTCATCTAGCAGTCAAAAGCTTATCTCATCTTCATCATCATCAAACTCAGTTAACATATTTTGATTTCATCAATCATAACTGAACACAAACAAAAGTACAAACGCGCACTAATCTTTCTTATTAAGTAAGCAATGATTCCAAAAGGGTCCGAGCTGTGTCCAAATCCGTGTCCAGCCGTGTCCAAATCCGTGTCCGGCAAAAACAGCACGTGGGACACGGCACGTGCATGTCCGACACATGTCCAAGGCGTGTCCGAGGCGTGTCCGTGTCCGACACGTGTCTGACACTGACACTTCGAGGTTTTAGGTGTGTCCGTGCTTCCTAGGTTATATGTAATGCCACAAGTATAGCTGACTAACCAAGTATCCTGTTATTGCATTCGGCATTCTCGTATGCAGGGATCACACAAATTTTGTCAACTGTGTAAGGTTTTCACCTGATGGCACCAAATTCATCACTGTTAGCTCAGACAAACATGGGCTGCTATATGATGGAAAAACTGCAGATAAGAAGGGTGAGTTGTCTTCAGAGGATGCTCACACAGGTAGTATTTACGCCGTTAGCTGGAGTCCCGATAGTAAACAGGTAGTTACATATAAGTTGGTTGTATGCCAAAAGTTATATCATCATTTTTTTTTCTTCTTAAAATCTATTTCTTCTTTCTATCTTTATTGATTTTAATTTTCCCCCCTTTTTCCTGTAATAGGTGCTTACCATATCAGCCGATAAGACTGCAAAAATATGGAATATATCAGAGGATTTCAACGGGACTATCGCAAAGACGTTACTATGTCCAGGCTCTGTTTTATGATACAAACCTATGCGACTGCTTGAACTTAAATGGTGGTCCTTCATAGAAGTTCACCAAGAAGTCCTTGGTCTTGTTGGTTTGAATGCACAACTGAGAACTCTCCTTGAGTGACCATCAAACTCTCCAACATTGCTTCCAGAATCCCACCTGTTCAAGACTGTCATATTAGTGTAGTCCAGTATGGCAGATCAAAAGATTCATCTTTAACACAATGATCCGCAAAATAACGAAAGGAACATGCTTCATCAGTGATTGAACAGACTGAATCAAATAAGCTTATCAAATTCAATAAGCTCATAAGCCCATCAAATAAGCTTAAACAAACACCCCCTCACTTTAAGTATTACCAAAATACAATGCACAAGATGCATAAGCTTATGCTGTATATATCAAAATGTAGAGTAACAAAAAAGGAGCTAACATTTCTAACCGCGAAGAACAACAAAACCTTACTAAAGCTGCAAATAACCTTAAATAAGCTAATAACCTAAAGTTGTTTGTTTTACTCCATCCAAACACTCGAAACAGCTTATCTCGTTTCGATGACCTTGTTGTACAGAGCTTAAGGTGAATTGGTGGGTCCGGCGGAAGATGACGTCAGCACCGCATCAATGTCAGATCAGCAAGTTTTTCCGATATGCTTTTTCGAAGTGGATATTTAAATAGAGTAAGTTACATGTTTGGTCCTTTATGTTATTGTTGTAATTGGACTTCAAATTAGGTTCATGAACCGAGAGCCAGAAGAACTGGAAGAACCGGAAAACCAAGATCTAAACCGCGGGTCTGAATTCAGGTTCAGGTTTGTATCGGTCCAAAGGTTCAGTCCTACATGAGCATATCATAACTTTTTATTTTCTTCTTCTTTTGGTATTTTTTAAAATTACGATTATACGATTGATAGAGAGTTTTACATACTAAACTATTCTCATATGGACTCATCCCTATCATTTATTTAAAAAAAATCAATGGCTGAGATTAAAATCATTTTAATATTTTACTTATTTAGTATAATTTAAATATCTCATTAACCGTTAATCGTTAGACAAAAAAAATTATACCGTTACGACCAATATTCTATAAATTGGCACTTTCATATACTTTCGACAAACTTTTGTTTCATTTTTTTTTGTTTTTTCGTCTTTTTCTTCGTGGTTGAAACTTGCATGAGAAATCACATATAATTAAACACTAATTTGAATATTATAATAAAATCATATGTGATATTAGTATTAAATCATATATGATATTAGTATATATATATGATGAAAGTATAACAAAATGGCCATCTATAAAAAGATAATTAAATAATCGTCGTGATGCTATATATTTTTTTTTCTCTTAACGATTAACGGTTTAAGAGATTAATATTTGAAAAAAATATGAGGTGAAAGTGGATTTTTTTAAATGTTATGTTTAATTTCATCCATTTGACCAAATGAAGATGGAGGCTGAGGATTGGTCCCTTGGTATCAAAATAAAGTTTGATATGTAAATGATCTTAAATCTTATATGATTTCCTTTTTAAAAACTCGAGTTACATAAGGAGTTACTTCGAAGGATTAAAATAAATTGGCTTTGCACGTTACAGACCAAATTTTGTGGATTTTCGAAATTGGGCTTTTGGTCCTCGTAAGATCTTCTAAGGACTCTGCGGAGCCATGTGTCCTAATAGAAAGTTGTCATCCACGACATTCACGCATTCC
Organism: Artemisia tridentata subsp. tridentata; assembly: GCA_021014915.2. Classification (NCBI taxonomy): domain Eukaryota; kingdom Viridiplantae; phylum Streptophyta; class Magnoliopsida; order Asterales; family Asteraceae; genus Artemisia; species Artemisia tridentata. The sequence goes on from CP139508.1 coordinate 80,014,614, forward strand.
ACAACATATTTGTAGTCCTCGCAGGTTTTCCATTGGGACACATGGCTCCTCACAAGTTCTTAAGAGGACCAAAAGTTCAGATTAACAACATGCTTTTTGTTTTGGGTCTTCCAAATAATAATGTACTCGTAACCTCTTTTGCTAGTATTTCTATTATATTACACACTTAGGTGCAAAAGGTTAATAACCGGTATCAGAACCAGCCAACTATCCATTATCTTTCCATAATGCGGGGGGCATATATGACTCGTTCAAACGGTTGTGGCTATGGGTGCCAAAGATTAAACCCTTAACCTTATACTTGTTAGGTGCAAAAATGTCCTACTCATTACCAACTGAGCTACGCGCCATTGGCTTATTATATTACATACTAGTAATATTTTAGAGTATTCGTTTATTATATTATTAGTCATGAGGTGAGATCAACAAAGAACACTTTTTTTTAAAAGAACAAATGGGTGAATCCTAATCATCTATTTTTTCATCTAACAAAAAAACCCATTTTCATTTTTTTTAAACAATATATCTTACATGTAACACCCCAACCCGATAAGGGTAGAAGTATTACGTTATGGTGACATATCAAAGCAAACACAAGCATACATCTCAAGTAATACGAATGAATTCTAAATATTACAAAGGGAAAATCCGAAGTACAAGGTTACAAATGAGAACAATAACAAAATACTAAGTCTGAAAATGTAAACACTTCTAATCATCTCTAATCCAGAATAGCTATCAAGGTGTAGTCTTCTAAGTCCAAAAGTACTCTCCACTTATAACCCAGCTTCCTACTAAAACCTGCCGCAGGAAAAGAAATGCGGCTGAGCTTAAAAAGCCTAGTGAACAGATATATATAAAAAAAAACGAAAGCAAAAGGAAACGAACATATATGGTATAGTGCAATGGAATAACATAAGGTATAGACAAAGGTACAAAGTAAGAAAGGGAAAAGGGAAGGTCAGTAATCCACCACGAGCCCGAACACAAATCAAATATAGTAACCATGTCTTCATAATCATATAGAGGGGAGACCTCTCAGATAATCAGATAATATGAGGGGTGTCCTCATTCTTCAAATGGAGTAGCTAGCTCCCGAACTTGTGAAAGACGTGGATTGCACCCAGCATCAGTCACCGAACAATATATAATATCAAATCATGTTAAGTCCACGAACACGGACACGAACCTAGGATTGCAACCCATACGTCCCCCGAACAATTATATTGGCCATAATAAATAATAAAGTGCGCATGTCAAAATGGGGACGGTGTGAGAAATCACTCACCCACACGTGAGTCATGCCACTGGTGCATCAATGACACGGCCATGTTACCTTCATGGCTAGGAAACGAACTTGGCTCGGGTATCAAACTGAAGGGTCAAAGGTCAAAGATCCAAATCATAGCAAAGGTTCAAATAGTCAAAGTCATCGAAATAGTCAAAGTCCAATTATCAAAGGTTCATGGCAAAGGTCATATCCAATATCAAAGTCAAATGAATCCAAACGAACTGATCAAAGGTTCATCATCAACTGGTTCATTTTAAGAAATCTTTATCAAATGGTTTTCATTAAAATGATCTTTAATAACTATTTTTACAAAAGTAATCTTTATAAGTAGTTTTCATAAAAGTTTAGTAAAATTTCAAATAAAAGTGGTATCGCATATTTCATAAACATCATTTTAAAACAAGTTTTCCTCAAAACATTTCCATGATATAATTGAAAAGGTTTTCACATCTATTTACCAAAATCAAATGAACCCTCGAAGTATCAAGTGAGTCGAATACTAATATCACAAGGTAACGAACGAATATCAAATGGATCATTATAGAGGCTCAAAGCAAAAAGGGTCATATCGAACATCAAAGTCAAAATGAATCAAACAAACGAACCAAAGTGTAGGGGAACATAGCAATGGCTTAGGGAATCTTAAAACGAAACAAGATCAATGAGTCATGAGAGGGAAAACACCCTTACTGAAAAAGGGTAGAATATTTGTACCTTATACCGCAAGTGAAAATACAACTAGAATATAAAGACCGGAAGCAAACTCCATCTTCAGCGAATCTACACGCATTCATGATTGTCTTATTATCAATACCTTATTCAAATCAGATTTCTCTTTTAGGTCGGCTTTCCATTTTTAGTAACTTTCCATTTATAGCAGGTTTCCAAAATTAGTAAGTTTCCATTTTTAGAAAGTTTCCTTATTTAGTAAGTTTCCATAATTAGCAGGTTTCCATATTTTAGGGTTTTAATTGTAAATACACCAAAGTTAAAGGTCTAAAATGAAAATACCTCAAGTTACTCATTTAACTTCATAAGTTATCCAGAATTACACTTCTAACCCTTTTAGTTTCACCAATTTACAATTTATACCCCTTTGTTAATTAAATTACAAAATAAACCTTATAATTACATAAATAACAATCTAACCCTTACCATATTTATATTAACACATCAAGCCCTTAATTTATCAAAATTACAGAATTACCCTTCAATTTAAGATATGGTACGAAATACCCTCCAAGTTTCATAATTTACAAAACAAGTCCCTTAATTATTAAAGTTTACAAATTCGAATTACAAATTATTCATAATTACACATTAAGCCTTTAAATATCCAAAAATACACATTAAACCCTTTATATAAAATATTATACGAATCAACCTCAAGTTTCCAGAATTTACACTTTTAGTCCCTCTATTTTAATTAATTTATAAACCGAATATAAATAATTATATAATTACCAAATAAACCTTTAAATTACAAAATTGACACAAGACACCCTCATATTATATTTTTCATATATTACCCCAGATCTAAAATGACTTACAAAAATATCCCACGAGTTTTAAAAATTACAAAACACACCCTTATAATTTTTATTTCCAATCGGTATCACTTTAAAATTATCAAACCCTAACCAAATCAAATCCAATCATTACAACATCATCAACCAACCTTAAAACTGCATTAATTACTCAGATCTAACCACAAAAGCTCAAACCCTAACCCATTCGATTGGTATTTTATTTTTAATTTCCGCCGGTATAAACAATTAACAAAACAATTCACGAATCTAGTGTTCTAGACTCCAAATAAATTAAAATCCAATTTTTACAGGTTACATATGTCATATTACAGATCATAAAAATGTGTTTGAGGTTCATAAAATTAATATATGGTCGATTTCAGTTTTATACGTTTTTAGGGTTTATAACACATTTAAATTCATGCGACCAGAATATCATGCATGGGTCATGGAATCCATTTTATTTAGGTCATATATGATGTAAAGAGAGTTGCAAAAATACCAGGTAGCCTTTAGAATGATCGAATGAGATGTGGAGGATTATTCCTCTCGGCTAGGGATGAAACACGAACAAAATTCAAAACCAACGAACCAAGCTTCTAAAATTCGATCTCCCATTTTTCTACCCTTCTTCTAACTCTAAAGTATTCGGGAAAAATAGCCAAGAGCCTTGTAAAAATTGGTGGCCGACTTTGGGAGTTTTTGTGTATCGTTTAGGGTTTTTGGAACAAAGGAGGAGATAAAATAGGTAGAAAACGTGTGAAAAGAGAGGAGGGGGAGATGATTTCGGTTAATCAAATCAAGATTGATATATTTTTGATTTTGCATTGCTTCCTTATTTACTTGAATGATTATCTTTAATTTTATACATTTTAAATACAAAACAAATAATTAAATATGTATTTTCGGCCTATACTGTATTTTTGTGTGTGATAAGTATTTTTATACATGTAAAAATATTAAAATGCTCATGCACAAATTATCTTACTTCATATGTTGCTCATCTCCAAAGGTTTGGGATTTATTTGATGCTTTTATGTACCTATTAATCAAATTTTAAGTTACAGGGGCATTTTGGTCAGTTTGCATGATTTAGATTTTTGGGTATTACAACTTCTTCCCCTCTAAAAGAAAAATTTCGTCCTCAAAATTTGAAGTCGCAAGGTTAAACGAAGTCGTAGCAAACCGCAAAAGATCGTCACAAACATTCTCACGCCCGAGGAGGTTCTTCCAAAAATGATCTTCAAACCAAATAGTTTCTCATTACTCAATCAAAACAAGGTGGGTTCAAATTCCTCAGAAGGAGACAAATTAGGTTGATATTGATCAAAAGGTCCATGCAACATAAAATGGATGATAGGTGCATCTTCAGAAAGCTCATATGGAATACGAACAAAATTTCAAACCAAATTACTGTGTCAACAGTAGAGAGCTCTACAGAGAGTTCAAGATTTATAACTGAGGTCAACGGAATGCAAAACGAGAGTCCAAACTCATCCAGATATCTAATGAACGAAAGTAAAGTATACGCATAGGTAGAACGAACCTAAAGTCTCACTAATCACAGATAATTCAACGGAGATCAAATTCTAAACTTCTTAGGCACTCCCCGAAATATCCTATGCCCACAACAAATGCACGTTATATGATGTAAGTATTATCACGTTGGCCAGACGTCATAATACCGGCATCATATAAATATTCCCTCATGATGGTCATACTTTATCTCAAGTCGTAATCAAAACCACCTATCTTAATCCACCTAGTACTTCTACAGTCTCAGAGGTCAACAAAATCAAATGCCATAGTCAAGAGGAAAAACAAAACTATTCGCAAGAGTATCTAAACTCCCAGATTGCCTAGCAGAAGTGAGGTACGCCGTCACAAGCATCATATCTTCCACAATGCGCCAAAATCTCTCAAAAGAAAGTCATCACCGAACATACAAAGAAAAGATGAACACGAAACTGAAATGCTTCTAGGGAACTTAAATCATAAGAGGATCTTATTACGATATAACGAAACTTAAGAGGGTCAACGGAAATGAAAGTTAGTCGCCAATAACTTCGGCCTTCATAGAATCAATTCTTCCAAACATAAAGGGCCTGTTTCAAATTTTCGTTCGTTCAACACGTCCAATCTCTTCAAGTCCGGTTAATCTGTCTTCCTTGTCCATCAATCGGGAAGTGAAACCAAAATCGGAAACTTGTGTCGGGTTCGTCGAGCCTCCTGCAGTTCTTCTTGGAATGTGATGGAGTAATGTGAATTCCTAGCATGCTCTTTAAATTCCTTCATCATCCAGTCTGCTTCCGTTCTCAATTCATCTTAGTACAACCAAGATGAATAGGGAAGTGAGACTGTACGTCTTCATCAGTTCCATGTTCGCCATCTTGACTAGATCCTCTGCGTCGCCAACACTTCTACCTTGTAAGGAATGTCTTCACTCTTCAGGGTAGCCGCCATTGTTGTCAACTCCAGGTCAGGCAGTGAAATACTTCTTCTGACGCGCTTCTAGTTGTCTTGATGCATACGCAAAACCTTCTGTGCTGTAAGGGAGTATAATCGAGTCTCTTCCTGGAATGCCCCAAAGTTCGTTCCGCCCGAAGATATGGAAGCTAATCTCTATTTCAGCTTTTCCAAAACTCCATTCTCAATCAAACTAAGTTGTTTCTCTCTGTTCACGAAATTTCTCCATGGTATCATCAGTTGCAAACATCTTCCAGAATTCTTCTGCAAGGTTCAAAAGGTTTCAGTTCTCCATTCTGCTATCGGTCTTGACCAATTGGTGATAGTTTTCAAAACTTGCTGGATTTAAAGAGGTATCCTCAAATAAGGACATCGTTGTCTTTACAAATATCAATCTCTCAGAATGCACAAATGATCGACGAATTTCCTAGCAAAGTGCAAAGATGATTTTCATGCTCTTCCTCGTTTCCGAACATACTATTAAGTCATACAATGACCATTTGCCCAAGTACTCACGAGAAAACACTATTTATCAAATTCACGAAACAGTCACAGCTTTAGCTAATACTATTAGCGTCACTAACCGTCATAGCAGTCGTTACGAATACGGAAGTGATTTCAAGAATAACTTCAATTCATCAAAAGGAAACTTCGCGCTCCGAAATTAAACAAATACATAGTCGTTTCAGGGTGGATGAATATTGGCTCTTAAAAGTATTACGGTTCAGCTTCCTGTAATCAATACATATCTCCAGTCACCATCCTTCTTTATCACGAACGAACTAAAACACGCCCAGGAAATACACTTAAGTAAACTCACTTCCTGGTCTTCGGTTGCTGTTCTTCCCGGTTGCTCGAATCAATTTATATGATCCCGAACACATCTGAAAGATACCTTCGCTTAGTGACTAGACAATCTCTCGGTCTCATGTCAAATCCTACTTCCCACTTCGGTGGAAAAACATGTGGTTCAGTCACGAATCATATTCAGAAAACTCAGGGTGCCAAATACCTCTCAAGGTAAGATTCATTTATTGGGGTACGAAATGGGTTCCAGGAAAACTTCATAGCCGCGAAAGTAACATACGAGTCTCCAGAGTAATAGTAATAGCAAAGGGTTTAACAATCGGTAATCATTGTAGGGAGTTCAAAATTGTTGCAAACGACAAAGGTGAGACCTAGAAAGGTAGTTGTCAGTATTTGAGTGATCGATCAATCAATTCCTTATCAGAATAAAACCGAAGTTAACTATCCAAAGAAAGATGGATCACAAATCAAATCTTTATCATTCAAAAGTGAGGGGGAAACATTCTTATACTCGTGGTTACACACCACAAGACTTCTCATAGGGAAAGAGATGGGTGAAACGAAATCAAATAGTGTCGGAAGATTCATAGATACTTATCAAAAGCAAGAGATAAATAACAAAATATATCAAATACGTCATCGCCATGGAGGTTCTCAGAATGCCCGAAGAGGTATCAAAATGATTAACGAAAGGATCAAAGATCAGAGTCAAAATCTGAAGATGAGGATCAAATAGTGTCAGGCAATTATTATGAAATTCTCAATGCCTTCAAGATTTAATCAGGTTCAAATCTTAGGTGGTGCAAAACATAAGCTTTCGCTTTCCAAAAGTGATATCAACAGGATCTAACCAAAAGCAAGGCACGAATCAGAGTGATGCGGAAGCAAAGATACTTAAACGAATGCCTTATAGTCTACCCATTCCTCACTGGTCAAAACTTACGTTCCTATAGGGAAATCTTAAAGCAATTTTCAAAGGTTGTCTTACGAGCGCCTACAGGGAAAACTTAGTGGTCCTAACTTACACAGGCCAAGGGTAAATGTATTACGAATCGCAACCTGTCTCTCTGATACCATAATTGTAACACCCCAACCCGATAAGGGTAGAAGTATTACGTTATGGTGTCATATCAAAGCAACACAAGCATACATCTCAAGTAATACAAATGAATTCTAAATATTACAAAGGGAAAATTCGAAGTACAAGGTTACAAATGAGAACAATAACAAAATACTAAGTCTGAAAATGTAAACACTTCTAATCATCTCTAATCCAGAATAGCTATCAAGGTGTAGTCTTCTAAGTCCAAAAGTACTCTCCACTTATAACCCAGCTTCCTACTAAAACCTGCCGCAGGAAAAGAAATGCGGCTGAGCTTAAAAAGCCCAGTGAACAGATATATATAAACGAAAACGAAAGCAAAAGGAAACGAACATATATGGTATAGTGCAATGGAATAACATAAGGTATAGACAAAGGTACAAAGTAAGAAAGGGAAAAGGGAAGGTCAGTAATCCACCATGAGCCCGAACACAAATCAAATATAGTAACCATGTCTTCATAATCATATAGAGGGGAGACCTCTCAGATAATCAGATAATATGAGGGGTGTCCTCATTCTTCAAATGGAGTAGCTAGCTCCCGAACTTGTGAAAGACGTGGATTGCACCCAGCATCAGTCACCGAACAATATATAATATCAAATCATGTTAAGTCCACGAACACGGACACGAACCTAGGATTGCAACCCATACGTCCCCCGAACAATAATATTGGCCATAATAAATAATAAAGCGGGCATGTCAAAATGGGGACGGTGTGAGAAATCACTCACCCACACGTGAGTCATGCCACTGGTGCATCAATGACACGGCCATGTTACCTTCATGGCTAGGAAACGAACTTGGCTCGGGTATCAAATTGAAGGGTCAAAGGTCAAAGATCCAAATCATAGCAAAGGTTCAAATAGTCAAAGTCATCGAAATAGTCAAAGTCCAATTATCAAAGGTTCATGGCAAAGGTCATATCCAATATCAAAGTCAAATGAATCCAAACGAACTGATCAAAGGTTCATCATCAACTGGTTCATTTTAAGAAATCTTTATCAAATGGTTTTCATTAAAATGATCTTTAATAACTATTTTTACAAAAGTAATCTTTATAAGTAGTTTTCATAAAAGTTTAGTAAAATTCCAAATAAAAGTGGTATCGCATATTTCATAAACATCATTTTAAAACAAGTTTTCCTCAAAATATTTCCATGATATAATTGAAAAGGTTTTCACATCTATTTACCAAAATCAAATGAACCCTCGAAGTATCAAGTGAGTCGAATACTAATATCACAAGGTAACAAACGAATATCAAATGGATCATTATAGAGGCTCAAAGCAAAAAGGGTCATATCGAACATCAAAGTCAAAATGAATCAAACAAACGAACCAAAGTGTAGGGGAACATAGCAATGGCTTAGGGAATCTTAAAACGAATCAAGATCAATGAGTCATGAGAGGGAAAACACCCTTACTGAAAAAGGGTAGAATATCTGTACCTTATACCGCAAGTGAAAATACAACTAGAATATAAAGACCGGAAGCAAACTCCATCTTCAGCGAATCTACACGCATTCATGATTGTCTTATTATCAATACCTTATTCAAATCAGATTTCTCTTTTAGGTCGGCTTTCCATTTTTAGTAACTTTCCATTTATAGCAGGTTTCCAAAATTAGTAAGTTTCCATTTTTAGCAAGTTTCCATATTTTAGGGTTTTAATTGTAAATACACCAAAGTTAAAGGTCTAAAATGAAAATACCTCAAGTTACTCATTTAACTTCATAAGTTATCCAGAATTACACTTCTAACCCTTTTAGTTTCACCAATTTACAATTTATACCCCTTTGTTAATTAAATTACAAAATAAACCTTATAATTACATAAATAACAATCTAACCCTTACCATATTTATATTAACACATCAAGCCCTTAATTTATCAAAATTACAGAATTACCCTTCAATTTAAGATATGGTACGAAATACCCTCCAAGTTTCATAATTTACAAAACAAGTCCCTTAATTATTAAAGTTTACAAATTCGAATTACAAATTATTCATAATTACACATTAAGCCTTTAAATATCCAAAAATACACATTAAACCATTTATATAAAATATTATACGAATCAACCTCAAGTTTCCAGAATTTACACTTTTAGTCCCTCTATTTTAATTAATTTATAAACCGAATATAAATAATTATATAATTACCAAATAAACCTTTAAATTACAAAATTGACACAAGACACCCTCATATTATATTTTTCATATATTACCCCAGATCTAAAATGACTTACAAAAATATCCCACGAGTTTTAAAAATTACAAAACACACCCTTATAATTTTTATTTCCAATCGGTATCACTTTAAAATTATCAAACCCTAACCAAATCAAATCCAATCATTACAACATCATCAACCAACCTTAAAACTGCATTAATTACTCAGATCTAACCACAAAAGCTCAAACCCTAACCCATTCGATTGGTATTTTATTTTTAATTTCCGCCGGTATAAACAATTAACAAAACAATTCACGAATCTAGTGTTCTAGGCTCCAAATAAATTCGAATCCAATTTTTACAGGTTACATATGTCATATTACAGATCATAAAAATGTGTTTGAGGTTCATAAAATTCATATATGGTCGATTTCAGTTTTATACGTTTTTAGGGTTTATAACACATTTAAATTCATGCGACCAGAATATCATGCATGGGTCATGGAATCCATTTTATTTAGGTCATATATGATGTAAAAAGAGTTGCAAAAATACCAGGTAGCCTTTAGAATGATCGGATGAGATGTGGAGGATTATTCCTCTCGGCTAGGGATGAAACACGAACAAAATTCAAAACCAACGAACCAAGCTTCTAAAATTTGATCTCCCATTTTTCTACCCTTCTTCTAACTCTAAAGTATTCGGGAAAAATAGCCAAGAGCCTTGTAAAAATTGGTGGCCGACTTTGAGAGTTTTTGTGTATCGTTTAGGGTTTTTGGAACAAAGGAGGAGATAAAATAGGTAGAAAACGTGTGAAAAGAGAGGAGGGGGAGATGATTTCGGTTAATCAAATCAAGATTGATATATTTCTGATTTTGCATTGCTTCCTTATTTACTTGAATGATTATCTTTAATTTTATACATTTTAAATACAAAACAAATAGTTAAATATGTATTTTCGACCTATATTGTATTTTTGTGTGATAAGTATTTTTATACATGTAAAAATATTAAAATGCTCATGCACAAATTATCTTACTTCATATGTTGCTCATCTCCAAAGGTTTGGGATTTATTTGATGCTTTTATGTACTTATTAATCAAATTTTAAGTTACAGGGGCATTTTGGTCATTTTGCATGATTTAGATTTTTGGTTATTACATTACAAATGGTAAATCTTCAAGCTACAAAAACTATACTATCGTGACGAGAATTAAATTATCTTTCTATAAATATGCTATTATATATATACTTTCGACAAAATTTTTTTTCAAACTTTCCGCCCAAAAAAATCATACGTGATTTGTAAAATCACTTGGGATTTGTTATTTTTCTAATTTGTAATATTTCCGCCGAGAAAATCACTTGTGATTTGTTATTTTTCACAAGTCACATGTGATTTTTAAAGTAATAAATCACGTGTGATTTTTCTGGACGGAAATTTTGAAAAAAAAGTTCGCCGAAAGTATATAAAAATGCATATCTATAGAAAGATAATTTAATTCTCGTCGCAATAGTATAATTAATTTCGCGTAACGATTAACAGTTTGCGAGATATTTTAATTTAAAATAAATGATGAAAGTGGGTACTTTTTATTTGATAAAAATGAATAACTATGATTGCATAGTTTGTTCTTGTAACACCCCCTAATTTATTTTGTGGCAGCGGAAATGTAATTAGGGTGTTACAGTGAGGATAGAAGTTAAAATTTCAGAAAACGGCCCGGAAGAGGCGTTTTGAAAGTTATATGTCATTCAAGATCATACTTTTGTTATAAAGGTGAAATATCTGATTTGAAAATCCCGTTAAAAAGATGTGATAATTTAGAAGGAATGACATATTTGATTTTACACCATTTTATTTATCAGAGTATTTGATGCCCGCTCCGTGTCTTGTCCTGCTTCGTTAATTACCTGAGATAAACATGCTTAAAATGTCAACACAAAGGTTGGTGAGTTCGTGGAGTTTAATAGAAAATAACTTTCTTTCAATAAATTCAAGAGGTGTTCAGTGATAGTTGAAACAAATACTAGTACTTCATGAAGTAAATAACAAGTTGCGTTGGGTAAAAATCCACAAGTAAATCATTTATGAACTCAGATGATCATAAGTTTCAAGTTTTAAATGAAAATGAGCTACGTTGTTATACGCTCGAAATGAAATGATGGGTCAACTTTTAAAAGTAACGATATACCAAGCATTGAGCTGTCTTTATTAGAAGACACAACTAAGTCACATATGATAACAGTTAAGTTCCAAGTACAGGATACATAATCCAAACACATAGTGAAAAACAATAGTATAAAGTCTGAAGTCTATCAGTGTGAAGTGGTGGTTTACTAAATACAGCTGTATCCAAATATATATGAAACATTCATATAATTATATTGCCCTAAGCCTCATGACACGCAAAACGTTAACAAAGTACTGTAAGACGGCGGAGTCCACATCAGGTTACTGATGGGTTTTGCCCTCATGTAATAGGTGATTTTGCCAACTTCCTATTTTTCTCAAATATAGTGCGTCGCGACTAAATACGACTAACCATAAGGCATTCCGTCAAAGTATTTAGTGGGACAGGTCGTCAGCCTCTAACAGGTTTCGAAGCTGTTCACTATATTCGCGCTCACCGCAGTGATTAATGGCTCATGATAGAGGGACTTTATGGCAATAAAGTAAACTTAGGCAATATGGGTGTAATGGTGTGAATAAAATGTGCGTACTTTAATCATGGCAATTATTTCCTAGTGAAAGGTAGAATTATCATAGTAAAGTTAACTGTACATTCAATTGCTATATGAATGCATATAATGAGTCTCAGTATCATGTTACAACAAGTAGTTTGAAAATGTTATCTTTCAATACAGTTTTTAAGCTAAACAGGCAATTTACATGTATAACGAGCATATATTCCTTCCAAAGGGTGATTCAAAATATGTAAAACAGAGTGGATGATTTTGAGTAAATCATTTGAGTTTTCAGATTATAAAAGTAACTTAAAACAGTTGAAGCATGTATCTCCCCCAAAAGAGTTATTAAAAAAAACAAGTATTAAAAGTAGGGGCCACGACTCACCTTAAGCGTTACTGGTGATGGTGAAAGTAACACTATGTTCTCCAGTTTTTCAATGGAAGTAAATGGAAGTAAACAAAAAAAAGTCATGTTCTCTAGTTTTTGGTCGGAAGTAAATGAAAGTAAATGGAAGTAAAAGGGAGGGCCACCCTTTGTTTTTTTGTGTCACAACTTTCATCCCATATATAGGATGAAAGTGAAGGAAAGTGAGTGGGTCCCATTATTTTCTTTACTTCCATTTCATTTACTTCCATTTCACATCATTTCATTTACTTCCATTTCATTTACTTCCATTTCCCTCTAAAATCATACTTGAGAACATAGCGTAAACTCAGGGGTGATTATGGTATTGACTTCAATACAAAACCTGATAAATACAAATGTCTGAGAATCTAACCAAATACTTGTGGTGGATGTGAAATGAGTAGTGAATGATGAATAACGATCTGATCGTGGAGTGGGAAAGTGTTATGCCTAAAGTGCTTATAATTCAAAAATAATGTTATTTCTTCAAAAGAGTTGAAATGCTATGTTGGGAATTATGATGCGTATCAAGAGCAGACAACTTAGGTCTGGTAGTTTACTAAGTTAGGTCTGTTTGTGTTATTAGGTCTGGTAATGTAAAGTTAAGTCTGGTAGTACATTTAAGTCTGGTTGACTTATAAAGTTAAGTCTGGTCGTGAAGATAGGAAAGTTTGTTAGAGTTATGTTAGGAAAAGATACAATGCGTGTATGTATCTTTATAGAAGATTTGTGTATATCTTCTGTGTCGTCTAGGGTTTCCTTGTGTTATAAAAGGATCCCTAAAGATTGTTAGTTCGTGTGTGAGTTGTACGAATTCATTATAGTGAATATCAATATACGAAGTTAGTGATATTCCTGCTTGTGTTCTTAATTGTTCTTGTTAAGATTCCGCATTAACAATAACAATCACTTAGGGTTTCTCACTTAGATTGGTTCGGATTTATCCTAACCATCTACTAGGTATTCAAGACTACTTAGTGATCCATATACAATTTGTGGACCAACAAGTGGTATCAGAGCAAGGGAGAGACTCTGAATTCGTAGAACACTAAACCTATTTCTCACTCAAATCACCCTACAAAATGTCTGAATTCGATAAGCCTGTTTTCACTGAAACTTTCTCAATCCATAACAGTGAGGATGAGAAATCAAACCATGAAGATGAAGGAAAAACCGATACCAGTAACTCCCAATCACAACAACAACCCATCCCTTCCACAACCACAATCTCAAACATAAAACTTCCATTACTGAAGAGAGAAGAGTATGATATATGGGCCATGGAGATGGAACATTATCTGGAATACATTGATAGCGATGTATGGAAGGTGATTCAAAAGGGAAATTCTAAGAAGAGAATTTCACAAGGGAATGATGGGCAGCTCAGAATAATGCCACCAGTGTCTGCTGAGGAGATTAGGGCTGTGGAGAAGGAAAAGAAGGCCAGAACCTTGCTTCTTATGGCTATTCCTAAGGAGCATCTACAAAGGTTTCATGGCATTCTTGATGCTAAGGAGATGTGGGAAGCTATCAAGAAACGATTTGGAGGCAATGCTAACTCCAAAAAGATGCAAAAGGCTGTTCTTAAACAGCAATTTGAAACATTTAGTGTTTCAAAGACTGAAGGTTTGGAGAAGGGCTATGACAGATTTCAACATCTGTTAACACAACTGGAAGTTCATGGTGCAGCAGTCTCGAATGAGGATGCAAATCACAAATTCCTTAGATCTTTACCATCAGAATGGGGCAATGTATCTGTGGCGATGAGGATTAAGGAGGAAGTAGATTCTATGACACCTGATGACCTATACAATAATCTCAGGATGTTTGAAAGGGACATCAGTAACAACACTCAGGGTTCAACCAGTTCATCAAATGTTGCTTTTGTGTCTCAAAACAAAAGCAGTACTTACAAGGTTAGATCTGGTGGTGTTAGGTCTGGTAACTATGAAACTCCTTCAAGTGAAAGGTCTGCTTCAAGTTTTACTGATGAGGTGATACATTCTTTCTTTGCCAATCAAACGGAAGATGAAAGCTTTATTAGTGAAGACCTTGAACAGATTAATGATGCTGAAGTTGAAGAGATGGACATAAAATGGCACATTGCCATGGTTGCTTTAAGGGTCAAACGATTTCAGAAGCAATATGGTAGGACTATCAACTTCAACAACAAATCACCAGTGGGATACACAAAGAGGACTGTTGAATGCTACAACTGTCACAAGCATGGGCATTTTTCAAGAGATTGTCAAGAGAAGAAGCCTGCTGATGGAAGAAGAGATGATGATGAGAAGATGGAAAAGAATCAGATGAGCCTGCTGACAATGGAAGCTGGAGGAGTCAATTGGGGTGAGCATCCAAGAGTAAATGAGGAGTCTGATCATGCTCTCATGGCCATTGGTAATGAGGTATCATTATGCTCTAAATTATGTACTGACTCATATAATCATGTTAAGGCTTTGTGTGATGAGCAGCAAGAACAAATAGGTGATCTAGAAGTAAATTTATTAGCACATAAAAATGCTGTAAAAACTTTAGAGGCACAAAAGGTCACCCTTCAAAACCAACATGCTGCTTTAAATGAAAAACTATACTTTCAAGCTAATAAGATATATGAACAAGATGAGAAGCTTAAAAGGTATAGACAATTAGGGCTTAAAATTCAGAAGGAAAGGGACGAGCTGAGAAAAAGGGTAGATCAATGGAACAATTCAAATAATAATCTGTTTAAGTGTTGGGATTCTCAAATTAAGTCAAATAAAAAATGTGGCTTAGGATATGAGGAAAATGAGAATAGGGCTATATTTAAGAAAAGAGAAGAGGACTATGCTGATAAGCCTTTGTATAATAGGTTTGTTAAGACTGGTGACTTTAAGGGAGTACCACCACCTTTGAGTGATGACTATACTCCTCTTGAGAAAGAAGAGTTGGATGATTCACTCTTTGTGTATGGTAAGAAAGGTCCTCAAGTGCCTGAACCTACTACCTCAGAGGACAAATCCAGTAGATATTCTTCTTGTCAATCCAATGACTCTGAAGGATCTATTGATGGTTCCTCTGATCTCTCTAAGCCTGAGTCAAACAATGAGGAAAAAGAGAATCCTGAACCTAAGGTTGTTAAGAAGTGTGAACCTGTTGTTACTAAACCTTTAGTGACTGAACAAAAGGATGAGACAGTTAAACCTAGTTGTGTCAATCACATAAAAACTCCTAGGGAATCTGTTAAATTGAATGAGTCACCTAGGAGCAATAGTGTTCACAGAGAAAGTAGGAGTAGTTATACTTATGCTCCTAAAAGATGTTTTGTGTGTGGAAGTTTGAGTCATTTAATAAGAGATTGTGACTTCCATGAAAAGAGAATGAAAAGAGAAGCTGAGCAAAAGAGAATGAATGTAAATAAGGTTCAAGGTTTAAATAAACCAGTTTGGAATAATGCTAATAGAGTTAATCATGCTAACCAGTTTGTCCCCAGACCTGTTCAACTAAATAACACTACCAGACCTAACTCTTTTGTTAATTCTGGTAGACCAAATTTTGGGTCTGGCTACAGAAACTTTAATGTGAATAGGCAAAATGTTAACTTTATGAGGCCTAAAGTGAATACTGGTTATGTTAACTCTGTAAGACCTAATGTGAACACTGGTTTTGTAAGACCCAAGCAACCTTTTCAAAAACCTCAGGTGAATGCAAATTTTCAAAGAAATAATTTTTACAAAGCTCATTCACCTGTAAGGAGACAAACAAATGGGGGTTCTACTGATAATTTCTCTGATTGCTGGACTTGGAATCCATTTAAAAATGAATTTACCTATAAGTCCAAACATGGTTTCACTGGAGCAAGTTCATACAAGACCTATAAGTATGTTGCTCCACAGGAAGGACTCAAGCCCACTCAGGCCTGGGTTGTTAAGAAAAACTGATCTTCTTTCTTAACTTTGTATAGTTTGTATATTTGTTTGTTCTTTATCTTGCTACTCTTCTTGGTTATTCTTATTTTCAGTAGTTAATTTGGTTTCTGCTTTCTATAGGGAATTGGTCATATGTATGTTTGATATTGATTATTTGACTGATTCTATGAATTATATTCCTGTCTCCAAGGAGAATCAAATTAACCCTAATGCAGGTACCCAAGAAGCTACTAACATTGCAGGTACCAAAGATTCTTCAAATTCAGGGAACATTGATGATATGGCTGAGCTTGTTGTGATTCCATCTACAGAGAACAAGTCTGATGCAGCTGAAGCAGTAATCAAGGATTCTTCCACTCAGAAAATAGATTCTGAAGTTAAGTCTGGCAAAGTCATATCCCCTAGCATTAGCAGTACTTCACATTTTAAGTCTGGTAGTGGTGTTTTACCAGACCTTTCTTCAAATACTGCCTGTGCTGATTCTGAGATGCCAGAACTTGAAGTTTTTCCTAATCCTAATGAAGGTGTTTTTGATGGGGCTTCCTATGATGAAGGAGGAATTATTACTGATTTCAACAACTTACCCACTGAAGTGGAGGTAAGTCCAACCCCCACTCTCAGGATCCACACCATTCATCCCAAAAGCCAAATAATTGGTAACCCCAAGTCTGCTGTTCAAACAAGAAGTAGAGTGCAACATCAGTCTGCTTCTCTTGCACTCATTAGCCTGATCAAGCAACAACAAAGGGTCAACCATAAGGACCAGCAACATTGCTTATTTGCTTGCTTTCTTTCTCAAAGTGAACCCACTACAGTTTCTGAAGCTTTAGGGGAGGAAAGTTGGGTAGAAGCCATGCAAGAAGAGTTGTTGCAGTTCAAGCTACAGAAAGTATGGGTTCTTGTAGACCTACCTAATGGAGCTAAAGTTATTGGTACTAAATGGGTCTTCAGGAATAAAAGGGATGAAAGAGGGGTAGTTGTAAGGAACAAAGCAAGGTTGGTAGCTCAAGGATACAAACAGGAGGAGGGCATAGATTATGATGAGGTTTTTGCTCCTGTGGCAAGGATTGAAGCTATCAGGTTATTTTTGGCCTATGCATCTTACATGGGATTCAAGGTATATCAGATGGATGTCAAAAGTGCTTTCCTTTATGGCACTATTGAAGAAGATGTGTATGTACATCAACCTCCTGGCTTTGAGGATCCTGCTAACCCCAATCAAGTGTATAAGGTTATTAAAGCTCTATATGGTCTTCATCAGGCTCCTAGAGCTTGGTATGAAACTCTTTCACAGTTTCTTGAAGAACATGGATACATCAGGGGTGTAATTGACAAGACATTATTTATCAAGAGAGATCAGAAGGATATTATTCTTGTCCAAATTTATGTGGATGATATCATTTTTGGATCCACAAGAAAGTCTTGGTGTGATGAATTTGAAGGTTTAATGAAGAGCAGGTTTGAAATGAGCTCAATGGGAGAACTTACATTTTTCTTGGGACTGCAAGTTAAGCAAAAGGATGATGGACTTTTTATTTCTCAAGACAAGTATGTTGCAGAAATTTTGAAAAAGTTTGAGTTCTCAAATGTGAAGGCAGCAGTCACTCCCATGGAGAACAAAGTGCCTTTAACAAAGGATGAAGATGCTGCTGATGTGAATGTGCATCTTTACAGATCCATGATAGGTTCCCTCATGTATCTTACTGCTTCTAGACCTGATATTATGTATGCAGTTTGTATTTGTTCACGCTTTCAGGTTCAACCAAAGACTTCACATCTTCATGCTGTGAAGAGAATCTTTAGGTACTTAAAGGGCAAACCAAATTTGGGCCTTTGGTATCCTAAGGAGTCAACTTTTGACCTGACAGCTTATTCAGACAGTGACTATGCTGGTGCAAGTCTGGATAGGAAATCAACAACAGGAGGTTGTCAGTTCCTTGGAAGGAGGTTAATATCTTGGCAATGCAAGAAGCAGACGATTGTGGCTAATTCAACTACTGAGGCTGAGTATGTAGCAGCTGCTCATTGCTGTGGACAAGTTTTGTGGATTCAGAATCAGATGCTGGACTATGGTTTGAATTTTATGAATACTGTTATCCACATAGATAATAAGAGTACTATCTGTATTGTTAAGAATCCAGTATATCACTCTAAAACTAAGCATATAGAAATAAGGCATCACTTCATTAGGGATTGCTTTGAAAAGAAGTTGATTAGAGTGGAGAAAATACATACAGATTTTAATGTTGCTGACCTGTTAACTAAGGCATTTGATGGTCCTAGATTCAATTATCTGGTAGTTAACATTGGTATGATGAACCCCTAGTTTGAGTTAAGGGGAGGTTTGGCCTAAGGGGAGGTCAAACTGTGAAGTATGTAAAGTATGAATACTTACCAGCATTTAGGTTATTTTTAAGTCTTGTAGTTTTGATTTTAATTCTGTTAGTGATAAAAAAAAAAAAAAAAAAAAAAAAAAAAAAAAAAAAAAAAAATTGTTTTGTTTTATCTATGTCTTTTATTTCTTTTATAGGCAATGCTGGATTAAGTATATTTTCACAAGTTGTTAAGTGAGACTATTGGAACTTCTCACTTGGTGGAGGTGCTTTGCACTAACACATCAAAAGGTTATCAGTCCACCTTGTCTCATCAACATAAGGACTGGCTAATCCTGAGCAAACGGCTAACAGGTAAAGATTGCTCAAATCCGTTTATGGCTGACAATTTGCCAAAAATTGTATGGTATTCAACTCACCATATCTAAGATAAGTGAAGAGTTGGCTAGCCCACAAGGTTATGGCTTGTGGTAAAGGCTGTGGAAAACCATAAATGGTAATCAATTCACCATGATGAGGTGCTTTTCCATCAAAGAATTGACTAGTCCAGAAGCAAACGGCTTTTGGTAAAGACTTAACAAATCCGTTGATAAGCTGATGATTTGCTTAAAATCATATGGTTATCAGTGTACCATGGTCTTACACACCAAAACATTTGGCTACTCCAGTAGTAATGGCTATTGGTAAAGAGACATCAAATCCATTAAATTTCAATGATTCACCTCTCACAGGTGTTAACACACCTGGAAGTGATGAGAATAGATATGAAACTTAATATGAATTGATGTACATATAGTCAATGTTGCTGCAAAGACCATATCAGAAGAGCTTATCAAGATTCAAGCTGCTAGAAAGGAACAAGACCTAAATACATTTCAAAGTGTTCAAGATTCAATCCTCAGAAGGCTAAATCAGAAGAACTTGAAGTTCATGAAGCATGAAGATCAAGTTAGGGGAGGATTGTTGGGAATTATGATGCGTATCAAGAGCAGACAACTTAGGTCTGGTAGTTTACTAAGTTAGGTCTGTTTGTGTTATTAGGTCTGGTAATGTAAAGTTAAGTCTGGTAGTACATTTAAGTCTGGTTGACTTATAAAGTTAAGTCTGGTCGTGAAGATAGGAAAGTTTGTTAGAGTTATGTTAGGAAAAGATACAATGCGTGTATGTATCTTTATAGAAGATTTGTGTATATCTTCTGTGTCGTCTAGGGTTTCCTTGTGTTATAAAAGGATCCCTAAAGATTGTTAGTTCGTGTGTGAGTTGTACGAATTCATTATAGTGAATATCAATATACGAAGTTAGTGATATTCCTGCTTGTGTTCTTAATTGTTCTTGTTAAGATTCCGCATTAACAATAACAATCACTTAGGGTTTCTCACTTAGATTGGTTCGGATTTATCCTAACCATCTACTAGGTATTCAAGACTACTTAGTGATCCATATACAATTTGTGGACCAACATGCTATGCAATGTGAACTCAAAATGTTGATACTTATACTAAATAACAAACGTTAAATAATACGTAACTAAAAGTATGAGAATGCATATGAAGTGATGGGGTGAAAAAAGAAAATAAAATAAGAATGTCTAGTAAATTTAGTAGGTCCTTGTTCTTTTCCAGATTTTATACTTTCACCCTAACTGCGCTTGCGTTACACCGTTAGTCCTTCGTTAAGTCCATAGTCCATAAATAGTCCATAACTTGTCCAAAGGTACAAATAAGGCTTGGAGTTCAATGATATGTCAAATTATACCCTATATGTTCTGTTTTTACAGCCTCAGTCCATACATTTCTTGGATTGGCAATTTTAGTCCTTCTAGTCAATGTGCGTTACATTTTTAGTCCAAAAGTGTCAACAAGGTGAGGAAAAAATGGGCGAGTTTTTCTGAGACTTATTTGAGCTTAATGAAGCTTATTTTAATAGCTTATTCGGTCAGTAGCTTATTTTTACCTTAAATGGGCTTTTAAAGAGCCAAAAGCCTAGCCCATTAGTGTTAACAAATCCGTGGATTAGGAGGGGGTTTGGTATTATCAAAAGTGCTTATTTTAACATTTCTTTTCATATATGAGAGTGCCAAAAAGCCAGCTTATTCGTAGCTTCTTAAAACAGTGAGTTGGGCTCACAGCCCACTTGCTATAAATTAAAGGGTTTTCAAAATGATTTTTACGAAACACTTTGTCTAATTTAAAAGGTCTCGTCGTGGGTTTTATGGCTAGTGGCATGAATGAAAAATGTAGCTAGTTAGGTGTTTAAATGGGTTGTGTGAAGAAAACGTGGGTTGTGTGATGATTTTTGGGAGTTATACGTGGGTTTTCTAGATGACTTGGAGCGTTTCACATTTAAAACACTTGGTCATTTTTGAGTACATTTCACGCTTGAGTTATATATGTAATATTAGCGTGGTTGCGTGTTGAATTAATACATTTCGAGACATGTGAAGCTGAGAAAAGAGTGAGAGATGGTCGTCAAGGTTTCTCATGTACGCATTCGTAATTTATACATGTTTCATAACGTTTTAAATATGTACGAAAACTTATAAGTATTGTACATTCGAGTGCAAAACAACCAAGATATGTAATGCATGTAATATTAACATGATCTAACGTGAGAATAAGTAAGTTTTTAGTTCTTAGAGACAGTTGATCATCACATGTAACCCTCTTAGCTATATTAACGTGACAATGCAATGAAATAAAGTATGATACGTTCTAATGAGAAAGAGAGTTATGCATGATGAGGTTTTCTACGTGAGAAACTGAGATAGAAGGGATTCTAGAGATACTTACTACACCTTAGAAAGGTGGTGAAGAAACTGTGGGAGTCGAATGGAAGCACAAGAATGAAGACAGTAGGCTTGGCGAGCTCGGATACGTTTTACGTATTTACTTTCTTACTCGATTTGCTTCTCTTATGAGAGACAAATGCTTCTGGGTTTTTAAGGTTATAGGTGAGAGTGAAATGAAGGGGATGTGTGTAGTGTTGGCTGCTAGAAAGGGGAGATATATAGTGATAGACTACACATGTTCCTTGACTAATTTACCCTCAAACTCAATCATAGAAGACCACTGTGGAAGAACAGGACTTTAGGGTACATTGTTCACGTGCTTCTGACCATAAAATATCTTAGGAAAGATTTCATAAGGTGGACAATTCTTATTTCTTAGGTTTGGAACATATACGTATACGTTTGGTATTATAACGAGAGCAAAAATGTAACTAGCGAACCTCAACTTCATCCTGCTGTCATATCTTCCTTTTAAACATCGTATTATGTTAAAAAAAAATGTCATTAGAGGAACGTAGGAAAAAGCGTGGTTCGAATTGGTTGTGTTTTGTGATTTTTACATATACGAGTTTGGGTCAGTTTCGAGTGAAAGCTTTGCCCTTCGTAACCTTATCAGGTCTCGACATCTAGTACTGAGCTTCGTCGTTCTAATAGCCTAGTGGCTGGTGAGTGAGATGGTGCAAAAATATTCGTGTGTCGTGTTTAAGAGTTGGAAGAGCGAGGGTCATTTTGGAGAGGGCTTGGGAGTCGAATTTACATGAAATAACAAAAAGAAGATGTGGGCTTGGAGTTGGGCTTTGACCCGTGTGGTGGTGATGATGGGCTGGGGAACTACTGTAGCCCGTTTGGTTTTTGTATTTAGGGAAAAGAAATTGTGATTAGTATAGATCAAGTTGTAGTTAGTTGTAGAAATTGTGATTAATATATTGGTATTAGTTATCATTTGTGAAAATTGAATTTAATGAAAACGGGAATTTGTGAAATATTAGTTTTTGTGAAATAAGTATGTCTTGTAATACGCGTTGCGAACTAGTGTCGTTATTTGATGATTCTCGTGATGACGTGATATTGTTGTAATAATATAATAAGAAAAATTTAAATTTTCCCGTAAAAATGGGATCTATTAATCAGTAATTTGAGTTTATTACTAATTAACGAGGCTTATTTCAATGGATTTTTGCAGTGTCTTACAGTATCCACCCCTCAATTTTGAACTTCGTCCCAAAGTTCAGTCTGTGATAGGTGTTGAAAAATGTGGTGTTCAGAAGTGAGGGTTTATGGAAAATGTCGTCGAGAGATTTCTATTCGAAAATTGAGGAAACGAGATCCAGCTAGATTTATTCGTACTAGACGAAATGAATTTGAATGTTGGGTCAACTAATGAATTCTTAGGCTGTGAATAGTGAAATAACGGTCAGAAATAGGGAGTATTTAACGCTTAATGTTCAGTGTTCTAGTGGTCGAGAATAGTGGATTTTTAACGGTAGTGATTTGTAACTTAATGGTCGTGAATAGTAAAATAACGGCTAGTTTTTCCCTATAAATATCCTATTTAATCACCCCCTTTTCTCCCCCTCCCCACTTTATCCTTTTTACTCATCTCTCAAAAAAAAAAAAAAAAAAAAATGCCGCCGTTCGCCATTCTTTTTGCATCCGTGTTCATTGTCCTTGCCGCCGCTTGTTTAGCTCTCTTCCCCGGCGAAGATTCCGACCACTTGATCGGGATCTTGTTGGTTGTCGTACCCCTCACAATCCTAGCCGTTGTTGTGGATAAGTTTTGGGGGTAATAGTTTTTAAGCTAGTGTTGTTTGTAATGGGTTTTTGTTGTGTTTCTATGTAACCTTTAATAAGTGTGGGATAAAACTCATTTACCTTTATGTTTACGAATTTGTCTCGTTGTGGCTTTTAATATTTTGTTGCATTTACGACGCAGAATAATCAAGGTGATTCATCCTGTGGTGGCTCTTGCTATCGCTGGGTTGGTGGTGGTTTTTGTTGCTATGGTGGGCCAACCTATTGAAGATTCTATGCCTTTTATTGTGTTTATTGTATTATTAGCACTTCCGATGTTAATCATCTCGCTATGTATTAATTTTCGTGGTTTCTAATAAAATTTAAGTTATTTGCGTTTCCCACCTCTTGTTGCGAATTCTTATAGTTTCTAAATTCGAACTTTTCTCGACTTCTCATAATAAAGTAATAGGTAATAAGTGTAGATCTTACTGGGGTTGATTTATGAACAATTTATTTTGTCTCGAGATTCTGTTTTTGAATGAAAATTGTTATTAAATACTTTGAAAAGATCACTGTTCCATTTATGACATGATTCTTCCTAAATTATACATAGGTAGCTAGGCTATGTATAATTGAGGACCAAATGATGTGACGCTTGGTTCAGTTACTATGATATTTATGTTTCTTCGATGAGATTTAGATGGTCCAATTACAACGGTTTCTTCACAAAGTTGGACACCATTTAATTATTTTCAAAAGAATTAGGAGGTTTTTGTTCATATTCCGAGGATAAGTCAGGAATTTCTAAAATGATACTAGGATACCTTTGGTATAAACTTAGATTTTGGGTGAGAATTTCTTACAAAGTGGTAATAATCTATTGTTTGGTCTGAAATAATGTTGTCCAAATTTCTAAGATGATAACAGTGTATTGTTACGTAACGACTATGACTAGGGAGAATGGAATGGAAATTGAAATAGACATAGATTATGGTCATTATGGACATATTACAAGATAGAGTTCTCATACGGTAGAAAGATAGTTGTTACACTTAGGTTACATCCATCGTACCTAAGGTAATTACAAAAAGGAAACACAACTTAGAAAGTCTTAAACTAGGGTTCATTTATTACAACAGGAATTTATTCTTCTGCTTAAACATAGGTGTCATTCTTCGACATTGCTGAGGTTTTAAATAGTTTCCATTTTCTTTCACTGGTCTTATTTTCCTAAGTGGTATTCCGTTTTGGGCATCGGTTCTTGTAGTGTCCCTTCTTGCCACAACAGTAGCACACTACTTCTAATGGCTGTAAATTTGCATCCTTGGTTCTACAGTCTTTAGTTTTATGGCCCAGTTTTAGGCATTTTCCGCATCGGGGAGGACAAGGCCCAGTGTGATGCATCCTGCATTGGTTACACTGGGGTAGTGTCCCGGCATAACCCTTACCTTCGGTGGGCACAGCCACATAACCTCTGGCGGTTTTCTGACGGCGTTCCTGTTGGTGGTTGTTGCTGTCATGGATGGAGGTCCTACGATAATCTAGCTTTCGCTTATGATCATTCCTCTCGGGTGTATTACTTTGGTTAATTCCTTGGTTGGGAAATCCTTGGGTAAGAGTGAGGGCAGGTCTAGTCATTTCTTCTGGAACTTTAAGATGAGCTGGTCTACAATCCATGAAACTTTCATGGTTGTGCTTACAAGACACAGCCGTCTTCCTTTCTTCTCTCGTCATATCGCTGCTACTCGGACGAGCTTCTGTGGTCACTTCGAGTACCGTTGTAACAATGTTGTTTACTAACTTCCGGATAGTTTCAGGAGTCATAGTTATGGTTGGCGCTGGTGGGGTATTTGTATTGTTCATGTTGGTCATCTTCTATAAATGTCACAAGAAACACTGATTTAGTATTCACTTGATGTTAGAATAATTCAAATAATGTGATATTTGCGTATTAGTGCTAACAAAGTGGTCATAATACGAAATCAAAACCAACTGAGGATCATAACATTACGATGTGTCTGGGTAATATCGTAGATGAATGATCAACTCTTGGTATGGGATTGCTAAGGAATAAATGATTCATTTACAAAAGTTGAAGTTCAGCAACTTTCTCTTCATTCATCAAGTTTTCTTCCGAAAATTTTGTCTTAGGGAATTCTATGGTCATAGCCTAGTCAGGGCTGGTATGAGGAATCATAACAATCATAGGTAATATAAGGGTAGGTCTGGATATAATCACTGTAAACATCATAATATTAATAACTTGATCGATTGCTTTTACAAAATCAACGATACAAGGTCTTTTATTAATGCTCCATGAGGTAAGTTTAGGTATCTCTGTCAACGACGTTCAGGAGTGTATTGATTCGTTCCTCATGACGATCCAGTTGCGTCATGATGGTGGGAGGAGTAGTCTCTGTCTCTAGTATAAGTGCTTGGTCCTATGTTGACAACAGCGGCCATAGTCTCTGCCACTTGCTGTTCTACAAGTTGGTCAGTTGACTAGGTTCGGGGGGAGGGTGAAGTGATATTCGTAGCGTTTCATGTAAGATTTGATTTGCGTGGAGCTATTGGTCTACGAAAGAGAGTACCATATGGTGAGATTTTGCATGAGGATATGAGAAATCATTACACGCATGCATAGCATCATGATAGAAAGAATTTATTCACAACAGAGAGATATAACAAAAGATGTTGTTATTTGAGAGTTGGTTACAAGTTCTGAGAGTTTCAGGATTATTGGAAAATACGTCAACACTAACCAAAACTATTTGGTGTAGTGGGTACAACAGCGATACATCTGAACTTAAGATCAGTTACGTCTCTGACGTAGACGTCTAACTTCTGCCTCAAGTTCTAGTTGTGCAGTCTTGTTGATAAAGAAGATTCCATTTTGAATCACGAGGGTTTAAGTTATAGTCAGAGGAATTAGGTAAAGATACATCGTATGGGATGTATGGTATTGAGAAATTTGAAGCGTCAGGTGATGGAGAATTTGGCTCAACATCTTTCCAAATCGTTTCTTGGTGTGAATTCTGTCCAACCTCTAATGTTGCCGGACAACCAATCAACTCTTCATCTGAATAAGATTCAGCAGTTCTCCTAAGTTTCTGACGTAGGGGTGAGTAAGTAGGTGATGATGGGAGTGGTTTCTGAGTAAGTTCTATATCAGCTGGGGTTGTGACATTAATACATAAGGATCTTCAGCATCCGGAGTGATATGATAAATAGGTGATGTATGAGTAGTACGGAGGGTAAGTTAGGTAATATCAACTGGTTTGGTAGACATGGTACTGTAGTAGCCGCAAATAATAACTATAAGTATTTCATACGTTAAAGGTGTGACAGTGGGTGTGAAATAGTACAGTGTGTAACGTGTGAAGAGTAAACGTCAAGCATGTAAAGATTAGTGCAAAATAATCTTAATAGGTAATGTATCGAGCACGGCAGTCTGCAGACACGGAGGGCGTAAAATGGTATGGTGTAAAATCATTTATTTTAAAAGTGTAGTTATAGTTCAATGTTTGAAAACATTTGGTTCTCTATAACCATAGGCTCTGATACCAATCTGTAACACCCCCTAATTTATTTTGTGGCAGCGGAAATGTAATTAGGGTGTTACGGTGAGGATCGAAGTTAAAATTTCAGAAAACGGCCCGGAAGAGGCGTTTTGAAAGTTATATGTCATTCAAGATCATACTTTTGTTATAAAGGTGAAATATCTGATTTGAAAATCCCGTTAAAAAGATGTGATAATTTAGAAGGAATGACATATTTGATTTTACACCATTTTATTTATCAGAGTATATGATGCCCGCTCCGTGTCTTGTCCTGCTTCGTTAATTACCTGAGATAAACATGCTTAAAATGTCAACACAAAGGTTGGTGAGTTCGTAGAGTTTAATAGAAAATAACTTTCTTTCAATAAATTCAAGAGGTGTTCAGTGATAGTTGAAATAAATACTAGTACTTCATGAAGTAAATAACAAGTTGCGTTGGGTAAAAATCCACAAGTAAATCATTTATGAACTCAGATGATCATAAGTTTCAAGTTTTAAATGAAAATGAGCTACGTTGTTATACGCTCGAAATGAAATGATGGGTCAACTTTTAAAAGTAACGATATACCAAGCATTGAGCTGTCTTTATTAGAAGACACAACTAAGTCACATATGATAACAGTTAAGTTCCAAGTACAGGATACATAATCCAAACACATAGTGAAAAACAATAGTATAAAGTCTGAAGTCTATCAGTGTGGAGTGGTGGTTTACTAAATACAGCTGTATCCAAATATATATGAAACATTCATATAATTATATTGCCCTAAGCCTCATGACACGCAAAACGTTAACAAAGTACCGTAAGACGGCGGAGTCCACATCAGGTTACTGATGGGTTTTGCCCTCATGTAATAGGTGATTTTGCCAACTTCCTATTTTTCTCAAATATAGTGCGTCGCGACTAAATACGACTAACCATAAGGCATTCCGTCAAAGTATTTAGTGGGACAGGTCGTCAGCCTCTAACAGGTTTCGAAGCTGTTCACTATATTCGCGCTCACCGCAGTGATTAATGGCTCATGATAGAGGGACTTTATGGCAATAAAGTAAACTTAGGCAATATGGGTGTAATGGTGTGAATAAAATGTGCGTACTTTAATCTTGGCAATTATTTCCTAGTGAAAGGTAGAATTATCATAGTAAAGTTAACTGTACATTCAATTGCTATATGAATGCATATAATGAGTCTCAGTATCATGTTACAACAAGTAGTTTGAAAATGTTATCTTTCAATACAGTGTTTAAGCTAAACAGGCAATTTACATGTATAACGAGCATATATTCCTTCCAAAGGGTGATTCAAAACATGTAAAACAGAGTGGATGATTTTGAGTAAATCATTTGAGTTTTCAGAGTATAAAAGTAACTTAAAACAGTTGAAGCATGTACCTCCCCCAAAAGAGTTATTAAAAAAAAAAACAAGTATTAAAAGTAGGGGCCACGACTCACCTTAAGCGTTACTGGTGATGGTGAAAGTAAACTCAGGGGTGATTATGGTATTGACTTCAATACAAAACCTGATAAATACAAATGTCTGAGAATCTAACCAAATACTTGTGGTGGATGTGAAATGAGTAGTGAATGATGAATAACGATCTGATCGTTGAGTGGGAAAGTGTTATGCCTAAAGTGCTTATAATTCAAAAATAATGTTATTTCTTCAAAAGAGTTGAAATGCTATGCAATGTGAACTCAAATGTTGATACTTATACTAAATAACAAACGTTAAATAATACGTAACTAAAAGTATGAGAATGCATATGAAGTGATGGGGTGAAAAAGGAAAATAAAATAAGAATGTCAAGTAAATTTAGTAGGTCCTTGTTCTTTTCCAGATTTTATACTTTCACCCTAACTGCGCTTGCGTTACACCGTTAGTCCTTCGTTAAGTCCATAGTCCATAAATAGTCCATAACTTGTCCAAAAGTACAAATAAGGCTTAGAGTTCAATGATATGTCAAATTATACCCTATATGTTCTGTTTTTACAGTCTCAGTCCATAAATTTCTCAGATTGGCAGTTTTAGTCCTTCTAGTCAATGTGCGTTACATTTTTAGTCCAAAAGTGTCAACAAGGTGAGGAAAAAGTGGGCGAGTTTTTCTGAGACTTATTTGAGATTAATGAAGCTTATTTTAATAGCTTATTCGGTCAGTAGCTTATTTTTACCTTAAATGGGCTTTTAACGAGCCAAAAGCCTAGCCCATTAGTGTTTACAAATCCGTGGATTAGGAGGGGGTTTGGTATTATCAAAAGTGCTTATTTTAACATTTCTTTTCATATATGAGAGTACCAAAAAGCCAGCTTATTCGTAGCTTCTTAAAACAGTGAGTTGGACTCACATCCCACTTGCTATAAATTAAAGGGTTTTCAAAATGATTTTTACGAAACACTTTGTCTAATTTAAAAGGTCTCGTCGTGGGTTTTATAGCTTGTGGCATGAATGAAAAATGTAGCTAGTTAGGTGTTTAAATGGGTTGTGTGAAGAAAACGTGGGTTGTGTGACCATTTTTGGGAGTTATACGTGGGTTTTCTGGGTGACTTGGAGCGTTTCACATTTAAAACACTTGGTCATTTTTGAGTACATTTCACGCTTGAGTTATATATGTAATATTAGCGTGGTTGCGTGTTGAATTAATACATTTCGAGACATGTGAAGCTGAGAAAAGAGTGAGAGATGGTCGTCAAGGTTTCTCATGTACGCATTCGTAATTTATACATGTTCCATAACGTTTTAAATATGTACGAAAACTTATAAGTATTGTACGTTCGAGTGCAAAACAACCAAGATATGTAATGCATGTGATATTAACATGATCTAACGTGAGAATAAGTGAGTTTGTAGTTCTTAGAGACAGTTGATCATCACATGTAACCCTCTTAGCTATATTAACGTGACAATGCAATGAAATAAAGTATGATACGTTCGAATGAGAACGTGAGTTATGCATGATGAGGTTTTCTACGTGAGAAACTGAGACAGAAGGGATTCTAGAGATACTTACTACACCTTAGAAAGGTAGTGAAGAAACTGTGGGAGTCGAATGGAAGCACAAGAATGAAGACAGTAGGCTTGGCGAGCTCGAATATGTTTTACGTATTTACTTCCTTACTCGATTTGCTTCTCTTATGAGAGACAAATGCTTCTGGTTTTTTAAGGTTATAGGTGAGAGTGAAATGAAGGGGATGTGTGTAGTGTAGGCTGCTAGAAAGGGGAGATATATAGTGATAGACTACACATGTTCCTTGACTAATTTACCCTCAAACTCGATCATAGAAGACCACTGTCGAAGAACAGGACTTTAGGGTACATTGTTCACGTGCTTCTGACCATAAAATATCTTAGGAAAGATTTCATTAGGTGGAAAATTCTTATTTCTTATGTTTGGAACATATACGTATACGTTTGGTATTATAACGAGAGCAAAAATGTAACTAGCGAACCTCAACTTCATCCTGCTGTCCTATCTTCCTTTTAAACATCGTATTATGTTAAAAAAAATGTCATTAGAGGAACGTAGGAAAAAGCGTGGTTCGAATTGGTTGTGTTTTGTGATTTTTACATATACGAGTTTGGGTCAGTTTCGAGTGAAAGCTTTGCCCTTCGTAACCTTATCAGGTCTCGACATCTAGTACTGAGCTTCGTCGTTCTAATAGCCTAGTGGCTGGTGAGTGAGATGGTGCAAAAATATTCGTGTGTCGTGTTTAAGAGTTGGAAGAACGAGGGTCGTTTTGGAGAGGGCTTGGGAGTCGAATTTACATGAAATAACAAAAAGAAGATGTGGGCTTGGAGTTGGGCTTTGACCCGTGTGGTGGTGATGATGGGCTGGGGAACTACTGTAGCCCGTTTGGTTTTTGTATTTAGGGAAAAGAAATTGTGATTAGTATAGATCAAGTTGTAGTTAGTTGTAGAAATTGTGATTAATATATTGGTATCAGTTATCATTTGTGAAAATTGAATTTAATGAAAACGGGAATTTGTGAAATATTAGTTTTTGTGAAATAAGTATGTCTTGTAATACGCGTTGCGAACTAGTGTCGTTATTTGATGATACTCGTGATGACGTGATATTGTTGTAATAATAGAATAAGAAAAATTTAAATTTTCCCGTAAAAATAGGATCTATTAATCAGTAATTTGAGTTTATTACTAATTAACGAGGCTTATTTCAATGGATTTTTGCAGTGTCTTACAGTATCCACCCCTCAATTTTGAACTTCGTCCCGAAGTTCAGTCTGTGATAGGTGTTGAAAAATGTGGTGTTCAGAAGTGAGGGTTTATGGAAAATGTCGTCGAGAGATTTCTATTCGAAAATTGAGGAAACGAGATCCAATTAGATTTATTCGTACTAGACGAAATGAATTTGAATGTTGGGTCAACTAATGAATTCTTAGGCTGTGAATAGTGAAATAATGGTCAGAAATAGGGAGTATTTAACGCTTAATGTTCAGTGTTCTAGTGGTCGAGAATAGTGAACTTTTAACGGTAGTGATTTTTAACTTAATGGTCGTGAATAGTAAAATAGCAAGTATCATAAGTCATTAACATCAAGCAGCGGCTGCTGTAATGAAGTTTTGAACGTTTTCCATGATTAAGTGGTGACACGTGCTACAATTTTATCTGCCGACAAATCCCTACTGTTTTGAACGTTTTCCATGAGAATCCTACGGACTGCTTATCATATAATGAGATAATCAATGTCCATTTTTTATGCCTGCATTTTTTTTGTTGATGCCTGCATTTTTTTTGAACACTCAGTATGATGAAATGGCATTTGTATATGCTTTATGTTGATGCCTGCATTTTTTTTTATGCCTGCATTTTTTTTTCAAGCAGTGGCCTAGTTGTTTAACCCGTTGATTATAATGCTCCAAAGCTTGTAAACAAAAAGCTCCAAAGCCTGCATTTTTTTTTCAAGCAGTGGCCTAGTTGTTTAACCCGTTGATTATAATGTCAAAGATATTTGTATCCAATTAATCGTATATTGCTTGCATGTTTTTTCTAGAAATTCAAGAGGCGTTAGACAAACAAAAGGGAGAACATGGAAAAGAGAAGAATGTTGCGCCATGATTCAAGAATGTTGTCATCAAACTTTTGCTTTGTAGTCGTAGTTGGTTGCGTATTTGAACATTTGATTTGTATTTGTATTTGGTTGCTTATTACCGCCCCTTTTTCATGAAGAGTTGAAGACATTTGGTGCTTGTTGGATCTGCTAGACCGCTACTAGATTGGTATTTGTAATTTTGTATTGCAAAGTTTGCTTTGTAATTTTGTAATTTGTAATTTGTAATTTTGTATTGCAAAATGCAAAGTTTGCTTTTGTAATTTTGGATATGCTATTTTATCAATGGTTATAGCAAAGCCTGGGCTCCTTGTGTCTGCTGATGGGCTGGCTAGTGGCTACTGGGCTCATTTTTTTAATTTTCGGGCTTGACTGCTTCAGCCCGAATTCGAAACCGACTGTCCCGTTTAATCCCGAACAAACCCGACTTCTAGTCGGTTCGGTATCGGTTTGCAATTTATGCTAGTTTCGGGATTCGGTATTGTCGGGACGGGTCGGGATCCGGCCCGATGCTCAGCCCTAGCTTTATGTGCTAAGTAATACTAGGCCACTCACATCAGTTAACTCAGCTTTAAATTTTAAGGCATGCCACGTCAGCTTTTTCACCCTTTAACTTAACTCAGCTTTAACCCACACATCAATAACTCAGCTTTAACACACCTTAACTCACCTTTATATCAAATATTTTTACACAATCTACCCTTAAAAGGGGGGCAAAGTGATTTTTTTTTTTTTTTTTTTTTTATGAATAGTGCCTTAACGCAACGTTAAGATATTAACGCTGCGTTATAACGTGGCTTTAACGTATGATGTCCCAACGATTAACGCGAGTTAACGTGCGTTATTTGGGATTGTTTGTGCCTTAACGTGGCTTTGCCTATGACCGATGTGAATGGTCTAAGGTGAATCTCAATGGTTGAAATCATGGAGGGCATTGTGTGTGGGGTCTTACAATATTGGGGGACAAATAGGGCCAATGGGAGTGATGATATGGGGCCTACTATCTTTAATATTACTCGTAGATGTACCATGTGAGTTAAGTACTAGTATGAAGAAGAGTGCAATAGGGTGGGATTATTGGTTTTGGTGCACTTGCCAAATTTAATGGGGGTATTGTACTGTAATTTTTAGGTGTACTAATTTCTCTGGTGAGACTAGGATGCTTGTATTGTTTTAGAT
Organism: Artemisia tridentata subsp. tridentata; assembly: GCA_021014915.2. NCBI lineage: Eukaryota > Viridiplantae > Streptophyta > Magnoliopsida > Asterales > Asteraceae > Artemisia > Artemisia tridentata. The sequence goes on from CP139508.1 coordinate 80,047,650, forward strand.
GATACAGAAAACAAAAACTATTTTGGGTAAAGCCATAATGTAGTAACAAAATTTCAAAAATATATTACAGGTTGATCAAAGTTATTGGTTAGACGTCCAATGATATACCTATCAGTTATATCTAAGTGTTAGCACGAACTATCATTATAACAAGGACCGAAGAGGTCTGGGAGCGATGTATTAGAGCTGAGGTTAATCCCAATCCTAAGTTAAGTGCATTTTGATGTTAATTTAGTACAACACAAGTTAACCACGCTTTGCAGCGGTTTAAATTCTTAACATAAATGCTTTTAAGAAAAAGCTTAGCGACAGATTGCGACAATTTTTCCCTTTTTCGACGGGAAATTTCTGTCGCATGCTTTCTTCACATATGCCCTCTTGTGTAGTATTACTTGTGCGAGAGAAATTTATGTTCTTTCTTATTAAGATGAGTATGGAAAAATACTTGTGGAAATTTGTTTCTTTTTCTGTTGGCAATACATGTTGACATCAAAGCTATACAAAAATACACTTATAATGAGGACAAGTGTTCAAATTCATATTGTGCTACCCAAAAGTTGCAAACTCATGGCACTGAAAGTGTGTTTTGATGCTTTCACGATTAAGAAGACGTGGTTTACAAACATTATCTAGTGGTAATAGTGACAAACATCATCACTGTCAACTTAGCGTCACGTTAGCTTCTCTCTTCACAACTAAAATCACCACCAAAACATCCCTCACTTAAACACAAATATACTTCACAAAAACTAAAATATCACAACAACAACTTCCACAACTCGGTCGTTCAGACGACTGAGTTCTCCGAGAACAACTGAGTTCTCCGAGAACAACCGAGTTCTCCTAAAACATTACGACTAGTATCATATGGGTATTCTTTAGATATTGAAAAGAACCAAGTCAATCATGAAATGAAGTTAGTACTCTTGATTAGAGATGCCAATTTTAGACTCAATGTTTATTTTGAGTCAAGTTGGTTAATATTTATGAGGTGATGGGTTTGATGGGTCTCCTTATGTAAATATAGATGGGTTCAAATGATCATTTGATATAGAGAATTGATTTGTATACTTTTATTTTTGATTGGGACACTCTAATTACTACATCAGACAGTTGTATCCAAAACTGGTTCTCAAACCGGTTGACAATAAATAATGCAAACCGGTTTCTAAACCGGCGGTTCGGTGTTCCCTAAACCGGTTTTTCAAAAACCGTTTTTCTAAAAAACCGGTTTCGTTTTTTTTCCCGGTTCGGTTCATGAACCGGTTTTTTTGTGCATCTCTAAGCTAAACCATCCCATTATTTCTTGGGCCAGTTGTTAAAGGATTGTCGAAGTAAAACAACTTTTTAAAATTTTGGTAAATAAAAGTTATGGACCTTGTCCCCCCGTGAGCTTAAAATGTGTTTGTCCCGCCAGCTTATCGGTCGACATATGACATATCCGGAGGGGTATCCGAGTCCACACCCTTAAAGCTAAACTTCAAGATGACTCGCTAGACTTGTTACAATAATCATATTAGTTTATTGAAGAGATTTTATATACATTTTACTTTAGAAGTTTAAAGTGTAACCTATTTAGTTAAAAAAAATTATTGGTATAATAATTGAACTTTTATATTTTTATAATTGCGTTAGGCTAACAAATAAAGAATAGGAATTGCATTACAATTTAGTTATATGTATGAATATCAAATTATATACACATATGCAACATTTGTGATGCAAAGAATGTAAAGTTATTAAATGATTTTTAGTGATTATGTAGTGGTTACCCCGAAACTTTTCCGAAACTTTTAGCTCACGGTTCCGATTCTGTTTAATAGAAAATTTTTCCAAACATTTTAATGCTAATATTAGGTTTGGATTGTGTGCTTACTTGGCTCATAATAACCATGCCTACTACTTGGAAAAGTTTATTAGGTTTTTTAACTGTCTTTTTAGAATACAAACTTTTCAACACACATATATAACTTTTTAACAGTCTCTTGGTATGGATGTTGATTATGGTTCTGCTCTGGATTGTCTTCGTGATACGATTCCAAGCTTTGATTTTAGTGGTTTCACTAATAAGGACACCGTCCCCTCTAAAGTCCGACAAACACTGGCGAGTGTCCTTTTTAGTGAAATGGTCAAGGATATGAAAGTTCACTTTGACATGACTGTGAGACAAAAAACTGTTTTTGAGTGTCTACGTGCACCACATGCTCAACATATAATAGTCATTTTTTTTATATATAGGCATATGTAATTATATTTTTATATATAATAGGCATTTTTTTTTATATATAATAGGCATTTTTTGGTCAACATCGACTTTGGTTTTTTGGTCAACATCGATGTAATTATATTTTATATATAATAGGCATTTTTTTGGTCAACATCGACTTTGGTTTGTTTAACTTGTTCAACAACTTCCAACTTTTGTAAAGAAGCAAATTGCCATTAATCTACAGTTTGAAAATTTGTAATTAAATGACATCGACTTAGTATCTTATAATGGAGGAACATCTCTTGTTTCATGAATTTTCTGAAAATTCAGCAATACAAGTAAGGAAGCTAAAAGTACAACATGTCATAACATATTTAAAACTAAAAATTAAATGTCATAACATATTTAAAACTAAAAATTACAGTAAACAATACAAGTAAGGAAGATAAAAGTACAAAATGTTTTTCTCATACACATAAAACGCTCATGTAGTCATAAATACAAATATTAAAATACATAGTACAAGTCATACAAGCTACTAATAAATGATACTCTAAAACCGTTTTTAATTTTTTTTAAAAAAAATACAATTAAAAAAACACATTATACAAACCAAGTAAGGTACTAAACACAAAAAACAAACAAACAGTTATACATATTTCGTGCAAAGTTTTACCAGACTTTTGTCATTGCTTATAGTGTCAAAACGAACAAACTAATCAGTAAAACTATTGCCCAAAAACATACAGATGAAATAAATTATTAGTCGAAAAAATTAAATTACATGGTATCCGCAGCTGCATCGCGCGAAACCTTGCTAGTGTTTTCTAACATGAATTGAATTTTATGACAATAGCAAACTTAGATGAATATACAGCGACATAAAAACTTTTTGGAACAAAAAAGAATTTGCTAGAACAGAAACAAACTTTGAAAAAAAAAATATTGATCAAGGGAGGTGAAGTTGGTAGTTACATGAGTAATAAATTCCATAACACCCAATTTGTAGGTTAATGCTTTATTACATTGTTTAGGGTAATGGTACATTTCGCAATAATAAACCAAGCCTAATTAGTGTGAAAGGTGTGGTTAAAGTTTTCTTTCGTCACATCAGTTTCATATCAAAAAAGAAAAAAAAAAATTATTTTTTATCCCTCAACTATTGCAACACCTTTTCTATTCTATTAATTTTTTTCTAATTTTTATCATTTAAAATACTCCTAAATATCCACACATCATACTCAAATAACCAATAAAGCCCTCTCTAATGAAATCTTTTTGCCTAAAGAAAAGTTGCCATGATTTTGTTTTTGCCTTCTGGAATCTTTTTGCTATAGAAAAGGTGCCATGATTTTGTTTTTCCCGCTAAGACCATCTCCAACAGTTTCTGGTTCAAACCAGCCACATCACTGCCACATCAGCTTTCTTAAAAACCACATTTTTTACTCCAACATTACATCTTCTCAAACCATCTTTGCATTTCCACATCATCACTTACTTAAATAAGAATTACACTCTTAAATGTGATGGTGGGGCCCAATTGAGGTGGTTTTTGGTGGTTTGATTTTTCAAACCAAGCTTGGTTTGAACCAAGCCTCCAATAGTTTACTTGATTTTTGGGTTGGTTTGAACCAACAAAAACCAACAATTGGAGATGTTCTAAGGAAAGTGCTTTCCTATTAATTTCCCAAAACGTGCAACCCTCAGTCCTCACCACATGCATGTCCCTATCATCAAAACTATTTTACGAAAAAGCATGTCTATCATCAAAACTATTTTATCGCATAATGAATTAATATACTACCTCCGTTCTAAAATAAGTGTCTAGTTTGACTTTTCAGAGTCCAACTGATTAAATTTTGACCTTATCTATTTTTGCGGGTGCTTATATAATACTTGATTCAAAATATATGAATGGGTTAAGTTTTAAGTATATTTTCATTAGTATATTTTTTAATCAAGTATTATATAACAAAAAATATATATTTAAGGTCAAAGTTGAATCAGTTTGACTCTGAAAAGTCAAACTGAACATTTATTTTAGGCCAGAGGGAGTATATATATACGAAAAATGCATGTCCCTACCCTATCATCAAAACTATTTTATCGCATAATGAATTAATATAATATATACGAAAAGTGGGAAAGTCACGAATGCTGCCTAAGTTTTGCAGCCTAACCACAATAACTATTTAAGCACATGATCGAACATAAGATTTACAATACTAGAAGGCAGCAGTCACCTAGCTAGCTAGCTATCATATGCATAATTTACACTCAAAACTAACCTGTATATATCCAACACCATAACCATGGAAAATCTAAATTACACCGAAGAGCTTCCATATCTCAATCAGCAACGCACTCTCCCGCTCTAAATCTGCCTACTGCGCAGTAAGTTCCAGCATGTATTAAGTATTCTTCTATCTTGGTTTTTTCATTTGGAATGTGTAATTTATTCCCCAGTAATTGTTTTTTCTGTTTTGAATTTCGAAGGTGTGTAGCTTCCAACGTTGATGGACCCCCCGAATCCACAATCATATGCATGGAGAGTTCAGACACTGATTTAAGTAATGCTAACAGAAGAGGTGGACAGGTTGCCATTACCATTGAAGATGCACACCAAGACACACCACAAGTTCCATTTCATGCAGCCAATCCCACTCCTGAGCAGTAAGTTCAATTCCCTTTTCGGAAACTTATTTGTATCTTAGGAGGTTTTCACTTACTCACTTCTTTGTGTATTTTGTTTCTTATGTTAAGTTTTTTTCTTTCAGAATTCATAAATACGGAGGAATATTGTATCTTTTATATGCGGGGGCTCTTGTCGTCATGTATCCATCATTGACACAACTCGCTCAACTCAAGTTTCAAAATAACAAACAATCTCCTTTTGAGACTCACAGTTTCTTTGCCAACATGGCTGTGGTTGCTTATACAATTGCAATACCGACTTCTGTGATTTTGTTTGCCATGAAAACTCACTTAGAAAGCTCAAAAAGGGAACACTTCTACCCTATCTACTGCAATATTTACAAGACCTTAAAGAGTGTTTTTTGCTTCTCTGGAATTCTTGCACCCTTCTCGCTTGTGTTGATGTTACTGATCCCGCACGAGCTTAACTGGATTGGCTATTCACTCATACTTGTACTTTTCATAGTAATTTTTGCATGTAACTTTCTTGACTACAAAGTGATAGTACTTCGAAAGATCAAAGATGCATCCAAATTCGGAACTGTCTAAAGTAACGAGATAGCGTCGCACATGGTAACCAACTAGCGGCAAGACTAGTAATGGACATTCCTTGTATATGAGTTCTGCTATGCAAAATACCCTATGAAGAATAAGTTGTGTAATGTACTTCTTGATAAATGGTGATTTTGGCATCATCGTGATACGCACTGTACTCTTAATTATATGTAAAATGCATGTAATGTCATGAAGATTTTGCATTAGTTTAGTGTCATAATTTCTGTTTAATTAACTTAATTATACTACACTACATACATTTGTGATGTACATGTATAGTTTCTCGAGGATCGTGGTGGCGATGGTGCATGTGGTGGTATATATTTGAGTAGCACGTCAAGGTGGTGCAGTAGTAAAGAGATGTGTGCTTACATTACTTTTCATACGATAACTCAGGCTGTATGTATTAGAATTGGTAATTTCCCATGCTCAATTATTATTAATGATAAAGTATAAATACATCTCAAGTCTTGCACAATAAGATAACTAACATGGGCTAAGCCCGATAGAAAACAATGCATGGGCTAATAATCATTCGGCTAATACTCCCCCGCAGTTAGAACGGGAGGTCTTCGAACGTTCAAACTGGAGCGAAACTCGAGAAATAAAGCACTTGGAAGGCCCTTCGTAAAGATATCAGCATATTGAAACCGCGAAGGAACATGAAGGACACGAACTTGTCCAGAAGCCACAAAATCACGAACAAAATGTATATCGATCTCAATATGCTTTGTACGTTGGTGTTGAACCGGGTTAGTGGACAAATAAACGGCACTAACATTATCACAATAAACCAATGTGGCGGTAAACAAAGGAGCATGAAGCTCATGTAAAAGATTACGTACCCAAAAAGTCTCAGCAACCACATTAGCAACACCCCTATATTCAGCTTCAGCACTAGAGCGGGACAGGGTAACCTGCCGCTTGGCAGACCATGACAGTAAGTTGTCACCAAGAAAAACACAATAACCCGAGGTAGATCGACGAGTAACCGGACAACCAGCCCAGTCAGCATCAGTATAAGCAGTAAGCTGAGATGTAGATGATACATGAAGCTGAAGGCCATGATCAATAGTACCACGCACATAGCGTAAAATACGCTTTAAAGAAGCCAAATGTGGTTCCCGTGGATCATGCATGTAAAGACAAACCTGCTGAACTGCGTAAGAAATGTCAGGGCGGGTAAATGTGAGATATTGAAGCGCACCAACCAAGCTTCGATATAACGTAGGATCACTGCCAGGATCACCGCCAGCTCCTAATTTGGACATCTACAGGAGTCCTGCATGGATTACACTTCTGCATATGTGCACGCTCAAGAATTTCCTCAACATAAGTTGACTGGGATAAAAATAAACCTACAGATGACCGCTGAGCGAAAATGCCAAGAAAATAATTCAATGAACCAAGGTCCGTCATAGGTAGCAAACTCACAATGTAATGAAGCAATAACCCGCTATAAGAAAGCTGGAGACGATGTTGTAAGTATGATATCATCTACATATAGCAGCAAGTAAGCAATTTCAGAACCACGATGAAATATAAATAAAGAAGAGTCGGTTTTACTGTGTTGAAAACCAACTCGAGTAGCATAACCAGCAAAGCGTTGAAACCAAGCACGCGGGGCTTGCTTAAGCCCATATAGTGATTTCTGCAAGTGACATACATAATCAGGTCTCTGAGGATCCACAAACCCACGAGGCTGATGCATATAAACGGTCTCAGATAAATGACCATGAAGAAAAGCATTCTTCACGTCCAGCTGATGAATAGGCCAGTCACGAGAAACCGCGAGACTCAAAACAGTATGAATGGTAGCCGGTTTAACCACCGGACTAAATGTCTCATCATAATCATTGGTAATTTCCCATGCTCAATTATTATTAATGATCAAGTATAAATATATCTCAAGTCTTGCACAATAAGATAACTAACATGGGTTAAGCCCGATAGAAAACAATGCATGGGCTAATAATCATTCGGCTAATAGTATGCACCATTGTCGGTCGACATTCGGTCGGTCTCCGTCGCCACTGGTGTGGTTCAATCGGTCGATCTCGGTCGCCAACTCGACATATGTCGCGATATGTATTTTGGTTTCAAATATTTGGACCGTTTGGTTTTGTAAAATATATATATATATATATAAAAATAAAAAATAAAAAATAAACCCTTAACCCTATAAATAACCCATTTATCTTACCATTTTATACATAGTATATATACACTTTCATCAACTTTTTTAAATGGCTTGTTCGCTTCCACACAACGCCGATGAAATCAGAGCTATGATTCAGAAACAAATCGACGAGGATAAAGCTCGTCAGCAAGTCCTTATGAACTTAGCCGTAGAATTTGATAATGCAAGCATAGCTAAAGATGATCTGAGGAAAGCATACGCTGAATGCAGTGACATTCCACAAGAGATACGTACTTTGATCGACGCTTATTTGAATCAAGCATCTGATTTCGATTACGAGATGCATAATGCTTTATTTAGAAAAGCGGGAAAATTAGAACAACAAATGAATTATAAATTTGTTTGGATGCATGTAAAAAATAAATAGGAGTATTGTGTTTTTGTATTGTTTTTTAAATAACGTATTTTAATGTTTATTTTTATTTAAATGAGTGAAATTTATTTTTGAGTACGAAGAACCAAAGTAGAATACGAACTTTTATTCATTACATCAGCAAAGTAGAATACGACATTGAAATAAAAATACCAACTACGATACGGAAATTAAAACACATAAGTTCGTCAGCTAGAGGAATTATTCAACTTTTAGATTAATCTGATTCCGAATCAGAATACACCTCAAATTCTGACCTGAATAACTTATCATGAGCTTGCTCTTCCCTAATTCTCTACTCCCACTCTTTTTCAGCCCTTGCTTCTTCTTCTAATGTTTCTCTTAATGCCTCTTCATCCAGAATAAGTTGCTGCTTTTGTTCCTTAGTAAGAAATTCATTAGCATTTCCATAACTTTCAGTTTCATATTCATCACCTATCTCATGTTTATCAACTGATTCCTCTACCGTTGGAAATGAAGAAATGGGAGACATGGATTGGTGCGTATGTTGTTGTGATGATGAGCCGTAGTTGGGGTTTTAAGGGGGAGTATTTCCTAGATTAAATGTTCCTTCGGGTGTCGGGGGATTGTTTCGGGAAGTGTTTTCTCGAGACATTTTTGTATAAAATGGTGAAAGAGTGTTGCGAGTTGGTGTTTAAAAATTGTTGAATTAATGGGTATTTATAAGTAAAAAAAAATTGATTAAAAAAAATAAAAAAAAGAAAGATGAAGGTCGCCTTGGTGTGGTAAAAAAGTCGCATGTAGGTCGCCGGAGATAAAAAGCTGATGTGACATAAAAATGAAGGTGTAAGTAGTCTCATGAATTAGGCTTTTGGCCTAGTGACATCAAGCGACAGCGTGACACATAAACTATGGTTGGTGACAATGGTCACCAGGCGCCCCTCGATCTCCAAGCTTTCAAAAAGTTGCGTTTGCTAATTTTTTTTTATTGAATCTCTTTCGGATGTTGATCCACTATCGTTATGATACACCGATTACACTCCCTACCAGCCAAGTTTGGATTTGGGCTTATGCACGGTGGGCAACTAGGGGTGTTCATAATTCGGTAAAAACCCACAGGAACAGAAAACTGAAACCGAACGGAACCGAAATAGCCGAAATGAATTTGTAACCGAACCGAATTTTCCAAAACCGAACCGAACTGAATTAAATAGAAAAGTGGTAAAATGTAATGTAAAAAGTGAAAATATAGATTATGAAAATGATTTCAGGAGGCTCAGATCTGTATGGAAAAAAAGCATGATACAAAGAGGATAAAACCGCCATGGCTGCAAAATAAATTACCACGCCAAAATACGGTTAATCTCAAACTTTGCTCAATTCACTCAGACAAAATTCATTCACTAATATCATCGTGGCCCCATAAATAATATTCATTTATATCATCATTGTAGGATTCTACAAAAGTCCATTGTAATAATCCTCGTTGATTAATAATAACCTTGTGTTACCGTTTAATAAAACCCATTTTTACGGGGAAATTTAAAATTTTCTCTTATTGTTATTATATTCACGTTACGTTTTCACGATATATGTTAAATAACTACACGTACTCGAGACGCATATATATCTCGACACCCAATTCAAACGTCACGAATAATAACTATTGATAATAAAATGCCTATATTAAAGTATTCTCATTTTTCCTAATTACCCTAAATTATTTCTAAATACTACATTTAAATTATAACTAACTACACTTAATCAACACTAAATTATTTCACTAATCACTTTCCTAACAACACTTCAAACCAACCGGACTCTTATTCTCCTAAGCCCATCACCACGAGCCCATCACAAACCCACCACCTTTTATTTTATTTTTTTTCTTTCCTTTGCTGTGTTACCTGATCACAAACACCCTCACCAAAGACAAATCGTATCTCTCTAATATCGAACGTAACCTATACGGGTCTTTACACCATAAAGATCACCAACCACCGAGCTATGTCCATGCAAAATCCCAGCTCTAAATGTCGAGGATTACTATAGTAACCAAGGCCATTTCCTTCGTCCCATTTTTGAAACGTACGCAAGGATATCTATTGCAAAACTTAACTAATTCACTTCCCGATTTTTCCTACAACTCTCTAAGATCATCTCCAAAATAAACAAATGTGTAGGATGACGTTGGAAGCACAATAGACCAATGTGGTACATTGGTTTTGTTTTTAGAACTCGATATACATAGAAACGTGCGTATATGTTCACCCCAAGCCAAAAAATATGACTTGACCATTCATCCAATATCTACAAAGATCTTGCAAGATCAGGAATGGATTACAAGTGTACTCTAACTCACTGTACCTCCACAGTGACCCCCTATGATTGAAATGGAAGTCAAATGGTCAAAGTTTGAGTGCGATCTTTTCTCTATAAATCATGCCCTCGTCTTGCAACATACCCTACTCACTTTACACTCCTTTCACTCTCACCTATAACCTTAAAACTCAGAACCCCTCATGTCTCTCACCTAGGAAGCAATACGAGTAAAAAGTGAATACGTATAAAAACGTATTCGAAGCTCAGTGGACTACCTCCCTATCTTGTGTCTCATTCGAACTTCACAGCCTCATCACCACCTTTCTAAGGTGTGGTATGTGTCCATGAACTCTCTTTTTCTATATCTTTATCACGTTAATGCTTTGATCATGCATAACATATACATACATTTCGAACGCATCATATTTTCTTTGTTCGTTACCACGTTAAAATGAGATAAGAAGCTTCATGTGATGATCAACACACATTTAGAACCACAGTAGATCACATAAACCCACGTTAGCATCTCATGCATATCACCTTTCTTAGTCACTTACATTCGAACGTCTCTATATTAAGTTATGCGTATAACTATTAAACAAAGGAAACATGTAAATGGCGAATGGACTCATAACGATCATTACCCACTCACCTCTCAGTCTCACAAGTCATAAAACACTTTAACATAACTCACGAGTACTTAAAAACTACACGTTCAAAACATACACATGAAATGTATGACAAATCGTCTAAGCCATTTCACTTGTAAAACGTGCCACATCGCCCTTAAAACCCTCGTGTAATTCATGAAATCACTACGCGACCATATAATTTCATTACAAGACTCATTTAACCACCTAACAAGCTATGTTTTTCATGTAGATAACGTGTCATGAAACACACAACTCGACACTTTAAACGGGAAAAAAGTAGTTCGCAAAATCTATTTTGAAAACCCTTAATATTAACGAGTGGGCTGTAAACCCAACTCGCTGATTTTCATAAGCCACGAATAAGCTAGTATCATGGCACTTTTGGAATAAGCTTTTAATGGAAAAATAAGCGTCTTTAATAAGCCAAACCTCCCCCACGACCAACGAAATCATATACGTTAACGGGCCGCTAAATAACACGTTAAAAGCCCAATAATGGCCAAAATAAGCTAATGGCCTAATAAGCAGTTGAAATAAGTTAAAAATTGCTTAAATAAGCCTTAGGAAGACTCGCCATATTTTTCCCTACATTTTTGACATTTTTGGACTAAGAATGTAACGCCATCTAACTAGAAGGACCAAAACTGCCAAACCGAGAACTATGTGGACTGAAGCCATGAAAACAGATTGTATAGGTTAGAAATGGACATATGACTGAATGCCAAGCCGTATATGTACATATGGACAAGATTTGGACTATTATGGACTTTGGACTTAACGAAGGACTAACGACGTAACGCAAGCACAGTTAGGGTAAAAAGTGTAAAATCTGGAAAAGAACAAGGACCTACTGCTTATAACTTGACATTCTTATTTCATTTTCCATTTTTCGTCACACCTTCACTTCATATGCATTTTGAACATTTTATTTGCATAATATTTAACTTTTGTTACTCATTATAACTAGAAACATTTCGAGTTAACGTTGCATAGCATTTCATTCATTCTTTGAAGAAATAACACTATGGGAGTAATTGACATAAAAATCAAGATAATCATATATGTAACGTTATTTTGAAATTCAAGCATTTTAAGCGTAACACACTCACATTCAACGATCAGATCGTTGCTCATCATTCGTTATTCATCACCCACTATTCATTTCACATACACCACTAGTATCTGGTCAGATTCTCAGACAATTGTATTTATTAGGTTTTGTATTGAAGTTATCACCATAATCACCCCTGAGTTACTTTCACCATCACCAGTAACGCTTAAGGTGAGTCATAGCCTCACTTTTACTGATTTAACTATTTTAAAACTCCGTGAGGGAGATACATGCTATAAACAGATCACAAGTATTTTTCTGTATGCTTACCTGACATGATATATGCCTAAGTTACCTTATTGCCATAAGACCCTCTATCATGAGCCATTAATCACTGCGGTGAACGCGAATATAATGAATAGATCTATTGGAGGCTGACGACCTATCCCACTAATACTTTGACGGAATGCTTTTTGCTAGTCGTATTAGTCGTGATGCATTATATTTGAGAAAAATAGGAATTGGCAGATCCCCTATTACTCGAGGGCACATATCCATCAGTATCCCTGATGTGACTCCTCCGTTTTACGGTACTCTGTTAACGTTTGCGTGTCATGAGACTTAGGGCAATATATGAACTGCGATATCAACTTTTAAACTGATTGTATCTCCAATACAATCCTACTTGTGTATCGAACTGATTATTAACTTCAAACTCTATGATTTCACTCAACATTTTGTTGACTTTTAAGCATGTTATCTCAGGAAATTAGCGGAGCGGATCAAGGCATGGAGCAGGCAAAACCTATCTTAAATAAGGGTGTAAAATAAAGTTTGTAATTCAGTTAAAATGATGTTTCCTTGGAGAAACTGTTTGCACTATGATGTAACGCTTTGTAACTGAATTCATATTATGGACCTATAATAATTAAAAATGCCTTTACGGGCTGTTTTCTAAGATTTTGTTTTCGATCCTCTCAGTAATACTCCAATTAGACTTCCGCTGCTATATTGAAAAATTTGGGGGTGTTACAATCATTGCCCCATAAATAATGAGTACTCCGTACTCAAAGTTGATGATGAAGATGAAGATGAAGATGATCATCTGTAAAAACGACACATGACGTTTCTTGTTTATATTGTTGGTATTGATGATATTAACACAAACACAAACACAAATAAAGGTTGTTGAGATTTTTGCTGGAGTTTAAGGAAAATCATTGACAATAAGGGTGTTTTTCTTTTTACCGTTAGCTAAAGGATTAGGTCTACAAAACATTTAATAGTTTTTTATTTTTTTATTTTTTTATTATTTTTTTATTTTTTTTAGTAGGACCCACATATTTCTCTTACTTAGACTATGTGTAATGGTAGATGGTGTACCATGGGGCATGGTGTGACATGTGGTAGTGTGAGCCACCATGGGGTTTGGAAGGAAAAGTGGTGTAGTGGTAGATGAGGCATGGTGTGACATGTGGCACCCCTTTTCTTCTTTTTTTTTCTTCGTTGTTGTTTGTTAAAAAAAAAAAAAAAAAAAAAAAAAAAAAAAAAAAAAAAAAAAACTAAGCGTCACGATATTTTTGGCGGATTTCTTCGTTGAGTTGTTCGTTAATTTCTTTTGCCTCGGGGTCTAGCCCCTCGGTACTTCGTTGCAATTGCGCCAAATCTTTCCTTTTGATAATCGTTTGGAGGTCGTTGTATCTTTTTTCTTTAAGCGAACGACGACGCTCCGCCTCATCCCCTATCCTCGCAAGTTGAGCCGCAATTTGGCTCAACGCGTTGTTGTCGGGGGCGGCGGACGAGGACGAGGAAACCCCTTTTCCTTTGGCACTTCGCCTACCCGGGGGCCTTGGCATCTCGAGAACGACGGCTTCGTCTTCTTCCACATCGTCGTTTAACTTGAACGTGTGGGCATCGGACGATTGGCTATCGTGTTCGGGGGCGGATGACGATGCACTTTTGGACCATTTCGACGGTCTCGTTGTACGAACTTCCAAAGGGGGTTGATCTAGCCATTTTTTATGGGTGTGAAGGTACTCCCATACCTCCTTGAGTTGGAATGGTTGAAGCTTGGCTTGTTTGTACTCCTTGCAAGCGGCGTGGTACGACCATTTCAACAAACTCTCACCGCTCGGTACGGCATTCTTTTTCCGGTTGTAGCAACTGTTGAAAAATTGACACCGATTGTTCATTACGGTCCACTTGCCCGAAATCATGTCTTGCGTACGGTAATCGGGTCCAACATCCATGGCGGTAAAAAACGTTTCTCGAACCCAATGCCAAAATACGTGTCCCCGTTGATAATCCGCTAAAAAAAAAAAAAAAAAAAAAACATAATAAGTTTGTAAAAAAAATTATATAAACATAATAACTATAAAAAAAAATTAAAGTTAATATCAAAAATTGTCCCTATATTCGACCGGGTTTAACACTTTTAGTCCCTGTAAGTTTTTTTTAACGGATCTGCTCCCTAATGTTGCGACCCATCAAGGGTTTAGTCCCTTGACCATAATTTTCCTTAGTTTGACCGTAGCCTGGGTTAAGTTAGTAAATATTGAGGGCTAATTAGGTCATTTTAGGTTTAGTCCATTGTGTCTTCTACTTATAATAAGTTCCAGTGATCTGCTATCACTTGAAACAACCCAACACACACATCAAACATCCAACACAAACATGAATCGCCTCATTCGGTGCGATAGGTGTGGAGCAAGATCTACAATTGTAACCACTTGGACTGCTATTAACCCTGGAAGAAGATTCTATTGTTGTGGGAAAAAAGTAAGTGTAATATTAATTTGGTTAAAAAACCCCTAATTTGATGTTTAACCTAATTTTTTTTTTCGTTTCTTTTTGTAATAGCCAATCAATTGTGGGATAATCGATTGGTATGATCCCCCAATGTGTGAATGAGCTGTCCAAATTATTCCAGGTTTGTTGCGTTCAATGAATGAGTTACAAAGGGTAGCAGAAGAAAAGAATGAGTTACAAAGGGTAGCAGAAGAAAAGAAAGTTGAAGCTAAGAAGATGAAGAAGATGCTTATTCTCAGTTGGATCTTTTTTCTTGTTGTTTTTTATTTGAAGTAGTTAATGTATTGTACATTGTTTGAAGGTAGTTTTAGGAAGTTAGCTTATGTTTAGAATGGAAAAAACAGTTTCAAGTTGTATTTTGGGATTTTGATCAATGGAAAAAAATCAGTGTCAACTTGAAGTAAACAAGTAGCTTTCAAATTTATTACATTACAAAGTTGTATTTTGTGCAAAAGATGGTTTAAAACCATAAGTGAGAAATTGACTTTTACAAGTCAAATTACAATGTACCAAATATGCTAATAACTGAAGGTTAAATAGCAACAAGAAACTGACTTTTAGAAGTCAAATTACCATGTACCAAATATTCTAATAACTGAAACTTAAATAGCAACAAGAAATTGACTTTTAGAAGTCAAATTACCATGTACCAAATATGCTAATAACTAAAGCTTAAATAGCAATAAGAAATTGACTTTTACAAGTCAAATGACAATGTACCAAATATGCTAATAACTGAAGCTTAAATACCAACAAGAATTTGACTTTTACAAGTCAAATTACAATGTACCATAATGAAATTCCAAATTACCAGAAAGACACATAAGTTGTTCTTACAAACATACACAACAGTGTAATTCAATGATATAAAAGTCTGCAAACATGAAATTAAATTGTTCCAAATCATTCAGGACTCATCATTCTTTTTTGTTGTTCCCTTTGTCATCTTGGTTGGAGAGGCATGAAGCATTACATGAATTGGTGGACTCTGTGTGACTTGAGTGGCTGGTGGACCTTGTGATGAAAGGTGAATCTCTGAAGCTTGTGCAGAACTTGTGTCCCTTGCAGCATCTGGTTCTTGTGCATAATGTGTGGCCCTTGCAGCATGTGGTGCCTGTCCAGATGGTGGAGTATGTGTAGCTTGTGCAGAACTTAAAGAAGTCACATTTGGGCAAGCCTTCTTGTTATGACCATATACCTTACAGATGCTACAAGTAATACTCCTACCAGCTCTACATAACTTGTTTCCCTTTACAAGTCCTTCACACAATTCAGCTGCACTCTTCTTTCTCTTTTTTTGTGGCCTACCAATCTGTGGCTTAGGATCTGGTGGGATTATTGTGTTCAGGTTATTGGATTTTTGACAAAAATCATGACCATTTATGGGATTTATTTTAAACCTGTACATCTCTTTCCAAGTAGATAGCCAATATGTTTCATGACAATAAGACTCAGGTATACCTGTTTTTTCCCCATTGCTTGCCATGTTCCAAATGGCAGCCACTGCATGCTTGCAGGGTATACCTGTTAACTCCTATCTCCTACAACTACATTGCCTAATCCTCATATTGACTACACACTGAAGGCCATCAAGATCATTGGCTTGGTATAAGTCTCCACCATTCCATGCAATCTATATATCATACATAACCTACTTACAAACTCCAAACAGGTATACAGAAATGTTAAAAAAAGGCATGAAAGAGTTTGGCAATGTACCTTTATCTGAGCTGCATCTTTGACATTTGTTTGGAAAATTCTACTAGCAGTAGGTGTAAGTGGACCATCAGATTTGGCAATAACTTTTTGGACATTCACAATTCTTTTCATCAGATAAACTCTAATGAATTCCAAGCATGTGATGATAGGTTTGTCCCTACCATCTACAAGTTGGCTGTGCATCTTTTGACTTTTCTAGATTGTAAACACTTATGAGTATCATTAAAGGTTTTGACTGCCCATGTTTCTTGATTAGGTAATTTGGAGCATTGAAGATACCAAGGGCAAGTTTCTTCCTTATCTTTAATGCTACACCCACCATCTGAACCTTTCCCTTTTGACCCACTCAATTGACCCTTTCCTTTTGAACCTTTTGCCCCTTCAGAACCTTTCCCTTTTGAACCACTTTCATCCTCACAACTGAATTGAGGAACCTTCCCCCTGCATTCAGCCCTCAACCTCTGTTTTTCATTCTTTTTCAAATACAATTGCCTTCTTTGTTCTACTGAAACTCTAGTAAGCATTTCCTTGATTAGTCTATTACTTTCAAATTCCTGCCCAAGAAAAAAAATTCTCCTTCCACACATTACCACCCAACTTTGCTTCTGCCTTCTTCTTTTTAGTATGCTTCTTTAAAGCTTTTCTAAATTCACCTTCATTCTCACATTCACTCCCAGTATCCATATCATCATAGTCAACTTCCTCATCCTCAAAAACTTCATCATCTTCTTCCACATTCTCTTTAGAACCAATCCATTCAACATTATCATCAATGTTTTTTTTAAACTCAGCCATATCCACTTCCACATCATCTATCATGTTATCTACTTCAATAAAGTAATCACTGTCTTCGCTATCTTCACCAACATAACCATCTTCACTACCATTACCATCTTCCCTTTCTGACTCAGCACTCATGTTTTCATCCCTATTTGAATGTCCTACATCCTCATTTTCATCTACACCCTGTTTCTTCCTACCCACCAAGTCTAAGCACCTGGTCAACCATTCATCATCACTAACTTCTACAACTACATTGTCATCTACTACATTTTCAAACAAAGAGTCATCTACAATCAGTGGCTCTACATTTAGTGGCTCCTCATTAACACAGTGATCAACATACAACTCAATTACTTTATACTTAGAAACAAACTTCATCATTTCCAACACATCCTGATCACTAACTAACTTGTTTAGGCCATTGTCTAAATCAGTGTTAGGTTCTGATGAGTGTCTAAATACTCATCATTTTATTCCCATTTAAACTACAAAAACAGCCAAAAACACTTTGAAAAGTCAAATAATACAGAAAATATCATAAAATGTGTTTTTATATGACTCAGGAACAAAAAGATTGAAAACAAGTGAAAAACGAACAAAGTTTGCATAATTGTCACTTTCAGTCCCTGGAGTTTCACAAATTGGCAGATTTAGTCCCTGAAGGTTTAAAATGAAAGAAAAGTCAACTTTAGTCCTTGGGATATCAAACATATTCACTTTTAATCCCTGGATGAAAGTTTTCTAAAATGACAACTTTTACCCCTCAAGTTTCAAAATTGGCAAATCTAGTCCTCGGGTTTTAAAAATTGTAATTTATCAAATAAAACCCTTGTGCTATTTATAATTGGCAAAATAGACCCTTTTGATAACTTTTGGGATATTACAGTTTCAACCCTTCATCTTTCATAAAATTACAAAATGGTCCTTGTGCTAAAACTAACCAACCGGACCCTAAACTAAAAATAAAACCCACTTATTAAAACTAAACCTAACCCACTACCCTTTTACCCCAACCCAACCCAGTTATTATATACCCAAAGCCCAAGCCCAATCATAAACCAACCCGACCCAACCCTTTGCTAAATATCCCAGGGTCAAACTTCGGTTTGACTTCTCTTCTTCCTCACAACCCCGCCAAAACCACCATCACCCATAGTTTCCTGCAATACCACCCCCCCTCCTATCCTACTTACCTAACAAAACAAGAAGCATTTAAAGCTTCTTCTCCACCTCCACAAAATGCATTAAATGCTAAAACCTGCTCGAATCCACTATCTCTATTTTGGCGCCAATTTTCATTTGAACAGCTGAGATTGATTTGAAGCAATCCAAGGGTGCAGAAGAGTTCAAGGATGTCGGCTAAGGCAATCCCACTTTATCTTTGTATATATAGAACAATGTAATAGGAAATAAAGTAGTAGTTAATTTTTATTTAATCGTCTTTAATTACCAGTCATTTCTTTATTGTAATTTTCATTTCCAGTAATCAATATAAGCAATTTACAGTCATTTTGATCTCAGTTTAATACATCTTGCATTAATTTTCAGTTACTTTACAATTTCAAGTTCTACTGTAATTCGTATTAAGTTAAATGTTAATTGGAAAAGTTTATTATCTGTTTACATAAGCTTATATAAGCTAATTATAGCTTACTGTGAGCTTATGTTAGTTTAATCCTGCTCTAATTCAAGAAAGAAGAAAAAGTCAAAGAAAGTCAACTGAGGAGGTCAAAATAAGCTGTATGGGAATAGAAGCTAATCTGGATGGCTTTTCTGGTTTCTAGCTTGTTGACAACAAGCTAGGAGTGGTTTCTGGTCCTTGTTCATCTTTTAATAATCCATTTTCAGTTGTAAGCCATTTTTAAGCATTTTCTTAAATTTCTAAGCCTACTGTCATACTGCTTATTATTAGCTTATTTCTATAAGTTCTTGCTTATTTATAGTTCTTAAGTGTATTTCATTAGTTAAATCAGTCTTTTATAGCTTTTGTATCATTTTCTCTAAAAACACTAAAAAAAAGTCCAAAAATAGCATAACATAGCCTAGCTTAATTTATTACTTATTTCGGTTCTAAAGTTGCTTATTATAGTTTATATAAGTTATTTAATCAATAAAAATCAGCAATCAATAGTTAAATTATCTATTTCCTTTGAAAACCCAAAACATACACTTTTAAAGGAGTGTTTGGTTTGAGCAGTCAAACCAGTCAAACAAGCTTGTTACTGTTACTTTGCAACTAGCCCAACTTTTTTCAAGCTTATTTTGATCCTTATAAGCTGTTTTCAAGTTTTGATTAGCAACATAAATAGAAAAACCATATTTGAGTGCCCTGTGCACTTTTCAGAAATCAAAAAGCTCAAATAAGCCATAAGCAGCTATAAGCTCTTTTGACCCTTTTTCATTGCTTGTCTGAGTTCCTTGTGAACCATTTAGAGTAGCTACAAGAGTTGGTTTGAAAGCCCTTGGCTTGTGCTCATCTGCACAACCCTGCACATCAGCAGACTCAGTATACACTGAGTTGTTGATGCTGCTGATCTCATCTCCTTTGTGGCTTATCCACATAAGCTATGGCCATGATTTTTGGTTTTCTGAATACCCAATAGTACTAGCTCACTTTTTCCCCCATTAGTTTTTATCTCAGAGCTTATTTGAACTGCTTAAATTGCCTTGCAATTTGGCCAATTTTCCTGAGTTTCTGCTGAAGCTTTGCTACTGCTTATCTTCTTATTAGCTTAATTACTTGTGCTTATTTGTGTTTTTCAGTTGTTTTAAGCTTATAGTAGTATATTAAACTTGTTCTGAGCCTTTGGTAAACTTTTGTGCTTATTAGCTTATTTTTTGCTTATTTGCCAAACTGCTTATTGGCCAAACTGCTTATCTGGGTTGAGTGAACTTTTGATTTTAATTTTCCTAGCTTTCAAATATTAATTTAGACTTATCCTAAAATTTTCAGATTTTTCTAAAGTCATTTGATATTTTTAATCTTTTTTAATTAGTTTATAATAGTAATTAAATCATAATAAATAGAATTTTAATCAGAAAAATATAAATCTAATTTTAATAATTTTCTTTTGTCATTTTTAATCCAGGAAAAATATAATCATATTTTTAGACTTTAAGAAAAACAAAAATAGAAAAATAGTGATAGCTTCTATTTAATAGAATTTATCTTTTTAAATTTTTAATTAAGTAATTTTCATTTTTATAATTTTTGTTATCTTCTTTTCACTTAATAATATTTATAGAAAAAGTTTTAGATTTTTCTTTGTTCATTTAGTATTTTTTACAATTTTAAATAGTTTAAATAATTATTAAATAATAAATAATTAATAATAATTAAATAAAAAGTGTAAAAAAATATATTTTAAGTTTTTAAATAAGTTTTTAGTCATTTTACATTTTTAGGTTTTAAATTTCATAAATTTCAGTTTTAGTCCCATTTTAGCTTTCTCGTTACGCGTTTTAGTTTATTTTTATTCGCGTTTAATTTTCTTGTGCATATTTGTTTATCATTTGTTATTTAGAATTATTAAAAAGCAAAATCTCTTATCAAAATCATCAGTCACTGTAATCCTAACTTTCCACAGTTTGCCCATTCACACCTCGTTGGGAAACGATTCGGGTAATTACTTACCTGTCTTCACACTACACACGAACGTGAGTTTTTGCAAGTATCCTTTTTCACAAAGGGGTAATTTGTAATTATTCACGCGTATCCGCTGTCTGCATTTATTTATAAGTGTATTCGGAACTGGATCAAATTTTGGCGCCGCTGCCGGGGAGGTGTGCTGCGACTATTGTGTAGAGTATAAGCGATTAGTGATTTGAGATCCTTCTTCCAGAAGTTCCTATTTCCCAAAAACAATATAAAATACAAAAATATTTTTCTTTTCTTTTCTATATATATTATTATTATTATTATCATATAAAAAATTAAAAACCCCAAAAAACATTTTCCGTTTTCTTTAATAATAACAACAATAAAATTAACCAACGAGAACCAAGACAGAGTACTACCTAACTGGGGGTACGACCATAATAAGTTCCCAAACCAAAGATTTAAAACTTGCCTTTGTATCACTTGCGAATATCGGCTCACCTTTGATTGATAAACAAACTATAACGGAGGTTTAAGGATAGTTTGACATTAAATTGTCGGACTGAAAGAAGCGGGTTTTTAAGGAGCATTAATTGCCCACCTTTGCTTCTCCGCCACTCTGTGCGTTTATCTTTTAGAGAGCTACCGTACGCTTGTTGATTGCTGGTTTAAGTTCACTTGTGTTTTTTCTCGATCTTGATTTTAATTGAAAATTTTGCTGAAAGTGCATGCGCACTCGTTCTTCTAGGTCATCAAGCCCTTTTCGTGAGCTTGGAAACATACCTCGAAGACGTCGTAGACGTTCTGCTCCATCAGTCGTACCCGAGATACGAACTGATCCCCAAACCCCTGTCATCATGGCAGAAGACCGTCCTATGAATGAGCTTCTCCAAGCTCCCACCAATGGGTACGGAGATGCCATTGTTGTTCCAGCCATCGTGGCTGAGAATTTTGAGCTTAAGACTGGGTTGATAAACCTGGTAACCCAGCGGCAATTCTATGGTTTTGACAGGGACGATCCTCAAGATCACATTAGATGGTTCAATAAAATCACGTCTACCATCAAATGCAAAAGTGTCCCTGAGGAATCAATAAAACTTCTTCTTTTCCCGTTTTCCATCGATGGGGCAGCCCGGATTTGGCTTGACAAACAACCCCCTCGATCGATAACAACATGGGAAGATTTGGTTCAGAAATTCGTGAATGAATTCTTTCCTCCTTCTAAAACCACATATCTGAAAAATGAAATCATGAAATTCTCTCAACGGTTTGATGAACCATTTGGAGAGGCATGGGATCGTTTCAAAGAATTGCTCCGCAAATGTCCTCATCACGGTTTCACCGATTTGATGCAAATGGACACTTTCTACAATGGGTTATACCCATCTGACCAAGATTCTCTTAATGCCTCAGCTGGAGGTAATTTTCTGAGCAAATCCACTAAGGAAGCCATTGCACTTATTGAAAATAAGTCAAAGGTCCGCACTGCACGAGCCAGACCATATAATTCTCAAGTTAGTGCTGGTCCTTCTACTTCATCTCCCGTGAGTCAGTCCAGTACTGATACTCAGCTTGCTGAACTCACGAAGGTTATTCAAGCTTTGGTTTTCTCCACACAAAAGAAAGAGTCCGCTCCGCAAACTTCTCACACTGCTGAAATCAAAAAGGTAGAAGTTTGTGTTAATTGTGGTGGTCCACACGCTTACTACAATTGTACTGCCACCGATGGCAATGCATTTGAAATCAAAGCTTTAGCCGGATCTTCCAATCAAGGAGGTGGCCAATACCATCCTCAAGTGGAAACAAATTACCGTGCTAGCAATCAGCATGGACCACCCGGATTTCCTCCTCCTAACAATCCAAATAGGATTAATCCTAATCAGCAAAGATGGCAAAACACGCAGAATCAATATCATGCCCCGAACAATCAATACCCACCCCAAAGGGGTAATCAAGGGTATTCAGCTCCTAATTCCCAAAGACCTCTCTCGAGTGAACTTGATAGCTACATCAAGGTTAATGAGACCAATATGAAGGCAATGCAAAATCAAATCTCTAATTTGAAGAATGAATTTCAGTCTTCAATACACAAGCAAGGAACTGAGCTTTCAAACAAAATCGATCATTCTCAAAGCGAAGTTAAGAATATGTTTGCCAGTCTCATGGACCATCTCAATCCACCTTCTACTTCGGGAGGTCTCCCAAGTAACACTGTTGTCAACCCAAGGGGTGAACTCAAAGTTGTCACTACACATAGTGGTAAAGCTCATGATGGACTCAAGGTGACAAAGGACCAGGTACTTCCCTCTAACAATGGAAGTGCTAAATACGTCCAACCTTCGGTCATCCAAAATTCTACACCCACAATTGCTCCTCAACCGTCAAGAATAGATCCTACTCTATCACAATTTACGGTTAAAAGTTTGTCAACCAAACTTAGTGAGCAAAGAACAGCCAGATATTATTCCGATATGCTCAATGTTGTTCCTGTCAGTGTGCTTGATGACAGTGATGATGATGAAGATACCACTTTCGTCAAAGCTATCACCACTCGGAGTGGTGCTGCTTATGAGGGACCCTCTGGTCCTATTCCTCCTCCGTTGTTTGAAGTGGAAAAAGAGACGGAGGATACAACGGACAAAGTGCAAATTCCAAGCCCACAAAGTACAGCACAATTCTATCCTCCGGGTGTCCCTAAAAAGAAATCCAAACCAGGAGTTGTCTTTGAATCTGTTAAGACTCCGGAAGTCATTATCCCTAAATCCAAACCTTATATTCCTTACCCATCGCGCTTAAATGAGCAAAAGCTCCGTGAGAAGGCTAGTCAACAAATGGACAAATTCTTTCAAATCTTTAAAGAATTACATTTTGACATAAGTTTCGCGGATGCTATCATTCTGATGCCCAAGTTTGCATCAACAATCAAACACTTGTTAAGCAACAAGGAAAAACTGATTGAAATGGCTAAAACTCCATTAAATGAGAACTGCTCAGCAGTTATCTTGAAAAAGCTTCCGGAGAAGCTTGGAGATCCTGGAAAGTTTCTACTACCTTGTGTATTTCCGGGAATGGTTGAATGCTATGCCTTGGCCGATCTTGGTGCAAGCATCAACCTGATGCCTCATTCAGTATGGAAGAAACTTTCTCTTCCAGCTCTTACTCCTACATGCATGACTCTTGAGCTTGCAGATCGAACCATATCTCATCCTTGCGGCATAGCCGAGGATGTGTTTGTGAAAGTAGGTAAGTTCCATTTTCCAGCTGACTTTGTGGTTGTTGAATTCGACGCAGATCAAAAGGTTCCTCTCATTCTTGGAAGAGGATTCCTAAAAACGGGCCATGCTCTTATTGATGTATTTAAGCATGAGATCACATTGCGTGTGGATAAGGAATCTGTTACCTTTAACCATGATCAAACTTCGAGGTACTCCTCAAATTATAATTCTGCATCAGTTAACCGAATCGATGTCATTGATGTTGCTTCAAAGGAGTACTCTCAAGAAAGTCTTGGTTATTTTCATAATTCTGTGAGTGGTAATCCCACCACATCTTCTCTGCCTATCATTTCCGACTCTTCCCCTTCTCTCACTCCGTTTGAGGGAAGTGATTCCAATTTGGAAGAGATCGAAGCTTTTCTCAAGTGTGATTCATTTCTAGAAGGAATTGATAACGCTGAGATTGATCTGGAGGGAGATATTCTTTCTCTTGAGAAATTGTTGAATCGGGACAATTCTTCTCCTCTCCCTCCCGTTGAACTTCATAAAAAGGAAATTAAGTCAGTTGAGAAAACTGATAAAATTCCTGAGATCAAGTTTAAGGACTTGCCTCTTCCACTTGAATATGCAATTCTTGAGGAGGAAGTTCTTATCTTAATTGCTGTTCAGATCTCTCTTCTTCCCTTCACCTACCCGGTGATTTCCCCTATCCATCACTCATTCGGGAGTGAGGATATTACCTTTGACCCCGGCATTGTCCATATAACATTGGTTTAAATACCGGATTTATCTCAACAGTGTGGAACTTTCTTATGTTCAATTGGTTATCCAAACATTTTGATTGAAAGTCCGATGGAGATGGTTTCCTCCACTTGCTTCCCCATGAACCAATGAATTCGGGGTCGAGTCAAGCTAGCGACTCGGTTAATAAAAACAGTAGTCAAACATGGGTTTTCACCCATGTCTCACCCTAGTGTGGGGGAAATGCCCCACATGTTGTATATATGTAAATTTCAAAAAAAATAATAATAAAAAAAAATAAAAAAAAAATGTGTGTATATAAAAATAATGGCTATTAGTATTTCCCTTTCACGTTCTAAGTGTTGGTTTAACAACCGGTTCTTTGAATATTCAGTTCTAAGTGTGGGGGGGGGGGGGAATTCTAGCGAATTTGATCAAAAGTACCATCTAGTACCCCCATTTTAGCCAAAATTTTAAAATTTTTTCTCACTTAGAACGCAATAAATGGTTATCAGTCCGCCATGTCTAACCCACATAAGGATTGGCTAATCCGAAAGCAAACGGCTCTTGGTAAAGATGTCTCAAATCCGTTGATGGCTTACAATTTGCCTAAAATTGTATGGTATTCGACTCACCATATCTTTATAAGTGAAGAGTTGGCTAGCCCGCAAGGTTATGGCTTGTGGTAAAGGCAGTGGAAAACCATAATTGGTAATCAGCTCACCAAAGATAATAACTGTATTTTATCTAAGAGTTGGCTAGTCCAGAAGCAAACGGCTTTTGGTAAAGACAAATCAAAACCGTTGACAGCTGATGATTTGCTCAAAATCATTTGGTTATCATTGTACCAAGGTATCACATACTAAAACATTGGCTACTCCAGAAGTAATGGCTTTTGGTAAAGAGAAAAATCCATTAAAACTTCATAAAAGATTGCTAGGGACTAGCAATAGTTTAGTGTGGGGGATTGATGAGTGTCTAAATACTCATCATTTTATTCCCATTTAAACTACAAAAACAGCCAAAAACACTTTGAAAAGTCAAATAATACAGAAAATATCATAAAATGTGTTTTTATATGACTCAGGAACAAAAAGATTGAAAACAAGTGAAAAACGAACAAAGTTTGCATAATTGTCACTTTCAGTCCCTGAAGTTTCACAAATTGGCAGAATTAGTCCCTGAAGGTTTAAAATGAAAGAAAAGTCAACTTTAGTCCTTGGGATATCAAACATGTTCACTTTTAGTCCCTGGATGAAAGTTTTCTAAAAATGGCAATTTTTACCCCTCAAGTTTCAAAATTGGCAAATCTAGTCCTCGGGTTTTAAAAATTGTAATTTATCAAATAAAACCCTTGTTCTATTCATAATTGGCAAAATAGACCCTTTTGATAACTTTTGGGATATTACAGTTTCAACCCTTCATCTTTCATAAAATTACAAAATGGTCCTTGTGCTAAAACTAACCAACCGGACCCTAAACTAAAAATAAAACCCACTTATTAAAACTAAACCTAACCCACTACCCTTTTACCCCAACCCAACCCAGTTATTATATACCCAAAGCCCAAGCCCAATCATAAACCAACCTGACCCAAACCTTTGCTAAATATCCCAGGGTCAAACTTCGGTTTGACTTCTCTTCTTCCTCACAACCCCGCCAAAACCACCATCACCCATAGTTTCCTGCAATACCACCCCCTCCTATCCCACTTACCTAACAAAACAAGAAGCATTTAAAGCTTCTTCTCCACCTCCACAAAATGCATTAAATGCTAAAACCTGCTCGAATCCACTATCTCTATTTTGGCGCCAATTTTCATTTGAAGGGCTCAGATTGATTTGAAGCAATCCAAGGGTGCAGAAGAGTTCAAGGATGTCGGCTAAGGCAATCCCACTTTATCTTTGTATATATAGAACAATGTAATAGGAAATAGAGTAGTAGTTAATTTTTATTTAATCGTCTTTAATTACCAGTCATTTCTTTATTGTAATTTTCATTTCCAGTAATCAATATAAGCAATTTACAGTCATTTTGATCTCAGTTTAATACATCTTGCATTAATTTTCAGTTACTTTACAATTTCAAGTTCTACTGTAATTCGTATTAAGTTAAATGTTAATTGGAAAAGTTTATTATCTGTTTACATAAGCTTATATAAGCTAATTATAGCTTACTATGAGCTTATGTTAGTTTAATCCTGCTCTAATTCAAGAAAGAAGAAAAAGTCAAAGAAAGTCAACTGAGGAGGTCAAAATAAGCTGTATGGGAATAGAAGCTAATCTGGATGGCTTTTCTGGTTTCTAGCTTGTTGACAACAAGCTAGGAGTGGTTTCTGGTCCTTGTTCATCTTTTAATAATCCATTTTCAGTTGTAAGCCATTTTTAAGCATTTTCTTAAATTTCTAAGCCTACTGTCATACTGCTTATTATTAGCTTATTTCTATAAGTTCTTGCTTATTTATAGTTCTTAAGTGTATTTCATTAGTTAAATCAGTCTTTTATAGCTTTTGTATCATTTTCTCTAAAAACACTAAAAAAAGTCCAAAAATAGCATAACATAGCCTAGCTTAATTTATTACTTATTTCTGTTCTAAAGTTGCTTATTATAGTTTATATAAGTTATTTAATCAATAAAAATCAGCAATCAATAGTTAAATTATCTATTTCCTTTGAAAACCCAAAACAGACACTTTTAAAGGAGTGTTTGGTTTGAGCAGTCAAACCAGTCAAACAAGCTTGTTACAGTTACTTTGCAACTAGCCCAACTTTGTTCAAGCTTATTTTGATCCTTATAAGCTGTTTTCAAGTTTTGATTAGCAACATAAATAGAAAAACCATATTTGAGTGCCTTGTGCACTTTTCAGAAATCAAAAAGCTCAAATAAGCCATAAGCAGCTATAAGCTCTTTTGACCCTTTTTCATTGCTTGTCTGAGTTCCTTGTGAACCATTTAGAGTAGCTACAAGAGTTGGTTTGAAAGCCCTTGGCTTGTGCTCATCTGCACAACCCTGCACATCAGCAGACTCAGTATACACTGAGTTGTTGATGCTGCTGATCTCATCTCCTTTGTGGCTTATCCACATAAGCTATGGCCATGATTTTTGGTTTTCTGAATACCCAATAGTACTAGCTCACTTTTGCCCCCATTAGTTTGCATCTCAGAGCTTATTTGAACTGCTTAAATTGCCTTGCAATTTGGCCAATTTTCCTGAGTTTCTGCTGAAGCTTTGCTACTGCTTATCTTCTTATTAGCATAATTACTTGTGCTTATTTGTGTTTTTCAGTTGTTTTAAGCTTATAGTAGTATATTAAACTTGTTCTGAGCCTTTGGTAAACTTTTGTGCTTATTAGCTTATTTTTGGCTTATTTGCCAAACTGCTTATTGGCCAAACTGCTTATCTGGGTTGAGTGAACTTTTGATTTTAATTTTACTAGCTTTCAAATATTAATTTAGACTTATCCTGAATTTTTCAGATTTTTCTAAAGTCATTTGATATTTTTAATCTTTTTAATTAGTTTATAATAGTAATTAAATCATAATAAATAGAATTTTAATCAGAAAAATATAAATCTAATTTTCATAATTTTCTTTTGTCATTTTTAATCTAGGAAAAATATAATCATATTTTTAGACCTTAAGAAAAACAAAAATAGAAAAATAGTGATAGCTTCTATTTAATAGAATTTATCTTTTTAAATTTTTAATTAAGTAATTTTTATTTTTATAATTTTCTTATCTTCTTTTCACTTAATAATATTTATAGAAAAAGTTTTAGATTTTTCTTTGTTCATTTAGTATTTTTTACAATTTTAAATAGTTTAAATAATTATTAAATAATAATTAAATAAAAAGTGTAAAAAAATATAATTTAAGTTTTTAAATAAGTTTTAAGTCATTTTACATTTTTAGGTTTTAAATTTCATAAATTTCAGTTTTAGTCCCATTTTAGCTTTCCCGTTACGCGTTTTAGTTTATTTTTATTCGCGTTTAATTTTCTTGTGCATATTTGTTTATCATTTGTTATTTAGAATTATTAAAAAGCAAAATCTCTTATCAAAATCATCAGTCACTCTAATCCTAACTTTCCACAGTTTGCCCATTCACACCTCGTTGGGAAACGATTCGGGTAATTACTTACCTGTCTTCACACTACACACGAACGTGAGTTTTTGCAAGTATCCTTTTTCACAAAGGGGTAATTTGTAATTATTCACGCGTATCCGCTGTCTGCATTTATTTATAAGTGTATTCGGAACTGGATCAGGTTCCTTATAAAAATACTGAAATGATGAGTTTTCATAACCTATCTCTTTCATCATTGTGTTAATTTCAAGAATAGAAAAGACATCACAGTCAATTGAGTCTATCCAATTTACCTTCCCGCTTTTATATCTTATCTTGGGAAGACTGGTAAATGCACCACCATGGTTGATCTTCAAGCAAAAAACCCTTGGAAGATAACCTGGTTACATGAAAAAATTAAGATGTTATCTAAACAAGATAATTGATCATAAAAACTTCAGTTAAGCATCAACAACACAAAATACTCACGATATTCATGATAGGGGTCTGCTTTTGATCCCTGCATACGAACCCTCCATTCAGAAACCATTGGATAGCCTGCGTCTGATTAGAAGTAGGAATTTTGAGAGGGAGTTTGGCGATGAAAAAGTTTGGGGATGAAAAGGGTTATGATTCAACCTAATTAGTCAAAGTGGATATAAACCCTGGTCAATTATCCCGCCAAACCTAAAATGACCAAATTAGCCCTCAATATTTACTAACTTAACCCAGGTTACGGTCAAACTAAGGAAAATTATGGTCAAGGGATTAAACTCGTGATGGGTCGCAACATTAGGGAGCAGATCCATTAAAAAAAACTTACAGGGACTAAAAGTGTTAAACCCGGTTGAGTATAGGGACGATTTTTGATATTAACTCAAAAAAAAATTTAAACATAAACATAGTAACTAAAAAAATTATTTAAACATAATAAGTTAGTAAAAAAAATTATATAAACATAATAAGTTAGTAAAAAAATTATATAAACATAATAATTTATTAAAAAAGTAATTATTTAAACTTACCGGCGTTAGCATCCGTGGCAATTTCTATCCACGCACGTGCCAAACACAGTTCCTCGTGATTGGTCCAAGGCATACGCTTTTTTGGTTGAGACGGTTCGGCGGCGGCGGTTTGCTTACCTTTCGGTTTAGTAATGCTTGGAGGAGTCTCCGGGACCCTCTCGTAAGCTTCGACGTCAACCAGCTCGGGTTGCGACGAGAATTGTGGCGGTTGAAATTGTTGAGACGCGAAGTTTTGAGACGAGAATTGTTGAGAGGAGTTTTGTTGGGTGTACGAGTTGAACCCGTAATTTTGGATACCGCTAACGTAATTTTGAAACCCCATTTGCGGTTGCATGTTCGGTGGCAAATGCGAGATGACATCGAGAAGTTCTTGGTTTGAAAACGCACCCTCGCCAAACTCGTTAACACGACGAGGACGAACGTAACCGGGGTTGGTGTAATTTTGTGGGCGGGTTGGACGGTTGGGATTCATGGTGATAAAATTGTTGTATAATAAGAGGGAGATAGTTTATAAAAATTGAGAGAAAGTGTATAAAAATTGAGAGAATGGTGAGAAAAAGTGAAGGATTGAAGTGGGTTTTATAGGTAAAATTTATAAAAGTTAATTGAATTTAAAAAAAAAAAAGTAACGGGCACGTTGAACGGCTAGTTTTTTTCGAATGAAGTGAGGGCGCGGGCGTGGAAAGAAAAACGCCCCAACTGATTTTTGGAGGTTCAGCGCGCCTGTAGGTAGTGGTTGAGGGGCGTGGATGGGGCGCGGACGAGGCAAAATATTGGGTTTTCACGCCCCATTACGGATGATCTTACTCTATATCACC